>CM065816.1:137929000-138481000 GCA_033398695.1 Orobanche coerulescens
CTTGCCTCGGGAAGTATTTTCGTTATGTTTAAATGTTTGAGGATTCCTGGTTATTGTTGTTCGTGGAATGTGGATCGTATGACTCGTATTTTGCACTTTATATTTGCACTAGCGAAACAGTGGAGTTTTGCTAACCCCCGAGTATTTGGGGGTGGATGTCTGTATTGCATTCAGGTTTTGGAGTATAGCACATGGTCGGCATGAAGGATGATGAAATATGAACGATACTAATCACACGAGGATCCGTTGATGTCGTATTGGTCTAGTTGTATTTTCTTTTCCGCTGCAGTATCTTTTCCCCGTTGTATGGGAGTTTATTGTATTTTGACCCCTGCGTGGGTATGTGTTGGAATTGAGTTGTATGTTATTATTGAAAGACCAAATCAGTCTACTGAGTCATTTTAGCCTTAAAGGCGCTGTTTAGATGTTTGATTTTAGTTATCAGCCTGGTAGATCCTCGAAGAGAGGGTCTACGTCGTGTAATATCCCTGAGTAGATTGTGGGTGTTACAGTCTGTACCGAACCTTGCTGACTCTGGGGAGCTGGATTTGGTGTAGAATTGACCTGCGAACAGTAGCGAGACATGTGCCCACTTTTTCCGCATGAAAAACACTTCGTAGCCACCTTACAGAATGTAACACCCCCAATATATTCGGGAATATTACAGCGCCGTAAATCCTTTACATAAGAATTTACAAGGCTAAATAAAGGAAATGACAATAACAGATACCAGTTCATGAAATTTCTGAAATAAAATCCAGTCGACTGGTTCAAAAACCGAAATTACAAATTTTCCAAGAAGAGTTATTATTACATCACCATAATCCAAACATTATAAATCGATGACGTACTCGAGTACTCATTAAAATAACCAACAAATAACAGACAGTAAACCCGGTCGGAACATCACTCTGCACCCTCGTCGTCATGCATCTCCAGTAGTTGTTTTCCCGCTCTCCTAGATCCTGAAAATACACAAATGTTCACCCCCGAAGGAATTAGCACAACGATGCTAGTACAAGTACAATAATCATACAACAGTGATATAATCAACAATTATATCATAACAAGTTTCTCCAACGAGAATATCCACAACACATATCATATCATAACAGTTTCAACATACTGATGGTATTCCAACGATCCAGCGCACACAGCTATAGATTCCCATGATGATCCCGTCGGACCAACACATGGTGGAACTACCTGTCCAACGATCCAGCGCACACAGCTATAGATTCCTATGATGATTCCCGTCGGATCAACGCATGGTGGACATATATTCACGACATATTTACACGATACAATCACATCATAATTGTCATAACATAAACAATTCTAATTAGAGTACTTGCCTCGATTAGAAGACAGAACAATACTTCCACGAAAACGAGACACTCGAAGATCGCCTCTCTCGATCAATCACGCAACAAGATCAAACCTTAACAAAAGAAATGATATAGGATTTATCTCACATCGTATGAATGTTTAACAATTCGATTCACGGCCAAAAGTTCATAAAATGCAATCTGTCCGAACTGCTTAGCGCACGCTAAGTACTCTGTGTAGCGTGCGTTAAGTCTGCCCGATAGCGCACGCAAACAACAAAGACTAGCGTACGCTAACTATGCATGGTCAAGACTTCAGCGACGGTCAATGACTTCGTCGATGGTCTAGCGTACGTTACGTACCAAACGTAGCGCACGCTAACTCGTGCTTGATAGCGCACGTTAAACTCCATAGCATAGCGTGCGCTATCTGCATGGCGGTTCTTCGGCGATAAGCTGTTCTTGCCATGATTGAAACAATGAAATCTTGCGTGATAATTCATGTTACTTCCATGAATACCATGTTCATACCCTTATGAATGATTTTACGGATAAAGACAACTTCGAATTCAAGGATATGCATACCAATATAAAACCATATTCCATTCCGACTACAATTCTTCATATGATGATCCGAAAAGTTTAACGGTTGATATCAACACCTCTATATCAATCCATATTATCATGCTGAAGTTGTTAAACGTTCTATCTATACTAGATAAATCCTTCCATGATCAAACCTTTAGATTTATCCAACAATAATGATTGTTAAAGTCAAGTCCATGATTATTATGAAGTCATCTACTAGATTCGAATTACCAATGATAAAAGCTTCTCTTCACATATTCAGTGTAATAAGATTTGAATCATGATGATTATAATCAAGGTACTTAAGGCTTATTCATCTCACTACTCCAAACATGATATACTTGGATAATTCATCTATGAAAATCCATATCTTGTTAACATGATCATCCAAATTGTTAGAGTCCAACTCTAAGTCTTGAGATAGATTGAACATACCTTAATATGATAAAAATCACTGAACCGTAAGGTAGAATCCAACTCCGGTTGGTTGTATGCCACTCCAAGGTGTTATTCCTCTTCAATGATCATTCCCAAATGATAACCAATATGTAAACACCAACAAGATGTGTTCTAAGTGTATAGAAGTATTACTACAGCTCTCTGAACTCTCAAGGATGAAGAAAGGGCGAAAGAAATGAAAGCCAAAACGGTTGAGGTCCCATTTATAATATTCCGCATTATTAACAAGTTAGCGCACGCTACTAAGCATTCCTTAGCGTGCGCTAATAATGGTTGACTTCAGAATTGTCCGGGTGCGTCCGCGGGAATCTTATCCGGACCCATGTCCCGGCTGGCGCATGTGCTAGCCGTCCCGCTTAATAATTGAGTTCTTAGCGCACGCAACTCCTATCTTCATAGCGTGCGCTAATAATGGCCCGATAGCGCGTGTTAAGATACATTCTTAGCGTGCGCTATCACGAGGTTGCTTGAACAATTTTGCATGTTTCTATACTTATGTACAATGATATCAATGCACGAAATATCATACTCCAATAATCAAAATCACCAATCCGAATAATACATGGTTTGAATACAGATGAAATACACTGTAATAAATCCGGATATTACATACTCTCTTACTAAAAAGGAGTTTCGTCCCGAAACTCAAGACGAAAATAACTCGGGATATCTAGACTTCATATCAGTTTCCGTTTCCCAGGTGGCTTCTTCCATTCCGTGACGTGACCACTGGACTTTGACCAAAACAATCGGTTTGTTTCTCAGTTGCTTAACTCGACTCTCGAGTATCTTGACTGGTCTTTCTTCAAACGTCCCATCCTGTGCGACTTCGATCTCACCGAAATCAATGATATGACTGGGATCTGGTATATACCTCCGTAACTGGGATACGTGGAACACGTTATGAACATGGCACAATGATGGCGGCAATGCCAATCTGTATGCCAACTCCCCAACTCTCTCGAGGATCTCAAATGGTCCGATATATCTCGGACTCAGCTTTCCTCTCCTTCCGAAACGAAAGATTCCCCGAGTAGGAGAAACCTTCAGAAGTACGTGATCTCCTGTACTGAACTCCAATGGGCGGCGGCGTACGTCCGCATAGGATTTCTGGCGACTCTGGGCGGTCAACAGCCTTTCACGAATCAAGGCTATCTTCTCTCGAGTCTGCACGATCAACTCTGGTTCTGTTCCGATCAAGTCCGACGAATCGTCCCAGCATAGGGGCGATCTGCATCTCCTTCCGTATAATGCCTCAAATGGTGCCATCTTAATGGAAGCATGCCAACTATTGTTGTAGGTAAATTCAATCAATGGTAGATGAACTTCCCAATTGTTTGACCAATCTAAGGCATGTCTTCTAGTTCTCTCAGATTGTCCATCAGTCTGCGGGTGATAAGCCGTGCTGAAGTTCAATTCGGTCCCCAAGGCCTTATGAACTGCTTTCCAAAAGTGAGACACAAAACGGCCGTCTCGATCAGAAACAATGGTTTTCGGCGTACCATGCAATCGAACTATCTCCGAAATAAATACTCGTGCCAACCTCTCTGGTCCCCACGTATCCTTAATGCCTAGAAGATGAGCTGATTTGGTTAAACGATCAACTATCACCCAAATCATGTTCATTCCTGTCCTGGTTTTCGGCATATTAGTGATAAAGTCCATCGATATGTCCTCCCACTTCCATTCAGGAATCGGGAGCGGCTTCAACATTCCAGCAGGCCGTTGATACTCGATCTTAACCTGCTGACAAGTCAAACATTTCGAAACATAGTCCGCTACGTCTTTCTTCATGTTGCCCCACCAGAAATTCTGCTTCAAGTCCTTATACATCTTACTGGTGCCCGGGTGGATAGAATAGGGCGAACTATGAGCTTCCTTCATAATCGTCTGTTTCAGAACATCAACATCGGGAACGCAGAGTCGGTTCTGAAATCTCAAAACTCCATCATCATGAATTATGAATCCGGGGGCCTTTCCTTTGATCACTTCATCATGTAACCGAATCATCAGAGGATCATCTCCCTGTCTAGATTTGATTTCTTCGGTTAAAGATGAAGTTATCTCCATCACGCACAGTTGTCCTTGGACTCTTTGCAACCATACTTCAATCCCTTCACGAATCATCTCTCGTTGAAGGCTAAGTTGGGATGTCAGCGTCTCCAGCATCTGAATAGAGACAGGCTTACGGCTAAGTGCATCGGCCACTACATTCGCTTTGCCTGGATGATATAAAATCTCCAAGTCATAGTCCTTAATCAGTTCTAACCATCTTCTTTGCCGCATGTTCAACTCTTTCTGACTGAATATGTACTTGAGACTCTTATGATCCGTAAAGATCGTGGTGAGTCCGTCTGAGATAATGCCTCCAGATTTTTAAAGCAAAAACTACTGCTGCTAGCTCCAAATCATGTGTCGGGTAATTCACTTCATAAGGTTTCAGCTGTCGTGATGCATAAGCGATCACCTTATCATTCTACATCAACACGCACCCAAGTCCTTGGTTTGAAGCATCACTGTAAACTATGAATCCTCCAGTTCCCTGCGGAAGTGATAGAATCGGTGCTGTCGTCAATTTCTTCTTTAACTCATCAAAACTAATCTGACACGACTCGTTCCACTCAAACTTTTGAGTTTTCTGCAGAAGTCGAGTAAGTGGGCGGGAAATTTTAGAAAACCCTTCCACGAATCGACGATAATATCCAGCAAGTCCTAAGAAGCTTCGGACTTCTTTCACGTTCTTTGGAGGCTCCCAATCCATAATTGCTTCGATCTTCTGAGGATCTACTCGGACTCCTTCAGCTGACACTACATGGCCGAGGAACATTACTTCCTTTAGCCAGAATTCACACTTAGAAAGTTTGGCGTACAATTGCTCGTTTCTCAAAAGTTCCAATACAATCCGCAAATGCTGCGCATGTTCTTCCGCTCTTAGAATACACGAGAATGTCATCAATGAACACGACTACAAATTTGTCCAAAAATTCAATGAACACTCTGTTCATCAATTGCATAAATACAAAGGCGTGCGTTAGTGAGACCAAACGGCATCACTACAAACTCATAATGTCCGTAGCGAGTTCTCAACGCCGATTTGAACATCGATTCCTTAATCCTCGGTGATGGTATCGATCTCGATCGATTTTAGAAAATACGGTTGCCCCTTGCGGTGGTCAAACAGATCATCAATCCGTGGTAACGAGATATTTGTTCTTAATTGTCATCTTGTTCGGCTCTCGATAGTCAATACACAATCGGAGCGATCCATCCTTCTTTCGGACGAAAAGAACGGCGCTCCCGGGGTGGCAGCTTTGAATACGGCCCTTATCCAAGAACTCCTCCGGTTGCTTCTTGATTCGTACATCTCGGTAGGTGCCATACGATACGGCGCCTTAGAAATTGGTGTAGCTCCGGTTCCACCAATGGTAAATTCCACATCCCTTCGTGGAGGTAGTCCAGTAACTCGTCAGAAATACATCTGGAAATTCGTTCACAACAGAATGGATGAAAGTTCCACAATTTCGTCTTCTTTCTTCATTGCGTAACACCGATTGCAGATGCATACTGTTTCAACAATTTGTGACTTTCATCGCCTTGATCAATTTCCCTGAGCTTCCCGGTTTCCACCCCTCGAATAATATTTCGGAACCATCGTCAGCGATCAGTGAAATATTCCTCCTTCGGTAGTCTACAATTGCTCCATACCGATTAAGCCAATCGTCTCCGAGTATCAGGTCATCTCCTTGCATTTCTATCACGATCAGATTTGAGAGCCACTCTCTGCCCCCAAATGATACACGGAAATTTCTAGTTTCTAAATTTCCGACAATTCTCTCTCCACTCGGTAAACCAACAACATAAGGTTCACAAGTATAAAAACCGGAAATATTCAAACGATTTATACAAGACAAAGATATAAAAGAATGCGTAGCTCCTGTATCGAATAAAACGCTAACTGGCTGGGAAAGGATCTGGGCCGATGCACGATGCGGCAAAGACATCCTGATCGTCTGTCCTCCTCATCTCATACAGGCGTGGGGGAACAGATCCGGCACTCGATGCCCCCTTTCGGTCCCATTGTCCTCTGCCTCGCCCGCGGCCAAAATCTGAGGCATCTGAACACTTTGCTGCGTCTGTTGAACACTGGCTTCCTTCTGAACTGGCTGTGATGAACGGGTTCCATTGTACTTAGTGGCGTCCTTACAAAACGTTGCATGGTGCCCTTCCTGTCCGCACTCAAAACATGTAACTGGAGTGCGCAAACAATCACGCCAAAGGTGGCCTGGGCGACCACAGTTAAAGCACTTCCTAGCTGTATCCATCGTGGCTGACATTGTTTCGTAATTCTTTCCGCTCTTAGATGGTTGCGGAGGTTTCTTGAAAGAAAAAGAAGACTGGGCCTTGCGGGGCCCACTGCTCTTGTGCTCTGTAAAAGTACCAGAGACTTTCTGTTTCTTCGACTCCATAAATTTCTCCATTGCTGCTTCTTTAATCTCATACGCCAACGCCTTATCCTGGTATTGGCGGAGAGTGGTACATTCAAAACCGGACATGTACCTCTGGATTTCTGGTTTCATCCTCATTTCGAAATGAATCATCATCTCATATCATTACGACCGGATGTCGAACAAATGCTAGCTTCTGGTTAAACGTCTTAATAAATGCAGGATACGGGTTCGTCGATGGTTGAGTGGAGAAAAATTCCCGAATTTTGGCTTCCCTCACGGGGCGAGGCAATCTTGAGCTTCCATCATCATTTTAAATTCCGTCAATCGGCATCATGATCTGCGGGTCGGATAGCTTCCCACCACTCGGATGCTTCCCTATCGTAAAGTATTGGGCAATAGGAGCTCTCTGTCGTCAGGCAATTAATTCCGGCAAAAATTTTCTCCGATTCCTTCAACCAATGGTCCCAGTGGGAGTCTCGGAAAAGCCGTCAAATTTGGGTGGTTGCATCTTTGCCACCTCTTGTAACCATCGGTCACCACGATTTCCCATTTACGGAATCCTTTGTTGTCCATCTCCTGCGAATTCCTGCCGCCACTTGCATTCGGTCCACGACACATGCGAACCGAGTCATCTGGTTCACGACTTGACGAAGGATTTCGGCACACCAGTTAGGTTCGTTATTGATGGATTCTGCGGCTCACTTTGAGTTATGACTAGCTTTGATTAGAAGGCGACGCCTCCCTTTCAAGATTCCTTCGTCGCGTCCACGATCGCGACCACGTCCACGTACGCCTCTCAACATCCGTAAGCACAAGTACTTAATATACGAGAAAGCGACATCGTTCTAATATTCAAGTATAAAGAGACACCACGTGTAAAGAACGAGATAGAGTTTAGGAACTTACAACCACCGTTCGCATGAAGACGTAGGCAGTGCAGTGATGTCATTTATGGCCGGTTACCTCAAAAGACATAAATGACCCCAATTTTAACCCAACGGCCAAGATATCCATAATCTTAGCTCTGATACCATATTCTGTAACACCCCCGATATATTCGGGAATATTACAGCGCCGTAAATCCTTTACATAAGAATTTACAAGGCTAAATAAAGGAAATGACGATAACAGATACCAGTTTATGAAATTTCTGAAATAAAATCCAGTCGACTGGTTCAAAAACCGAAATTACAAATTTTCCAAGAAGAGTTATTATTACATCATCATAATCCAAACATTATAAATCGACGACGTACTCGAGTACTCATTAAAATAACCAACAAATAACAGACAGTAAACCCGGTCGGAACATCACTCTGCACCCTCGTCGTCATGCATCTCCAGTAGTTGTTTTCCCGCTCTCCTAGATCCTGAACATACACAAATGTTCACCCCCGAAGGGGTTAGCACAACGATGCTAGTACAAGTACAATAATCATACAACAGTGATATAATCAACAATTATATCATAACAAGTTTCTCCAACGAGAATATCCACAACACATATCATATCATAACAGTTTCAACATACTGATGGTATTCCAACGATCCAGCGCACACATCTATAGATTCCCATGATGATCCCGTCGGACCAACACATGGTGGAACTACCTGTCCAACGATCCAGCGCACACAGCTATAGATTCCCATGATGATTCCCGTCGGATCAACGCATGGTGGACATATATTCACGACATATTTACATTATACAATCATATCATAATTGTCATAAAATAAACAATTCTAATTAGAGTACTTGCCTCGATTAGAAGACAGAACAATACTTCCACGAAAACGAGACACTCGAAGATCGCCTCTCTCGATCAATCACGCAACAAGATCAAACCTTAACAAAAGAAATGATATAGGATTTATCTCACATCGTATGAATGTTTAACAATTCGATTCACGGCCAAAAGTTCATAAAATGCACCGTCTGCGATCGCTTAGCGCACGCTAAGTACTCTGTGTAGCGTGCGTTAAGTCTGCCCGATAGCGCACGCAAACAACAAAGACTAGCGTACGCTAACTATGCATGGTCAGTACTTCACTGACCAGTCAACTGACTCGTCTGATGGTCTAGCGTACATTACGTACCAAACGTAGCGCACGCTAACTCGTGCTCAATAGCGCACGTTAAACTCCATAGCATAGCGTGCGCTATCTCTGCATGGCGCTTCTTTGGCCGATGGCCATTCTTGCCATGATTGAAACAATGAAATCTTGCATGATAATTCATGTTACTTCCATGAATACCATGTTCATACCCTTATGAATGATTTTACGGATAAAGACAACTTCGAATTCAAGGATATGCATACCAATATAAAACTATATTCCATTCCGACTACAATTCTTCATATGATGATCCGAAAAGTTTAACGGTTGATATCAACACCTCTATATCAATCCATATTATCATGCTGAAGTTGTTAAACGTTCTATCTATACTAGATAAATCCTTCCATGATCAAACCTTTAGATTTATCCAACAATAATGATTGTTAAAGTCAAGTCCATGATTATTATGAAGTCATCTACTAGATTCGAATTACCAATGATAGAAGCTTCTCTTCACATATTCAGTGTAATAAGATTTGAATCATGATGATTATAATCAAGGTACTTAAGGCTTATTCATCTCACTACTCCAAACATGATATACTTGGATAATTCATCTATGAAAATCCATATCTTGTTAACATGATCATCCAAATTGTTAGAGTCCAACTCTAAGTCTTGAGATAGATTGAACATACCTTAATATGATGAAAATCACTGAACCGTAAGGTAGAATCCAACTCCGGTTGGTTGTATGCCACTCCAAGGTGTTATTCCTCTTCAATGATCATTCCCAAATGATAACCAATATGTAAACACCAACAAGATGTGTTCTAAGTGTATAGAAGTATTACTACAGCTCTCTGAACTCTCAAGGATGAAGAAAGGGCGAAAGAAATGAAAGCCAAAACGGTTGAGGTCCCATTTATAATATTCTGCATTATTAACAAGTTAGCGCACGCTACTAAGCATTCCTTAGCGTGCGCTAATAATGGTTGACTTCAGAATTGTCCGAGTGCGTCCGCGGGAATCTTATCCGGACCCATGTCCCGGCTGGCGCATGTGCTAGCCGTCCCGCTCAATAATTGAGTTCTTAGCGCACGCAACTCCTATCTTCATAGCGTGCGCTAATAATGGCCCGATAGCGCGCGTTAAGATACATTCTTAGTGTGCGCTATCACGAGGTTGCTTGAACAATTTTGCATGTTTCTATACTTATGTACAATGATATCAATGCACGAAATATCATACTCCAATAATCAAAATCACCAATCCGAATAATACATGGTTTGAATACAGATGAAATACACTGTAATAAATCCGGATATTACACGGCACTGACTCATGGTATGTCCAGCTATGCCACAATTGAAACAGCTTCGGCGAAGGGATCGATCAGATGTGCCCTTCTGTTGTTACGAAACCGCTGATTTAGAGGAGAACCTAGTTCCCGAGTTTATTCTACTGGTGCTCTCTGACTGGTTAGACATCTTTAGCTTCTTTTGATTATGACCGGTATCAGAACTAACAACACTACCGGTGTATGCCATGACTACGTCCTCATATACCCTCAGAGTTATGCAGTGAAATCCAGCTGCATAATGTTGAACATCTTCCGACAACCATTGTGCAAGGTGACAAATTCATTGATCTTCGGATGGAACCATATGTGAGACATAGCTTAGTTCAGTTCTATAGGCCCGAATGATTTATGGAACCGGAAAGTTCTGTGGTCCTGCACTGAAGAAACTCCGTGCACGAGCAGTTTGAGATGACCTGAGGCCGTATTCGTCTCTCAATAGTTTGGAAAACTCGGTCCACCCGACTGCTCTGTCCTCCGGCTTATAGGTCCTCCACCATCAGGCTGCAGTATCGCGGAGCTTGTTGATTCCTAGTGGTACCTTTTGGTTCCCTAGGCAACCGATTACCTCGAAAGCAGTCTCCATTTCGGAGATCCAGTCATCCACATTTTTATCTCCCGAACCGTCAAATAATGGTGGTCTAGCCTTCAGCATCTCTCCCAGCCATCGGTCCTTCCCGGCGTTCTCTTCCACGTTAATGACTGGTACCCGCTCCGCTCGGTTGCCTGAGCGATTCCTACTGCAATGGCCTGGGCGAGAGTCTGACAACTAATTCCCGCGAAATCCTAATGTATTTGATTACCTATCCAATTCGATAATTGACAACTAATTCGTTAAGGAATTACCAATGAGTTCACAATACGATAATCGGATTACAATCACAATCCATAACATGACGATTCCATGGTGTTGGTGATTTACATGTTCGATTATGAGTTTTACGATCCAACTGTGATTACTACTACAAGTCATGCAAAATACTAGCTTGATAGGTTTTGATTAACGATTATGATTAGCCCCAACGGTTCGATTATTATCAAGAGTTCTAAACTACCCAAGGCATCCGAATCTAGTACAGTTCAACTAATGACACTGAGATGAATTCAAAGGTTGATGAACTTACCTTACTTGATGAGATACGAGGAAGAACAACAAAGGACGATGAAGAACGGGAGGACAACACCTTCAAAACCTTATCCGGAGCTTGATCAATCCACTCTACTATGATAATACACGGGTAGAAAGGCTTAAAATTCGATTAGGAGGGTTGGGGGATGATATTTGGGAGGTAAGAAGTGTTCAAGGGTCGTAGGAAATGCAAGAGGAAATGTCATTTTATGATACCATGCTAGCATTACGTACGTAATGCCTAAGGGTTTACGTACATAACCATCGTTACGTACGTTACCACCGAAGGGTTAACGTACGTAAGTGATTCTCAGAAGCTACTGCCCGAAATGACACTGCCCATTACATACATAATGTGTCACTGAGTTACGTACGTAATGCTCAGTTTACTAGCTGACGTTGTCGCGCCGAAAGTTGCCCTGACCACTCGGGATCGAGAATCTCGTCCGAAGACTGCATTACGTACATAAAGTCTAAGCTTTAACGTACATAATGTTATGAGGATAGCATACGTAATGTTGTTCGAGAAACATACATAAGGTTCGTTTAATACACTAAGATATAATATTACGTTTAATCCTTATAACACGACTCCTATTTAGACTCATCCAGCAATTTCTCGGGGAACAAGATGTTGGCCACCGTCATATTTGCACCGATAATTGCTCAACGACATCAAGGTAAGTCATCGACATATCATCAACATTAGGAAATCACATCACAAAGCAAATAAGTACTTTCAAGACTTTATACGTCACAACACGGTCTAAACATAATACGCATAAAAGTACAAGCATCGCGATGGAGTACATTATTTAATCATTAAAACGAGGTAAAAAGTTTTAAACAACATAAAATACTCATAGTATTGCATTAACCCGCGGCCGTACCCATTAGTATTGACCCCCAGAGGTCCCGTCGGATCGTTCCCAGGTGGAAAACCACTTCCGCGACCGTACCCATTAGTATCGGCCCCCAGAGGTCCCGTCGAACCATCCCAGGTGGAAGAACAATACACACACACGTTTTTACAAAACCACATGTCTCAATAGGCCTGGGCATGGGACGAGATGGGACGGGATTGCACTTTTGAAAAATTGATCCCGACCGTCCCGATCTCGAATGGGATCGAGACGGGATCGGGACGAAAAATGGTACCATTGACCAATGTTGACTCTCAAATGAATACAATATTTGGACTTGTTACATGACAACAAATTTAAGTTTTTTTTAAACCAATCTGTTTATCAAATATCGTTGTGAGTCAATTGTTAATTCTTGAAATGGTTCATAGAACTCTGAATGCTTTCTTATTTCACCGGAAGTAATAAATATAAAGAACATTACAACATAGTTAGATACTCACTGATCTCTACTTCTATGCACAAGTTCTTCATGGTTTATGGAAGCTTCGTTCCCCGAAAGAAGTAAACGAGATAAGTTAGAAATGTTAGATGATAAGACTACTTTGGGCTTGGTAGTCGGATAAATTTAGTAACTAGACATTCTTACGGGACGGGACGGGATCCCATCGGGATTCAACATTTGGGCTTGCGGCCCGTCCCAAGTTTTTAAAACGGGACGGAACGGGACGGGCCCTGAGTTTTAAAATTTTGGTCTCGTCTCATCCTGATGCGGGACAAGACGGGCCCTAGACGGCCCGAGCCTTCGGGATTAGTTGCACAGGCCTATGTCTCAATCGTTAATCACAATATATATAGTCAAGGCACTTGCTAGAAATGATCACGTTATTCGATACATATTCCTAGCCAAGGAATAATACATTAATGATCAACCCAACCACTTCAACTATCCAACGATAACATTCATCAACTCCATAAAAGTATCATAATTTCATTTTACTTAGTTTAACAATAAACATGAATCATCGATTCAAGAAATAATCACAAGTTCACAATTATGGATTGAAACTAACAAATATTTACTGAACAACATATTTACACCATCTATTTCAAACAAGCACAAATTTTACACAATCAAACCACATAGTCACCAATTAACACAATCACGTAAAGATGATAACACATATAGTGACAAGCATATTTATATTCAATGAAATATGAAAAGTATAAGGAATATATTTGCCTTCACCAAAGATGGTTTTACTCAACTCAAGTCAAGCTACATCACCCCGGTCGATCCATTGAATATTAACCTTAATTATAATCACATCATAAGTACTTTAATATAATGGTTTAATTTATTATCCTATAATTATAAGGTAATTAATCAACTAATATAATACCTCAATTGTGCCCCTTAATTTATCGATCGAATCTAACGACGGGAAAGAAATTGCGCGTGTCGAATGGACATCGATACTCATCCCGGATTCACATCTCGATTTAATTAGTGATACTGATCCCGAATCCAAGTTCCTGAACGATTGCTCCGAATACGAACCCCGAACTTGAAATCACTCTGTAGGACTAATTACACCAATTCGCACATTGACCAAATTATCAACATCTCCATCCATGTCTACGACTTCCCTGTTCACAGTCCAACACACAAACACATACACCACTACAATTACATACAGACACACACTATATATATAATGTCAAACACACACCTGCTGACATAACATACACACGTAAACATAAACACACTCACACAGCTTGCACACACAACCCATTATATATATATATATAGGAAATAGATCACATGTAAACTAATTACCTTGTGAAATCTAGAATTTTTTGTAGGTCATTGATATTAGTGATCTAACGGCTGTAGATGAGTAGAATTATATGCATTTATGTATTTTTTATTGCATTATTTGTTGCATATACTAACGACCAGCTTGATGCAACAAATAATAACAAATATGCAATGAAATTACTTAATAATGTAATTGGTTTCTAGATTTCACCATTAAGAGTGTTTCCACCATAGTCAATCCATATATATATATATATATATATATATATATATATGGTGTAACTTTATTTTCAGAACCCTGTTAAGTGCGAGAACTGCGAGAACCACCTTTTGTACTCCTAATAATACATAATGTACATCATGTCAATGCATAAAACCTCTATTGATCATAACCCCTACTATATAGTAGGGGTTATAAATATAGTAGGAGTTATTATCAGTAGGGGCTATTATATTTAATAAAAAAATTCAAAAATAATATAATAATTGTATTTTACTATAATACCCTTTTGAATTAATAATATTGTTTAATATTTAAAAAAATCTCATTGGTTTAGAGGAGTTCTCGCAGTTCTCGCACTTAAGAGAGTTCTGAAAATAAAGCCCCCTATATATATGTGAGAATGATATTTAAGTTAAGAAATAGGAATGAATTTGATCCATAAATCTTGATTAAATAGATGTCCTAGATTCATTCTCACAAAAACGTATGCATCGATATTTTAATGCATATAATGCAGAGTTTTAATGCATTGCAAATTTAATGCATGAATATATTACATGCATAAGTCAATATAGACCATACATCACAGACAAATATAAGTTAGACACACATACACACACAAGACACACAACTCTCACACATATCCACACATATATATATATATATATATATATGTGGCACACATATGGGCACATGGGTTAGAGACACAAATATACACACTTACACATTCACACACACACACACATACACCAACACAAACACAAACATACACACACATGTTGCATATACACACAATCATACAAAGCACACACACACCTAGTAGCTACGCCCATGCCGGAACTCGACTGCCGAACCCGAACTTACAGCCCACCACTTGACTCTAGTCGACACCGAAAACCCAAAAATGAGACACCTCATTTCAGGCCATCTGACTCTTGGCTGGGGTCAACTTTCAGCCACCTGTATCTAGTACAAGTCAACTCCCTACTCCTTTATCGATCGCCGGAAGTTCGATCGCCGACAACCCCCATGGTAACTCTACCCGTCCCGTTCTGCTGTACTTCTCGGTACATTGCCGGAATGGCGCTGGTCCTCAACCGAAAACCTCCAACATACCCAAAGTCCGACCGTCGATCTGGAAATTCCATTTCTGCAGGAAGACAGGTCCGACCGCCCCACCACCATGCTCCATCTGTCACGCCGGTGAGTTTCACAGCCCAAACCCGCGGCGATCCACCTACTGAATGCCCGTCTGAGATTGCAAGGCCAAGTCCTCCACCACCTCGAGCTTCCGCCGTTCCATCATCCTTCACCACTGAAGAAGAGGAGAAAGGGCGGTGGATGGTGGGTATTAGGCTAGTAGGCAAGGTAATGTTTTTTTCACCATACACGTCAGCGCCACATCAGCTTTCCCTCTCCTCTCACTTCCCTTCACCACTCTTCACGTGGACAAGGGGACCTCTCACTTCACCTTTCATTAAATACCCACTTTATAAAAATATACCCCATTAAATACCCCACACACACTCACACACAAAATAAAAAATAATAAATGGGGCCTAATTTCCTTGTTTACAGTTAGGTTGTCAGACCACCAATTGTGATCTTAAAATTTGTGCATGGGGCGTGAATTGGGATAGAGGGCAAGGGGATAATTGGTGAAAGTGGGCCCGTTTGGTGAGGGAATCCCTCCCTTGCCTACTAGCCTTAGATCAGCGTGTGGGATGGGGTAGGTGGGAAAGGAAAAAAAGAATGAAAGGAAGAGATGGGGGATGGGAGAAAGTAGTGTAAAAAAAAAAAAATCTCCCTTATCTATCTATATATATATATATATGTGTGAAGTAGGGAGTTGATTTATTTTACACAAATTCTAATAAGTCACAGATATAATTTATTCCATTAAAACAAATGAATATCAAATTAGTTATTCGGTATCCTATTCTATTATTTGATTAATTCATACAATATCAGATAACATCAGTTGTGGTCTCATATTCCCACATATAGAAGATAGAAAATTAAAATAAAATACAACCCCCAACATGCCAACAGGACGATGCATGTGAATTCAAATTATATTAATAATTAACACACATGAATTAAATAATATCACCCAAAAGAAATTAATTCTAAACAGGCGTTCAAATAATAGATAAAATAATAGTCAGTTATCACATGCCATATAATTATAAAAATAAATTGTGGGTATTATATTCTCCCCATTAAAATAAAGTTTCGTCCCCGAAACTTAGAACGAAAAAGGTCGAAATGCCAACTATCTAATAATTTTTTTTTCTGCCAACGGATGTCAATATTCCATCCATAAAGTGTCCAAAAATTTATGTTTGAAAACTATTGAATCTCAAAACATTTTGGTTAGATCATAAAAAACATTTTGGTTAGATCATAAATTCACAACTTTTGTGCATAGAGAAATTTTTGGGCCTTTAAGGTAAGGGTGCTTCCTACTCTGGTCTTTCCCATTAGTGTAGTCAATACCATATAGCTCAAAAATTAAAATGTAATTTCACAACAAAATAATTTTCTTGAGCAAAGGTGGCCACAAGGTATGCCACTTGTTTTTACAAGATCAAAATAGATTTTAAAAACTATTTTATATATATATATATATATCATAAGATGCCAAAATTTGAATACAAGGCCTCGTAGACCAAAATTTTAAAATTTAAATTTTTCTCAATGTAAAGTCTTTCCAATGATAATTACGTTGATTTCAGATTATTGCCTGCGATAAACTTTTCAGAAAGAGTTTTAACCTATTTATGAAGTAGATTATGAAAAACAATTAACGAACTATGCCACTTCCAGCTTCAAACCGAAAAGTCGCACACACGATCATTAATTACTCGTCGATAATCTATTTATCAAACCTTTCCCTTTGGCTCACCCCTTAATCATTTCTCAACTCTTCCCAAAATTCCGATCAAAATATATTTATTTCTCCATTACTCGTCGGAAATACTCATATCTACAACTCATAACAATCCACACGGATCCTCCAATACCGCGATCATCCTATATTTTTACTCAAGGTGTAAAACTCGTATTACCATTTCACAAATCTATTCTTAAAATATCATAAAACTTTTCCTAAAATACAACTTACTGTTAAATTAACAAATATTTCCAAGAGATCAACATCATGTATCAATCATTCCAATTTCCAATCTGAAAGCAAAATTTGGAAATTATGGTAACTTTTCGTTCAATATTAGAAAGCACAATCGTTCTTCCGAGGAATAAATCTGCCTTCCTTTCGGATCATGAAAGCTTATTTTGCATAAACAAGATTTTCTAAAACTTACACTTGAATCGAAGTATCAAAGTTAAAATTTCCACTTCCACAAAATATTAAAGTTTTCTTTATCGAAAAACACCTCCCTTGATTTAGCTAAAGAAACCTCAAAATAACTCTACTCACCAAATATTTGAAATTTTATATCGCCACTCTGAAACCATTAATCACATGGTCTTGTAAAACAATTTGTTCATAAAAGTAAAATATACGAGCCTTGATACCATAGAGTATTCTCATCCTAATACTAACATCATCACTTTTTATCGCATATCATTAATACTAGTAGGTGGAATGATTGGACATCTATACCACTACATGTCAAATTATGATTTAATCTCAACTTCAAAATTCATATACGAATACCTTAGTATCTCACATCACCGTACTGATTGTTCGCACAACATATACATAATAAACCCCCAATAACACAAACGTGATCTCATAGACAGATCAACGGATCAACACAATTTTATCCTGATTCTCTACCATCACCAAACATAACGAAATACACTAATATTAAAGAAATTGTGCAAAGTATATGCATCTGTCTAAAATATAATTCATCACTGTACTCTAACCACTTTACCACCAGAGTCAATCACAAGTTCTATCTTATCACGCAGGCACAAATAATTTTATATAACATAGGTTATAACACATAAAAGAGGAGACTACATCCATAGGTCGCACGAAGACGATGACCTAACCACGATACTAATCACCACCACCAACTAAGACGTCACGACATGATGACACTAACGTGACTTGACAACCAACAACTAGGGCGACACGATACGACATGACAACACATGACTCGACTCGACCCGACAACCTAGATTTCATCAACCTAAGCTCTGATACCATAAATGTAACACCCCCAAACTATTTTGGGTTGTTACACGCCGTAGACCCTTCCATAAGGATCCACCAAGAAAATACGGAACAACTCAAACCATAATTGACCACAAGGTCAATCTACTCGAAAATCAATAAAAGATATAATGACCATAACCGACAATACGTGTGTATTCTTAATACACAATTACTACAATATGTCAACATACTCATGCAATGGTAGAATACAACAACGGAAGAAAACAACAACATGACAATAATGACATTATACTGCCTCTATTCTGATTAGCATCATGGTCTTTCATCATCTTCCATGTTGATACTATGAATGCTCCCGAACTCTGAATACCTGAATGCATAAAAGGCATCTACCCCCTGAATACTCGGGGTTAGCAAACTGAGTTTTGCTAGTGCAAGTATTCTAGCTATACAAACCATATTCCGAACATAAATAGACAAATCACTTCACAACAATAGACAAACCGATCAACGGAACAATCTTGGAAAAATCTCGAGTATATTTACTTAAATCAGGAACTGTACAAAACTCTTGAGTTCTGATAAATCCTTGAAATAAAGTTTGAAAGGTATTTTTGAGATCTTGGGTATTTTTATCCAAAGGATAAATAATACAATATATACACAACAATTTATTCCAGTGTCATTCTAGCCGAGTACCAATGACCTATATATAATACGTCTCAACGTCGAGAACGAACTACTGTGATATTCCGGATATATCACATATCATCAAAACATCGTCATCAAGGAAACCATATCATCACATCTCATCATCACGAAAATTCATAATTGGTAACCCGCGGCTGTACCCATTAGTATCGACTCCCAGAGGTCCCGTCGGACCGTTCCCAGGTGGAAAACCACTTCCGCGGCCGTACCTATTAGTATCGGCCCTCAGAGGTCCCGTCGCACCGCCCCCAGATGGAAGAACAACACACACACACACACGTTTTTACAAAACCGTATGTCTCAATCGTTAATCACAATATATATATAGTCAAGGCACTTGCTAGAAATGGCCAAGTTATTCGATACATATTCCTAGCCAAAGAATAGTACATTAATGATCAATCCAACCACTCCAACTATCCAACGATACCATTCATTAATTCCATAAAATCATCATAATTTTATTTACTTAGTTTCACAATAAACATGAATCGTCGATTCAAGAAATAATCACAAGTTCACAATTATGGATTAAAACTAACAAATATTTATTGAACAATACATTTATATCATCTATTTCAAACAAGCACAAATTTTACACAATCGAACCACATAGTCATTAATTAACACAATCACGTAAAGATGATAACACATATAGTGACAAGCATATTTATATTCAAGGAAATATGAAAAGTATAAGGAAGATATTTGTCTTCACCAAAGATGGTTTTACTCAACTCAAGTCAAGCTCGGTCACCCCGGTCGATCCATTGAATATTAACCTTAATTATAATCACACCATAAATACTTTAATATAATTGTTTAATTTATTATCCTATAATTATAAGGTAATTAATCAGCTAATATAATACCTCAATTGTGCTCCTTAATTTATCGATCGAATCAAACGAAGGAAAAGAAATTGCGCGTGTCGAATGGACATCGATACTCATCCCGCATTCACATCTCTATTTAATTAGCGATACTGATCCCAGATCCAAGTTCTTGAACGATTGCTCCGAATACGAACCCCGAACTCGAAATCACTCCGTAGGTCTAATTACACCAATCCGCACATTGACCAAATTATCAACATCCCCATCTATGTCTACGTCTTCTCCGTTCACAGTCCAATACACAAACACATACACCACTATAATTATATATTTTTTTAGAACGACTGAACACACGCACCCTCTAAATCATACTCCTAAATCTACACCTTATGTCCACAAGGGAACTTGAACCCACAACCATTCGGTTGGGAAGCACCTCCAATATACCTAGGTACCATTATAATTGCATACAACCACACACTATATATATAATGTCACACACACACACACACCTGCTAACATAACATACACACATAAACATAAACACACTCACACAGCTTGCACACACAACCCATTATATATATATATATATATATATATATATATATATATATATGGTGGGGTTATTCTAAAAATGGTCTTATAATAAAAAGTGTAGGAAGGATTGTGGGAGTGACATGTGTCATCCCCATTCCACATCATATGACATGTGTCACCCCCCACCCCACACCCCACACCCACCCCACCCCACACCCCACTCCGAAATTTTTTTTTTCCCGCCAATTTTTTTTTTGGGCCAATATTTTTTTTCCCGCCAAAATTTTATAACTATGATGCACCATTTTATTTTGGTGCATCACCGTTATAAAAATTAGTTATAACTATGATGCACCAAATTTCATAACGGTGATGCACCTGGGTTTTAATGCATCATAGTTATAAGTTTACTGCATTATAGTTATAAGAAATTGCATCATCCTAAGTTTTCTGCATCATATATATATATATATATATATATATATGTAACTGCAGTATAGTTATAAGTTATAAGTAACTGCATCATGTATGTAACTGCATTATAGTTATAAGAAATTGCATCATCCTAAGTTTTCTGCATCATATATGTATGTAACTGCATTATAGTTATAAGTTATAAGTAACTGCATCATGTATGTAACTGCATTATAGTTATAAGAAACTGCATCATCCTAAGTTTCTCTGCATCATATATGTATGTAACTGTATTATAGTTATAAGTAAGTGAATCATGTATGTAACTGCATTATAGTTATAGGAAACTGCATCATCCTAAGTTTCTCTGCATCATATATGTATGTAATTGCTTCAAAATTAAATATGATTTTTTTATACAAGTACTACACTTTTTTTATATCATTAGTGCATCACACTAATAAGTTTTGGTGCGTCTTTATTATAAGTTACTGTATCATAGTTTATAGTTAAGTGCATCAACTATGATGCAGTAACTTTATAATGTGATGCACTTATAAATTTTGGCGGGAAAAAAAATATTTTTTTGCCCCCAAAAAAAAAAATTGGCAGGAAAAAAAAAATTTTCGCGCGCGGGGGGTGGGGGGGTTGGGTGGGTGGGGGTGGGGTGGGGGTGGGGGTGACACATGTCATATGATGTGGAATGGGGATGACACATGTCACTCCCACAATCCTTCCTACACTTTTTATTATAAGACCCTTTTTAAAATAACACAAACATATATATATATATATATATATATATATATATATATATATATGAGTCAGACACATACACATACAACTCACACAACTCTCACACATATCCACACACACATATAAGTTAAGAAATAAGAATGAATTTGATCCATAGATCTTGATTAAATGGATGGCCTAGATTTATTTTCACAAAACCGTATGCATAGAATGTAATATTCTAGTGCATCGATATTTTGATGCATATAATGCAGAGTTTTTATGCATTGCAAGTTTGATGCACGAAATGCATATATTGCATGCATAAGCCAATCTGGACCGTACATCACACACAGATCAATGATTCGGATTTATTCTCAATTCACAACATAAAAATCATTCTTATATGATCCTAAATATATATATATATATATTATATATATATATAGTACACACATGTATACCTATAATATATATATTTATATATACACACACATATTGTAACACACCCAAAACCAACCGGGAATATTACAGCACCGTGGGCCCCGTGCCAGAACCCACAATGCTAAAAATCATTTTCGCAAACATTTCAAACACGCCAAAGAGGCAAAGACGGTAATATTTTAAATACTCGAATATTTTTCAAAACATAGTTCCCAAATACCGTCATAAAATACCATTTAAAAGTACAAGGCAATGATACCAAAGGGGGCACTTTTAAAAGTAAACACGAGCCGGTAAAATCCCGAAAGCCATTAAAAGATACACACGCAACGGATATAACATAATAAAATACATTTGCAGCGGAATCATAACGACCAGAAAGAAATACTCGAATCCCAATTAACCATGCCATAGCCAGTATCACCCGGGAAGCTCACCCCTTCACGACCGCTACTAGCTCGATCTCTGAGTACCTAAAAGATAAAGCCCACGACGGGGTCAGCCACAATACTCAACAATGATAATGATCACATCAACATAAACAATTACATATCAATGTATCTACAAGGTAAGAATACTTCCCATATACTGTAATATCCGGATTTATTACTGTGTATTTCATCTGTATTCAAACCCTGTATTATTCGGATTTGTGGTCTTGATTATTGGAGTATGATATTTCTTGCATTGGCATCCTTGTACTTAAGTATAACAACATGCAAATTTTCTCATGCAAACTCGTGATAGCGCACGCTAAGAATGTAGCTTAACGCGCGCTATCAGCTATTACTAGCGCACGCTACGTAGGTAGGAGTTGCGTGCGCTAGACACTGAATTATTGAGGTAGGCGGCTAGCACATGCGCCAGCCGGGACATGGGTCCGGATAAGATTCCCGCGAACGAACCTGGACAGAACTGGAGTCAACGCTTATTAGCGCGCGCTAAGCATGTATTGTAGCGTGCGCTAATTAGCTAAAGTACAGAATATTATAAATGAGACAACAACCCGTTTTGGATTTCATTTCCTTCGTCCATTCTTCATTCTTGAGAGGCCAGAGAGCTATAATTAGGGGTGTTCATAACCGGGTACCCGGTTTTTCGGGTACCCGAATTTACGGGTACCCGATTTTTCGGGTAATGAAAAATTCGGCCCGTGACCCGACCCGAAAAGTCGGGTACCCGAAAAAGCGGGTACCCTATTTTTTCGGGTCGGGTCATAAGGTACCCGGCCCAAAATTTAATACCACAATTTTAAATTTTTATAAATAATTTGTAATTTTAATATAAATTTATTTTAAAATTTATTATATAAATTAATTCCCCGAGTACTAAATACATTATAAATATTTTCCGTACAATAAGTAAAATTCAAAACAAACTAAATATATTAAAAGATATCATTTTATTTATTATATAATTATGCTTAATTCAATATTTAATTATATATATGAAAGAATATATTATTTTTTATTTAAAGATTTTATAAATTTCCAAACTAGTGAGAATAAATACCATGAGTGAAAATACATTAACATGTATTCTCATATTAAATATATTTCATATTAGTTGAAAGATAAAATTTAATATAATTGCAAATTAAATAATTAAATTTATAAAAAAAACTAATTATTAAAAAATAATCGGGTTTTCGGGTACCCTAATTTACGCAACAAGTCGGCCCATGACCCGGCCCGATTATATGACTTTTTTTCGTGCATTACCGAAAAAATTTAAAAATTTTAAAAATACCCGAAATATTTAGTTCGGGTCATCGGGTAGTTGGGCCGGGTAGTTCGGGTCGGGTATTTTTGAACACCTCTAGCTATAATCATCCTTCTAACACCCTTAGAACACATCTTATTGATCCTTGATTATTGGTTATCACTTGTGAGTGATCATTGAAGAGAAGTAACACCTTGGAGTGGCACATAACCAACCGGAGTCGGATTCAACTTTGTGGTTCAGTGATTTCGTCATATTAAGGTATGTTGATTCTATCTTCTACTCTAGATTCGTGTTATGGAGAATTAGATGATCATGTTAGCAAATATTGATCTTCTTGGATGAATTATTCAAAGTACATCATGTTTGGATTATTGAGATGAATAGGCCTTAAGTACCTTGATTATGAACATCATGATTCGAATCTTATTACAATGAACAAGTAGAGGAAGCTTCTATCATTGGTAATCCGAATCTAGTAGGTGTTTTCATAACAATCATGGACTTGACTTTTACATCATTATTGTTAGACGAATCTATAAGGTTGATCATGGAAGGATTTATTTTGTAAAGATGGAACATTATTCAAACTTCAGAGTGATAGTTTTCATTGATGTAAAGGTGTTGATATCAACCGTTAAGCCTTCCGAATTATCGCATGAAGAATTATATTTGAAATGGATTATGGTTTCATAATAGTATACATATTCTTGAATTCGAAGTTGTTGTTATCCGTAAGATCATTCATAGCCGTATGAACATGATATTCATGAAGGTAACATGAATTAACACTGAGGATTTTATTTGGTTTGATCATGTTGAGATCCGTCTACTGCCCAGTAGTAAACTGCCATGCACAATTAGCGCACGCTAAGATATGTAGATTAACGTGCGCTATCGAGCATGAGTTAACGTACGCTATGTTTGGTACTTAACGTACGTTAGGCCATCAGACGAGTCAGTCGGTGATCGGTAATCGACCATGCATATTCGGGCCAGACGCTAGGCTTTGTTGTTTGCGTGCGCTATAGAGCAGACTTAACGCACGCTACACAGAGTACTTAGCGTGCGCTAAGAAGTTCAGGCAGATTACATTTTATGAGCTTTTGGTCGTAAATCGAATTGTTAGACATTCGTACGATGTGAGATAAATCCTATATTATTTCTTTTGTTAAGGTTCGAGCTTGTTGCATGATTGGTTGAGGGGGACGACTTTCGAGTGTTCGTTTTCGTGGAAGTATTGTTCTTGTCTTCGAATCGAGGCAAGTACCTTATTTGTTTTATGTATTGATGTTATACATATTGTCGTGTATGTATGTCGTTGTTGTATGTCCACCTCGCGTTGGTCCGACGGGATCATCGGGGGATCTATGCTAGCGTGCGCTGGATCATCGGACGGGTTTTTCCACCACGGGTTGGTCTGACGGGATCATCGTGGGTTCTAGGCAGTGAACGCTGGATCGTCGGAATTACCATGTGTATGTTATGATATCTTGTTGTGATTACCAGTTGTGTATGTCATTTATGAGTTTCTCGTAGGAAAAGACTCGTTGGTATTCTTGTCGTTTACCTTATTATTCCTCGTGAGATATGAATAATATGTTGTGGTACTTGTACTAGCATCATTGTGCTAACCCCATCGGGGGTGAACATTTTGTTTATGTTCAGGATCCAGGAGAGCGGGAAAACAACCACTGGAGCTGCATGACGACGAGGGTGCAGAGTGATGTTCCGACCGGGTGTATTTGACTGTTGTTTGTTGATTATTTCAATAAGTACTCGAGTACGTAGTCGTTTATGATGAATTTGAATTTGGTGATGTATTAATAAGTTTCCGTTGAATAATTGTATTTTCAGTATTGTCATAACTGTCGTATCTTAATTTAGTTACTTCCATTTATTTGTACCTGTTAGGGTCTGTTCAATTCTTCAGCCTTGTAAATCCTTATGTAAAGGATTTACGGCGCTGTAATATTCCTGAATATATCGGGGGTGTTACAGAATATGGTATCGGAGCTAAGATTATGGATATCTTGGCCGTTGGGTTAAAATAGGGGTCATTTATGTCTTTTGAAGTAACCGGCCGCGAATAACATCACTGTACTGCCTACGTCTTCGTGCGGGCGGTGGTTGTAAGTTCCTAAACTCTATCTCGTCCTTTACATGTTATATTTCCTTGTACTTGAGCATTCGAATGATATTGTTTCTTGTATATTGAGTATTTATGCTTACAGTATGTTGAGAGGCGGACGTGGACATGGTCGCGGTCGTGGACGCGGGCGAAGAAATGCTGAAAGGGAAGCATCGCCTTCTAATCAGGCCAGTCATAGCTCAGGCGAGCCACAGAGATCTATCAATAACGAACCGGAACCTGCTGTACCAGAAATCCTTCGTCAGGTGGTGAACCAGATGACTCAGTTCGCCCAGGTCGTGGACCGAATGCAACTGGCGGTGGGACTACAGCAGGGAGAGGGACAGCAAGGGATCCCGGACATGGGAAATCGAGGTGATCGATGGCTGCAAGAGGTGGCAAAGATGAAACCACCCAAATTCGACGGCATTTCTGAGACTCCCACCTGGGACCATTGGTTGAAGGAACTGGAGTAAATCTTTGCTAATTAATCGCCTGCAATAGGAGAGCCTCTATCGCTCAATATTTTCTGATAGGGGAAGCGTCCGAATGGTGGGAAGCCATCCGGCCTGCAGACCATGATGCTGATTGGACAGAGTTTAAATTGATGATGGAAGCTCAGTACTGCCCTCGTCCTGTGAGGGAAGCCAAGGTTCGGGAGTTTTTCTCCGCTCAGCCTTCAGATGTTCCAGTATCACAGGCAATTAAGACGTTTAACCAACAACTGGCATTTGTTCGACATCTGGTCAGAACAGATGCAGAGATGATGATCCATTTCGATATGAGGATGAAACCAGAAATCCAGAGGTACATGTCCGGTTTTGAATGTACCACACTCCGTCAATACCAGGATAAGGCGTTGGCATATGAGATCAAGGAAGCAGCTATGGAGAAATTTTCGGAAGCCAATAAGCAGAAAGTCTCTGGTACTTTTACAGAGCACAAGAACAGCGGGCCCCGTAAGTCCCAGTCATCCTTTCACTCTTTCAAGAAACCTCCGCACCCAGTTAGGAGCGGAAAGAACTTCGGAGCAACATCAACCATGATAGATGTCACCAGGAAATGTTTTAACTGTGCCCAGACGGGGCACTATCGACGGAATTGCCCCCTACTTGCCGTGATTTGTTTTGATTGTGGACGAGAGGGACATCGGGCAGTGTTCTGTGAAGAGGCTGCAAAGTCTTTTAGAGCCCGTACCCCACAGCCAGTCCAGAAGGAAGCCAGTATCCAACAGACGCAGCAAAGTGTTCAGATGCCTCAAAATTTTGGCCGCGGACGAGGCAGAGGACAATGGGACCGAAAGGGGACATCGAGTGCCGGATCTGCTCCCCCACGTATGTACGAGATGAGGAGGACAGACGATCAGGATGCTGCTGTCGCATCAGGTACTGTCCAGATCCTTTCCCAGCCAGTTAGCGTTTTATTCGATACAGGAGCTACGCATTCTTTTATATCCTTGTCTTGTGTAAATCGTTTAAATATTTTCGGTTTTCATGCTTATGAACCTTATGTTGTTGGTTTACCGAGTGGAGAGAGAATTGTTGGGAACTTAGAAACCAGAAATTTCCCTGTATCATTTGGAGGCAGAGAGTGGCTCTCAAATTTGATTGTAATAGAAATACAAGGAGACGACCTGATACTCGGAGACGATTGGCTTAATCTATATGGAGCAATTATAAACTACCGAAGGAGGAACATCTCGTTGATCGCTGACGATGGTTCCGAAATTCTATTTGAGGGATGGAAACCGGGAAGCTCAGGAAATTGATTAAGGCGATGAAAGTCACAAATTGTGAAACAGTATCAGGGACATCGGTGCTATGCAATGAAGAAAGAAGACGAAATTGTGGAACTTTCATCCATTCCTGTTGTGAACGAATTTCCAGATGTATTTCCTGACGAGTTACCTGGACTACCTCCACGAAGGGATGTAGAATTTACCATTGAGCTGGAACCAGGAGCTACACCAATTTCTAAGGCGCCGTATCGTATGGCACCTACTGAGATGTACGAACTGACGAAACAGCTAGAGGAGTTATTGGACAAAGGCTATATCCAGCCAAGCGTTTCGCCTTGGGGAGCGCCAGTTCTTTTTGTTCGGAAGAAGGATGGATCGCTTCGACTGTGTATTGACTATCGAGATCTGAACAAGATGACGATTAAGAACAAGTATCCGTTGCCACGGATTGATGACCTGTTCGACCAGTTGCAAGGAGCAACAGTATTTTCTAAAATCGATCTGAGATCAGGATACCATCAGCTGAGGATTAAGGAATCTGATGTTCCAAAGTCAACATTCAGAACTCGCTACGGATACTATGAGTTTGTAGTGATGCCGTTTGGTCTCACTAATGCACCTGCTGTATTCATGCAGTTGATGAACCTAGTGTTCATCGAATATTTGGATAAATTTGTAGTCGTGTTCATTGATGACATTCTGGTGTATTCTAAGAGCCCGGAAGAACATGCGCAGCATTTGCGGATTGTATTAGAACTTTTGAGAAACGAGCAACTGTACGCCAAACTCTCTAAGTGTGAATTCTGGCTAAAGGAAGTAATGTTCCTCGGTCATGTGGTATCAGCTGAAGGAGTTCGAGTAGATCCTCAGAAGATCGAAGTGGTTTTGGATTGGAAGCCTCCAAAGAACGTGAAAGAAGTCTGAAGTTTCTTAGGACTTGCTGGGTATTATCGTCGGTTCGTGGAAAGGGTTTTCCAAAATTTCCCACCCACTTACTCGACTCCTGCAGAAAACTCAAAAGTTTGAGTGTAACGAGTCGTGTCAGGTTAGTTTTGATGAATTGAAGAGGAGATTAACGACAACACCAATTTTATCACTTCCATAGGGGACTGGAGGATTCATAGTTTACAGTGACGCTTCGAACCAAGGACTCGGATGCGTATTGATGCAGAATGACAAGGTGATCGCTTATGCTTCACGACAGCTGAAACCCTATGAAGTGAATTATCCAACACATGATTTAGAGCTTGCAACAGTGATTTTTGCTTTAAAGATCTGGAGGCATTATCTGTATGGGACTCACTGTCAGATCTTTACGGATCATAAGAGTCTCAAGTACATATTCAGTCAGAAAGAGTTGAACATGCGGCAAAGAAGATGGTTAGAGCTGATCAAGGACTATGACTTGGAGATTTTGTATCATCCAGGAAAAGCGAATGTAGTGGCCGATGCACTCAGCCACAAGCCTGTTTCTATTCAGATGCTGGAGATGCTGACCTCCCAACTTAGCCTTCAACGGGAGATGATTCGAGAAGGAATTGAAGTGTGGTTACAAAGAATCCAAGGACAACTGTGCGTGATGGAAATAACTTCGTCATTAACCGAAGAAATCAAATCTAGACAGGCAGATGATCCTCTGATGATTCGGTTACGTGATGAAGTGATCAAAGGGAAGGCCCCTGGATTCGTAATCCATGATGATGGAGTTTTGAGATTTCAGAACCGACTCTGCATACCTGATGTCGATGTTCTGAAACAGACAATTATGAAGGAAGCTCATAGTTCACCCTATTCTATCCACCCGGGCACCAGTAAAATGTATAAGGACTTGAAACAGAATTTCTGGTGGGGCAACATGAAGAAACATGTAATGGACTATGTTTCGAAATGCTTGACTTGTCAGCAGGTTAAGATCGAGCATCAACGGTCTGCCGGAATGTTGAAGCCGCTCCCGATTCCTGAGTGGAAGTGGGAGGACATATCGATGGACTTTATCACTAGTATGCCGAGAACCAAGACTGGAATGAACATGATTTGGGTGATAGTTGATCGTTTAACCAAATCGGCTCATTTTCTAGGCATTAAGGACACGTGGGGACCAGAGAGGTTGGCACGAGTATTTATTTCGGAGATAGTTCGATTGCATGGTACACCGAAGACCATTATTTCTGATCGAGCCGGCCGTTTTGTGTCTCACTTTTGGAAAGCAGTTCATAAGGCCTTGGGGACCGAATTGAACTTCAGTACAGCTTATCACCCTCAGACTGACGGACAATCCGAGAGGACCATTCAAACGGTGGAGGATATGCTGAGGGCTTGTGCCTTAGATTGGTCAAACGATTGGGAAGTTCATCTACCATTGATTGAATTTACCTGCAACAATAGTTGGCATGCTTCCATTAAGATGGCACCATTCGAGGCATTATACGGGAGGAGATGCAGATCGCCCCTATGCTGGGACGATTCATCAGACTTGATCAGAATAGAACCAGAGTTGATCGTGCAGACTCGAGAAAAGATAGCCTTAATTCGTGAAAGGTTGTTGACCACCCAGAGTCGCCAGAAATCTTACGCAGACGTACGTCATCGCCCATTGGAGTTCAGTACTGGAGACCACGTACTTTTGAAGGTTTCTCCTACTCGGGGAATATTTCGTTTCGGAAGGAAAGGAAAGCTGAGTCCGAGATATATCGGACCATTTGAGATCCTTGAGAGAGTTGGAGAGTTGGCATACAGATTAGCATTGCCACCGTCGTTGAGCCATGTTCATAACGTATTCCACATATCCCAGTTACGGAGGTATATACCCGATCCTAGTCATATCATTGATTTCGGCGAGATAGAAGTTGCTCAAGATGGGACGTTTGAAGAAAGACCGGTCAAGATACTCGAGCGTCGAGTTAAACAGTTGAGGAACAAATCAATCGTTTTGGTCAAAGTTCAATGGTCACGTCACGGAGTGGAAGAAGCCACATGGGAAACGGAATATGGCATGAAGTCCAGATATCCCGAGTTATTTTCGTCTTGAGTTTCGGGACGAAACTCCTTTTTAGTAGGAGAGTATGTAATATCCGGATTTATTACTGTGTATTTCATCTGTATTCAAACCCTGTATTATTCGGATTTGTGGTCTTGATTATTGGAGTATGATATTTCTTGCATTGGCATCCTTGTACTTAAGTATAACAACATGCAAATTTTCTCATGCAAACTCGTGATAGTGCACGCTAAGAATGTAGCTTAACGTGCGCTATCGGCTATTACTAGTGCACGCTACGTAGGTAGGAGTTGCGTGCTCTAGACACTGAATTATTGAGGTAGGCGGCTAGCACATGCGCCAGCCGGGACATGGGTCCGGATAAGATTCCCGCGGACGAACCTGGACAGAACTGGAGTCAACGATTATTAGCGCGCGCTAAGCATGTATTGTAGCGTGCGCTAATTAGCTAAAGTACAGAATATTATAAATGAGACAACAACCCGTTTTGGCTTTCATTTCCTTCGTCCATTCTTCATTCTTGAGAGGCCATAGAGCTATAATCATCCTTCTAACACCCTTAGAACACATCTTATTGATCCTTGATTATTGGTTATCACTTGTGAGTGATCATTGAAGAGAAGTAACACCTTGGAGTGGCACATAACCAACCGGAGTCGGATTCAACCTTGTGGTTAAGTGATTTCGTCATATTAAGGTATGTTGATTCTATCTTCTAATCTAGATTCGTGTTATGGAGAATTAGATGATCATGTTAGCAAATATTGATCTTCTTGGATGAATTATTCAAAGTACATCATGTTTGGATTATTGAGATGAATAGGCCTTAAGTACCTTGATTATGAACATCATGATTCGAATCTTATTACAATGAACAAGTAGAGGAAGCTTCTATCATTGGTAATCCGAATCTAGTAGGTGTTTTCATAACAATCATGGACTTGACTTTTACATCATTATTGTTAGACGAATCTATAAGGTTGATCATGGAAGGATTTATTTTGTAAAGATGGAACATTATTCAAACTTCAGAGTGATAGTTTTCATTGATATAAAGGTGTTGATATTAACCGTTAAGCCTTACGAATTATCGCATGAAGAATTGTATTTGAAATGGATTATGGTTTCATAATAGTATACATATTCTTGAATCCGAAGTTGTTGTTATCCGTAAGATCATTCATAGCCGTATGAACATGATATTCATGAAGGTAACATGAATTAACACTGAGGATTTTATTTGGTTTGATCATGTTGAGATCTGTCTACTGCCCAGTAGTAAACTGCCATGCACAGTTAGCGCATGCTAAGCTATGTAGATTAACGTGCGCTATCGAGCATGAGTTAACGTACGCTACGTTTGGTACTTAACGTACGTTAGGCCATCAGACGAGTCAGTCGGCTGATCAGTGAGGTACTGACCATGCATATTCAGCGTACGCTAGGCTTTGTTGTTTGCATGCGCTATAGAGCAGACTTAACGCACGCTACACAGAGTACTTAGCGTGCGCTAAGAAGTTCAGGCAGATTACATTTTATGAGCTTTTGGCCGTAAATCAAATTGTTAGACATTCGTACGATGTGAGATAAATCCTATATTATTTCTTTTGTTAAGGTTCGAGCTTGTTACGTGATTGGTTGAGGGGGACGACTTTCGAGTGTTCGTTTTCGTGGAAGTATTGTTCTTGTCTTCGAATCGAGGCAAGTACCTTATTTGTTTTATGTATTGATGTTATACATATTGTCGTGTATGTATGTCGTTGTTGTATGTCCATCTCGCATTGGTCCGACGGGATCATCGGTGGATCTATGCTAGCGTGCGCTGGATCATCGGACGGGTTTTTCCACCACGGGTTGGTCTGACGGGATCATCGTGGGTTCTAGGCAGTGAACGCTGGATCGTCGGAATTACCATGTGTATGTTATGATATCTTGTTGTGATTATCAGTTGTGTATATCATTTATGAGTTTCTCGTAGGAGAAGACTCGTTGGTATTCTTGTCGTTTACCTTATTATTCCTCGTGTGATATGAATAATATGTTGTGGTACTTGTACTAGCATCGTTGTGCTAACCCCTTCGGGGGTGAACATTTTGTTTATGTTCAGGATCCAGGAGAGCGGGAAAAAAACCACTGGAGCTGCATGACGACGAGGGTGCAGAGTGATGTTCCGGCCGGGTGTATTTGACTGTTGTTTGTTGATTATTTCAATAAGTACTCGAGTACGTAGTCGTTTATGATGAATTTGAATTTGGTGATGTATTAATAAGTTTCCGTTGAATAATTGTATTTTCAGTATTGTCATAACTGTCGTATCTTAATTCAGTTACTTCCATTTATTTATACCTGTTAGGGTTTGTTCAATTCTTCAGCCTTGTAAATCCTTATGTAAAGGATTTACGGCGCTGTAATATTCCTGAATATATCGGGGGTGTTACATATACTCTTACCGTAGCAACCTTACCAATTCGTGGTAACTCATATCAAATCAGCCTTTATCTCAATCCACACTCCGCAATCTCAAGTGACAAATGAATTCAAATATAACCATCTGTACTGTATTCAAACAATGCCAAGATTCTCAAATCATAAATATATTTCCAATATGGAATAATCCATCCCTGTCCAATTCTGTCGGTTAGATCACACAATCAAATCTCAATCTGATAAAGCCGATAATACACAATACATCTGTAGATCAACTTCCTCGAAACATGACGAGTCCCGGATAACGATACAAAGTACGAATGCTCACACAATCAGAAATAATAACAACCAATGCATCAACGAGAATATCACCGACATGATAAACTCCACACAAGATCAACAAAGAACCGACAACGGACGAGAATACCATCGATATGGTAAACCCCAACAAGATCAATAAGGGATAAGCAATGACCGAGAGTACCAACGACAAGGCAGACTCCAAACAAGATCAATAGAGAATCAATAACGAACGGGAATACCAACGATATATGAATGCCAACGAGATCAATAAGGATAAATACCGGACGAGATTACCAATGATATGGTGAACTCCAACGAGATCAATAAGGATTAATGATGAATGAGGTTGCCAACGATATGGTAAAATCCAACGAGATCAATAAAGGGTCAACAGCGAACAAGAATACCAACGATGCGGTGAACTCCAAACGAGATCAATAAAGTTCGATAACAAACGAGAATACCAACGATATGGTAAACTCCAACAAGATCAATAAAGTACCACAGGGCCAGATATACGAGAGAATAAAATCGTCAAACACATACATATCACAAATATGGGATCTCAAGACAAACCCGACTATCGAACATATCCGACCATACATGGACTATGAACGACCAATCAATATGACTCAAGATGGACGTCACGATACGCCCGATCCAAAAATGTGTCCGTGCACAAGCCACCACGGGTATCGATCGAATTCACGTCTGGTCTTGTACATAATCAGTCTCACGAAGTACGTCTCGTGTGCATGGTTCAATGTGAGGTCGAAACCAACACATGACTACACGTGCCCGCCCTGAAAATCCTACACATGACCGATCAGTACGTACATGACCGATACAACATGACAACGAAACTTGAAGAAACACATACCCAATAAGGATCAGAAGACTTCCCTAGTGAGCAACGATAGCTCAATCATGAAAGACCGACACGACTACAATGTCGTGTTCCCGTCAGACAACAGTTCAGAGAATGCTCAACAATACATATAATATTAACACATAAACTCCCAAGGTCGCAACCAAGGGTCACAGAAGCATCTACTCAGGAATACTCCGGATGTTATCACATAAACTCCCAAGGCCGCATCCAAGGGTCACAGAAGCATCTACTCAGGAATACTCCGGACCGTGGGTGCCATATTCTAGTCTTATCCCTCAACACATTACATACAATCACAAAATACCCCAAGGTCGCAATCAAGGGTCACAGAAGCATCTGCACAGGAATACTCCAGAACGTGGGTGCCATTTAGGTCGTATCCCTCAACACATCAACCCATTAACATAGTTCTAAGAAAGACAACAACACAAAACACACCAAACAACGATCATTAGATGAAATATGTAATATCCGCAATTTCGATTTTCCAGTAATTTTTTTTTTGGCGGAAGTCCATTTTAACGACTCGTTCATGACCGTATCGTCATTCAGAGAATGATTAATTCTGCACTTTTTGTCATCCGAGTTCGTTTCGGTATCATTTTGTTGAGTTCCGTGTTCTTAAACGGCTTTTCTGCACTCGAGTTCGATTCCTGCGAATCTCGTCTGAAACTGTCGTTTCGAGTTTCTTGTAAGTTCATTTAATGTTATTATTCATGTTGCGATCTTTGGCTTGGTGTTTCGATCGTGTATCGTGTGTTTTGGACGTTTTCGGCCATTTTCGTAATTTCCCAAAGTTTGGGGTAATTACTTACCGTTGTCGAATTTCGAGCCTTCGGGTGGTCGGAATCGTGTGTTCTCTTAGCGCTTGGATTCGTCTTTGCGAGTACTTCGTAACCGTATCTTCGATTCATATTCAAATTCGGGTTTCGGCGTCGTTCGGGCCGTCGGAGTGGCCACGACCGAGCCACGACCGCACAGTTTGGAACTGGCCTGGCCGAGTTACGGCCGTAAGGTGCTGGTTACGGCCGTAAGTGATCGGCAGGAATGTCCTGACGAATTCCGGTTACGGCCGTAAGGGCCGAGAATTACGGCCGTCGGTGCCGCGACTTAGGACGAATGCCGGTTACGGTAAGGACTGCCGGTACGGCCGTAAGTCTTAGAGTTACGGCCGTAAGACCTGTCGATTCTGGCCGTAAGCGACCCAGCGCCGGGCATGGTTTTGACGAATGCCGTTACGGCCGTAAGGCTGCCGATTCTGGCCGTAACTGTCGGCCATATATAGGCGACTGCCCAGACTTCATTTTTATCACATTTCTTCACTCAAAAGTGCGGCGGCAGGAAAATCGGGAAATGGAGTTTTTGGTCGATTCCACTCGATTTCTAAGCGTTTTTGAGGATTCTTATCGATTATATCAACATGAAATCATTGTTCTTTTTTATCGGATCGAGGTAATTTCTTGAAATCTCCTAGAATTTGATTTTTCGAGATTTCTTCTTGATTTTCGTTGTTCGTCTGAATTTGATGAGTCAGTTGATGTTAGTAAACATTATTAACCATGTTCTATGGATTGTATATCCATATTTTCGATTCGTTCAACCCGATTGATGATTCTTAGACTCTTGAGGAACTTTGAACATTTAGTGTACGATTAAATGTCTCAAAGAGTTTCTTTCGGTCGTTATGTTGATTTCGATTGATATTGTGTTATTGAATGAATTGTATTTCATTCAAGGTGGTTCGAGTACTTGTGTTTATCGGAGGACGACGTTCGTTGTTCGTGGAAGGAATTCATCGCCTTCGGTTGAGGCAAGTTTTATACTTGTACTAGTCAATGAGATTAATGTTATCATATATGTGTATGAATGCGTTGTATCATTCCGAGACTTAGTCTATTCATAAGTTCATTGATATTAGGGGATCGTTCGATACGATACTCTTCGGAAATTATGCCAAATGTTTATTATCATTCATTAATGGCCGGTAAGGCATTGAGATATTCGTTGTTAATGTTATTATCGATCACCGGTTCGCGGTATCGATGTATCGGTTGTTGTTGTTGTTAATATTGATGTCGATCTAAGACGTTGTTGTAATCATTGTTATTAATGTTGGCGTCCTGTCATTAATGTTGTATTGACCGATTGAAGGCATTGTCGTATTCGTTCTCATCTTCGTCGTCGGTAGCCAATTAAAGGTGCCGAGGCATTCATTGTATCATTGTTATCGATTGGCCGTTCTAAGGCAACGGGGAGTTCAATCATTCATTGTCTCATTGTCATTGATTATCCGTTCTAAGGCAATCGAGGTGCTCAATCATTCATTGTATCATTGTCATCGATTAGCCGTTCTAAGGCAATCGAGGTGCTCAATCATTCATTGTATCATTGTCATCGATTAGCCGTTCTAAGGCAATCGAGGTGCTCAATCATTCATTGTATCATTGTCATCGATTAGCCGTTCTAAGGCAATCGAGGTGCTCAATCATTCATTATAACATTGTCATCAATTAGCCGTTCTAAGGCAATCGAGGTGCTCAATCATTTATTGTATCATTGTCATCGATTAGCCGTTATAAGGCAATCGAGGTGCTCAATAATTCGTTGTATCATTGTTATCGATTGGCCGTCTTAAGGCAATCGAGATATTGAATCATCCGCTGCATCATTGTTATCGGTTGGCCATTCTAAGGCAATCGAGGTATTGAATTGGGGCTGTCGAGGATAGTTCCCATCCGTTGTGTCGTTGTTATCGATTGACCATTCTAAGGTAATCGAGGTATTGAATTGGGACCGCCGAGGACGGTACCCATCCGTGAGTCATTATTGTCGCCGACTCAAGGCAGCATACTATCATTCTCGTGAATTCGGTAATCTTGGGATCGTTGCCGTTTGTGATTAATTATGTTTGGAGGCTAGTCTCGGCTAGTGCTCATTATGGGGTAAGTTTGGTGGGGCCTGAACCTTCGCGGTTGTTTCCCCCAACACCTACAACTCAGTAGGTCAACGGCCATTGGATGGTTTCATTATGGGGAAAGTTTGGTGGGGCCTGAACCTTCGCGGTTGTTTCCCCCAACACCTACAACTCAGTAGGTCAACGACCATTGGATGGTTTCATTATGGGTAAGCTTGGGGCTTGAACCTTCGCGGTTGGTTTCCCAACACCTACAACTCAGTAGGTCACGGTCATGTTTATGATCTCATTATGGGTGTAATTCCCGTAATATTCTCTTTCGGTACTTTTTCGTTTTTGGCATCTTTCTGGTTCCCAGAAGCTCACTTGCGAGCGTTTTGACATTTTGATAATGTTTCGTTCTGCGTGTTTGGTCATCCGAGTGGTTCCGGGGCTATTTTACCCGAATCCGTGTTTTGAGCGACTTTTCCCGCTATTTAGTTCATTTCGTGTGATGATGGTTCGAAACTATGGTTTCGTGTTTCCTATAAGTCAGTTGAGCTTTATTATGCATGTTGTGAGCTTCGGTTTGGTTTCTTGATGTCATATCATGATTTACGGATGTTTTGGGCCATTTCGTAATTTCCCAAAGTTTGGGGGTGATTACTTCTGTTATCGTATTCCGAACTTTCGGGTTGTCGAAATCGTACCTTCTTTTAACGCTTGAATTCGACGTTCTGCACTCTTCGTATGCATGTCCTCGTCTTGTGTTGTAATTGTCGTTTCGCGGTTTAAATCGTACTAAACGCTGACGGTGAACTTAGCGCTCGAATCGCTAAGTGACTTACGTACGCTATGCTATAAGCATAACGTACGTTATCATCATGCGACTTACGTACGTTAAGACTTTCCCTTTACGTACGTAAGAGTCTTACCAGTTCAGACATTGAGTTCTGGCCGTCGATAGCGCACGCTATGTGTTGATCATAGCGCACGTTAACTGTGCTCCTTACGTACGTTAAGCCCTCGCCATAACGTACGTAAGGGTCTTCGCTATTTTGGACAGGAGGGTATGGTTATCGATTACGTACGTAATCTTTGATGCATTACGTACGTAATACAGGTAACGTACGTTATTCTTCTTGGTTAATGTACGTAACTCATGCGCAGGTATTTATATACCGAGGGTTGACCGTGTTCGTCATTTTTCACCCTTTCTTCACTCCTCCGCGGCTGAGGCGATTTGTGGGCGATCTAGGAGTCCTGTAACTCCAAGATTACATCTTCCTTTAGTTCTTGGTGTTGATTAACATCATCAATCCGTGTTCTTCGTCTTCGATTCGAGGTAATCATCTTGTAAACCCTTCCTTTATATTTCGTGAATCTTCAAGATTCGGGTTGTTCTTCATGAATCGTGCTGTTGTATATCATCAATCGGTTGTATTGATTCTCTCCTTATGATTTGATTCGTATTTCTTGCCGTATTTGGGTTCGGATAATGTTCTTGATATTCTTTGGGAAACATTGAGCCCTAAGTGTTCGATCCTTCGTCTCTACGAATTCTTGTTGAGAATTTCGTGTGTTTTGCATCTTCCTTGCGATCGATCTTATAGTGATTATGTTATTCTTGTGTTTTCGACCTAGTTGGAAGATTCGAGGGTTTCCGGTCGAGCTTTCCTGTTGCTTCGCGTGCTTTGGATTTGAGGCAAGTACCTTGATATATGAATTGTAACTGCGTGAAATCATTGTTGTCGAAGTGTATGAGTTTATATGGATGTATATATGTGTATATATATATATATACATACATATATATATATATGTAGATTTATATATATTTATATGTTGAATATATATATATATGTATATACGTATATTGATATATATGCCTATGTCGGTGAATGACGAGTGATGAATGCTAACAATAGTTGACGTACTCAACTTGAATTGATGGATGAACTATACTTATTCATATAATATAGTAAGGTTATATGTTTATCTATATATATTCGGTTGACTCGCAATATAGGGATATATGTGCGATGTTGGTTGGTTATGCTTGAAGGCTTATTGTAATTGAGTTTTGATTGGTAACGTGCGTGTTGTTGTTTATTTGTGTGGTTATGGACTAGCGGAGAAATTGTGTGACTTGATGTACCGAGTTGATAATTGTTGTGATGTTTGTCTGTGTGCTTGATGTTTGAAATAATGTGGATACTTGTTGTGAGAAACGTCGTATCCGGGAACCTCTGAGGGCGGGGCGTGCACTCCGGCCTGGTGTATGCTGCAATGTGCGGCTCCATATGGGTGGTGAACGTCGGTGTTACCTAATGCGCGCGCAAGGGGCGGCTCTTACGGGAGTGATCGCCGGCGCGGTGACATGTTCAATGAGCGGCCAACATGATGGAGTGAACGCCGGTACACAGGTGCGCAAGGGAGGCGCCTGGCAGGCTTATTGGTCACGGGTATTTGAGTGATAGCTAAGACCCCGTTACCGAACGATGTTCGTATCTCAAATTCTTTCAACTCACTTTTAAATGTTTGTCTTGATATAGACCGCGTCGTGTTTTTGAGAGCTTGTTTCAACTTGTTTTTAAAGCGTTGGTATCAGGGTTAATTGACCAAGGAGGTTTGACGAAATCTCCGAGGGTTAATTAATCGGGGGTCTTGAGCAGGATATGTCGAATGAGAGATTGTGCCTTTGATTGTATTATGGTGCCATTCTGTGTATTGGGTTGGGGACCCTGCGAAATGTTGAGATGATTGATCTCGTGATGATGTTATTTGGATTGGGTTGAGAACCCCGTGAGATGTTGTAATGATTTCGTTTGTGACAGTGTTCTATAAATTGGGCCGAGGACCCCGAATAACGTGTCATGGCTTTCGTGTAATTGTTTTCCATATGTTGGGTCAAGGACCCAAGAGATTTTGAAATTATTTTCCAAAAGTGTTCCCATTCGATTTTCAAAACCCAAAGACAGCCCGAGTCAATAATAACGTTTGCAAACTATCTTATCAAAATACTTTTCCTTTTACAAAAGGGATTTTCATGACTCCTTGGGCTCGTTTAAAGTTTCATTGATGTTATGTTCCGTAAAGAGAATATGACTATGTGATTATCTTTCACCTTGTGTATGCGAGTGTTATTCTGTGTTGACTATGAGAATGTATGGTTTGTGTTAAGACTTCACGACGGTTGAATTTTGTATTGTTACTGTTCGTATATCTTGTATATTATGTACTTGCACTAGCAAAATTCCAGTTTGCTAACCCCCGAGTTTTCGGGAGTTGGGTGCCTGTTATGCGCTCAGGTTTTGGCAGCTCGGGAGCAGTCACAGGATTGGCTTGGAAGGAGATGGAGGACAATGATACTAATCACACCAGAGTCAGAGTCTTTTCTTTTGTTTCATTTTGGTTGGTATTTCTCTGTCGTTCGAGTATTCACCCTCGCATGGGTGTAGTTTTCATTTATTAAATTGAGTTGTGAATCTTTTCTGTGTTCAAGTTTATTATTGTCATTGTAATATGAATGTCGTTAGTTTCCGAATTGGTTTATGACCTTGTCGGTCTGCTTTGTATTTAATTTTGACCCCGGTCGGTCAATCATTGAGTAGTCTTTTGGAGTTTAGCGTGGTAGATCCTTGTGATAAGGGTCTACGGCGCGTGACATTCCTGGTCGTATTCTGGGGGTGTTACATTTATGGTATCAGAGCTTAGGTTTGCGAAAAACCTAGGCCGTTCGGTCAAGTCCATGTCCTGTGTAAGTCGCGCGCGTCAGAGTTGTGATTAGTATCGTGGTTCCGACATCATCTTCAGACAATCCATTATGGTAAGCCTCCCGATTGTAAGTCCCCTATATACGTATTTGATTATATCGTGCTAATGTGTTTAATGCGAACAAGGGGTTGGGACTTGTTGGTGATGTTATTGTTTTAGGATATAACATGCGTATACGGTCCGATTGAGAATGGTTATGTAGTATGCTTCGGAAGTCGAGTGTACTTACCAATGTCTACATTTTATTACAATAAATCTTTGAGTGTTAATTTTATCCGCTGCGTGAGTATTTTGAAATGGCTTTTGGTATCTTGCAAACTGAAGTTTATTTCGTAAAACCGATTCCCTAAACCGAGTTTTGGCATTTTTGTCTTGCATGTTTTGATGGTATTCTTATAACGGTATTTGATATTTTATAAATGACTTCCGTGATTAATTGAAAATACTACCGTCATCGGCCTTTTGGCATTTTGAACGTTTTAAAAATGATTTTTAGCCTGGTGGGTTCCGGCACGGGGCCCACAGCGCTGTAGTATCACGAATATTTTAATGTGGTGCTTTGAAATTTTCTAACATTGTGAAAAGCCATGATTTAATATCGTCATGTTAAATGGTCACGTATCTCGGTGGAAAATTCTTTCGAATAAACATTTTGGTAGAAGAGGAAAGATTTTCAAAATTGTGGTATTTGGGACTCAACACTTTTGAAATATTTCAAATTAGTTACAATTCGATTTTCAATTTTTCTTTTATACATTACTCGAAAATAATTTTTAGAGTCGTTATATACACTTCCTCTTCCGAAATAAAAGACAGTATTTACGAGTCTTGGGCGCAACGTGACTAGCCCTCTTCTCCAAAAAGTTGTTTTCATTAAGTGCATACATATTATGATCGTCCTCGTCGAAGGACTCGAAATTGACTTCATAAAACTTTGTGCTTTACTATATTACCGTTATTCTATAGATGTTAACTAAACCTTGTGTTGATAATTGTGGTATACTGTACAACTGATTATTTGATAATCTTTGCAGTACTATCTGTTTTAGTATGTCGAACCTTGGCGGACGTAAGTGTGATGACGGAAGTGGAAGCGACAAGGTGGTTCGTACGACAACTATCCATGCTACAGTGAAGGAGTATCAAGATCAAACGATATCCTATGAAATCTCCTCAGTGATCGAGCCCACGAGCGAAGCAAAGAGACCGAGGACATCGGGAAAATTTCTGGGCGGTGAAGAGACTAAGGCCCCCAAGCCCTCACGTCGTTCGAAGGCGTCGTCTTCGCGACCGGGAGTGAGCGCCGGGAATCCCAAGCCAGCATCGGTGACTCTCGGCAAGAAGGGAGGGTGCTTCAACTGCAATCGTGAGGGACATGTTCGTGCAAATTGTCCCTTTCCACACTTGACTTGTTACCGGTGCGGGTGTGAAGGTCATCGGGAGAAACACTGTGAGATAGTTTCCGAATTGGCAAAGAATGCCGCCCTAAGAGAGAGCAAAGCTAGTGACTGGAAAGTATCCCGAAACCCTATGTTTCCTTCTGAAGATCCTAGCATGGGAGAATGAAGATTTTGTAATATGTCCTAATCGTTGCTGTTTTGAACAATCGTGACTTTGATCATTTTCATTTCATTGCTTTATGTTTCCAACTCTTGCTGTTCTAAGTTTCGAGATCGAAATGTCTTTTTAGTATGGAGGAGTGTATTACCCGTACTTTTCTTAGTATTTCCGGTATTGTGTGACTTTTCATTGTTGGTAATTCAATTATGATCCTCTCGACGATTTTAAACCACCTTGTTCTACTTAGCCTACCGTCCTCCGAACGAATTTCGGAGCTGTTTTGCTAAATCTCGTGGATTATCGTGGACTTTCCACATCCGAATTTGATTCTTGCAAATTTTATTTGAAACTATTGTTCCATCGCTCTCCATTTTAAGTTTCGGGACGAAACTTCTTTTAAGGAGGGTAGAATGTAATACCCGTAATATTCTCTTTCGGTACTTTTTCGTTTTTGGCATCTTTCTGGTTCCCCGAAGCTCACTTGCGAGCGTTTTGACATTTTGATAATGTTTCGTTCTGCGTGTTTGGTCATCCGAGTGGTTCCGGGGCTGTTTTACCCGAATCCGTGTTTTGAGCGACTTTTCCCGCTATTTAGTTCATTTCGTGTGATGATGGTTCGAAACTATGGTTTCGTGTTTCCTATAAGTCAGTTGAGCTTTATTATGCATGTTGTGAGCTTCGGTTTGGTTTCTTGATGTCATATCGTGATTTACGGACGTTTTGGGCCGTTTCGTAATTTCCCAAAGTTTGGGGGTGATTACTTCTGTTATCGTATTCCGAACTCTCGGGTTGTCGAAATCGTACCTTCTTTTAACGCTTGAATTCGTCATTCTGCACTCTTCGTATGCATGTCCTCGTCTTGTGTTGTAATTGTTGTTACGCGGTTTCGTCGCGCCAGACGCGGACGAACTTAGCGCTTGAATCGCTAAGTGACTTACGTACGCTATGCTATAAGCATAACGTACGTTATCATCATGCGACTTACGTACGTTAAGACTTTCCCTTTACGTACGTAAGGGTCTTACCAGTTCAGACATTGAGTTCTGGCCGTCGATAGCGCACGCTATGTGTTGATCATAGCGCACGTTAACTGTGCTCCTTACGTACGTTAAGCCCTCGCCATAACGTACGTAAGGGTCTTCGCTATTTTGGATAGGAGTGTCTGGTTATCGATTACGTACGTAATCTTTGATGCATTACGTACGTAATACAGGTAGCGTACGTTATTCTTCTTGGTTAACGTACGTAACTCATGCGCAGGTATTTATATACCGAGGGTTGACCGTGTTCGTCATTTTTCACCCTTTCTTCACTCCTCCGCGGCTGAGGCGATTTGTGGGCGATCTAGGGGCGATTTTGGAGTCCTGTAACTCCAAGATTACATCTTCCTTTAGTTCTTGGTGTTGATTAACATCATCAATCCGTGTTCTTCGTCTTCGATTCGAGGTAATCATCTTGTAAACCCTTCCTTTATATTTCGTGAATCTTCAAGATTCGGGTTGTTCTTCATGAATCGTGCTGTTGTATATCATCAATCGGTTGTATTGATTCTCTCCTTATGATTTGATTCGTATTTCTTACCGTATTTGGGTTCGGATAATGTTCTCGATATTCTTTGGGAAACATTGAGCCCTAAGTGTTCGATCCTTCGTCTCTACGAATTCTTGTTGAGAATTTCGTGTGTTTTGCATCTTCTTTGCGATCGATCTTATAGTGATTATGTTATTCTTGTGTTTTCGACCTAGTTGGAAGATTCGAGGGTTTCCGGTCGAGCTTTCCTGTTGCTTCGCGTGCTTTGGATTTGAGGCAAGTACCTTGATATATGAATTGTAACTGCGTGAAATCATTGTTGTCGAAGTGTATGAGTTTATATGGATGTATATATGTGTATATATATATATACACATATATATATATATATATATATAGGGTTAGGATATGGTGAAAACTATTTATAATGTGAAATCTAGAAACTAAAGGGTATAATAGTCAATAAGTAGCAAATAAAACTACTATACTCACGTCCGCGATTTATAAGGAATACAGAATCTTTCCAAAAAAGTTGTGTTTTAAACAAAAAAGACTTTCATAACCCCCATAATTAATATAACATAATTAAAAACATAAAAATGGTATGAAATTACATAATCCTACTCATCTACAGCCGTTAGATCACTACTATCAATGGCCAACAAAAGTTTCTAGATCTTACAAAATAATTAGTTTTCATATGATCTATTTCCTATATATATATGTAGATTTATATATATTTATATGTTGAATATATATATGTATATACGTATATTGATATATATGCCTATGTCGGTGAATGACGAGTGATGAATGCTAACACTAGTTGATGTACTCAACTTGAATTGATGGATGAACTATACTTATTCATATAATATAGTAAGGTTATATGTATATCTATATACATATATATATATATATATTCGGTTGACTCGCAATATAGGGATATATGTGCGATGTTGGTTGGTTATGCTTGAAGGCTTATTGTAATTGAGTTTTGATTGGTAACGTGCATGTTGTTGTTTATTTGTGTGGTTATGGACTAGCGGAGAAATTGTGTGACTTGATGTACCGAGTTGATAATTGTTGTGATGTTTGTCTGTGTGCTTGATGTTTGAAATAATGTGGATACTTGTTGTGAGAAACGTCGTATCCGGGAACCTCTGAGGGCGGGGCGTGCACTCGGCACAGTGTATCTTTGCAATGTGCGGCTCCATATGGGTGGTGAACGCCGGTGTTACCTAATGCGCGCGCAAGGGGCGGCTCTTACGGGAGTGATCGCCGGCGCGGTGACATGTTCAATGAGCGGCCAACATGATGGAATGAACGCCGGTACACAGGTGCGCAAGGGAGGCGCCTGGCAGGCTTATTGGTTACGGGTATTTGAGTGATAGCTAAGACCCCGTTACCGAATGATGTTCGTATCTCAAATTCTTTCAACTCACTTTTAAATGTTTGTCTTGATATAGACCGCTATTCGTGTTTTTGAAAGCTTGTTTCAACTTGTTTTTAAAGCATTGGTATCAGGGTTAATTAACCAAGGAGGTTTGACGAAATCTCCGAGGGTTAATTAATCGGGGGTCTTGAGCAGGATATGTCGAATGAGAGATTGTGCCTTTGATTGTATTATGGTGCCATTCTGTGTATTGGGTTGGGGACCCTGTGAAATGTTGAGATGATTGATCTCGTGATGATGTTATTTGGATTGGGTTGAGAACCCCGTGAGATGTTGTAATGATTTCGTTTGTGACAGTGTTCTATAAATTGGGCCGAGGACCCCGAATAACGTGTCATGGCTTTCGTGTAATTGTTTTCCATATGTTGGGTCAAGGACCCAAGAGATTTTGAAATTATTTTCCAAAAGTGTTCCCATTCGATTTTCAAAACCCAAAGACGGCCCGAGTCAATAATAACGTTTGCAAACTATCTTATCAAAATACTTTTCCTTTTACAAAAGGGATTTTCATGACTCCTTGGGCTCGTTTAAAGTTTCATTGATGTTATGTTCCGTAAAGAGAATATGACTATGTGATTATCTTTCACCTTGTGTATGCGAGTGCTATTCTGTGTTGACTATGGGAATGTATGGTTTGTGTTAAGACTTCACGACGGTTGAATTTTGTATTGTTACTGTTCGTATATCTTGTATATTATGTACTTGCACTAGCAAAATTCCAGTTTGCTAACCCCCGAGTTTTCGGGGGGTGGGTGCCTGTTATGCGCTCAGGTTTTGGCAGCTCGGGAGCAGTCACAGGACTGGCTTGGAAGGAGATGGAGGACAATGATACTAATCACACCAGAGTCAGAGTCTTTTCTTTTGTTTCATTTTGGTTGGTATTTCTCTGTCGTTCGAGTATTCACCCTTGCATGGGTGTAGTTTTCATTTATTAAATTGAGTTGTCATTCTTTTCTGTGTTCAAGTTTATTATTGTCATTGTAATATGAATGTCGTTAGTTTCCGAATTGGTTTATGACCTTGTCGGTCTGCTTTGTATTTAATTTTGACCCCGGTCGGTCAATCATTGAGTAGTCTTTTGGAGTTTAGCCTGGTAGATCCTTGTGATAAGGGTCTACGGCGTGTGACATTCCTGGTCGTATTCTGGGGGTGTTACAATGGGTAAGTCTAGGGCTTGAACCTTCGCGGTTGGTTTCCCAGCACCTACAATTCAGCAGGTCACGGTCACTGGGTGATCTCATTATGGGTAAGTTTGGGGCTTGAACCTTCGCGGTTGGTTTCCCAATACCTACAATTCAGTAGGTCACGGCCATTGGATGGCCTAATTGTGATACGGCTTCCTGCCGTGGCTTCGGCCCTAATTGTGATACGGATTCGTGCCGTGGCTTCGGCCCTAATTGTGATACGGCTTCGTGCCGTGGCTTCGGCCCTAATCGATACAGCTTCGGGCTGTTTTGGCTTCATGTGATTGTGATATTTGACAGCTTCAGCTGAGTGGCTTTCAGGCCTTTGTGATTGTCTTGGTAACTTCATTGGAGCCTTCAGGCATTGTGATTCATAATTAATTCAGTTCTGGTTTGGTTCATCTTCATGTAATTCATTGTGATTCATATTTAATTCAGTTTCGGTTTGGTTCATCCTCATGTAATTCATTGTGGTGTTCTGTATCACTGATTTGCCATTGGGCACGTATACTTTAACCTGTTGAGCAGGTATTGATCATATGACGTGGGCATATTGTTTCACGAATGCTCGGTTCTTACATTGGTTTGTGAGCATCTCGTATTATTATTATTATCATTGTACCGCTTCATTTTGCCTTTGGATGCATATCATGTTATACATGTATTTGATGTTCATTATCTGGATGACTGACCCCATGGGGGCGGAACATGTTTTCATGTTTTAGGTGCTTGCGAGGAGAGAGTTGAGACACAGGGCCATGATGATGGCGACGAGGCATTCGAGCTATACTATTCCGAGTTGTTCATGTTGGTCAGTCAGTTGGAGTGTTCTCCAGTTTGTCAGTCATTGTCATTATGTATTACCCGAGCAGATGCTCGTGGATGTTGTTGTATTTTTATTTTGGCCATGTAGGCCCATCGTTGTCGTTGAAATTCCTTATCGGAATATTATGTCGGATATCATGGTAGGGACTGTGATCTCCCTTGTTGGTTAATTTTAATGTATTTTAGTCATGTTCGCCTAGTGGATCTCCGGGTGTGGGGTCTACGGCACTGTAATAACCCAATGGGATTTGGGGGTGTTACAGAAGATGGTATCAGAGATTTGGGTTGTGAGATACCCTGATATGTGAGTTATGTGGCTCTACCGACGCGGTAGTGGTGGGACTGTCAGGTTATGACAATCTAGTCAGTCGGGTTTTGTGAGTCGTAATATTAGTACGACTACACGAGTCATTCATTCATCGAGTCGTCGTCAGTTGAGACTAGTATCGCGAGACCTCGAAGCTTCGTATGACCTGTGTAAGGACTCGATTCTCTTTATGTTCATACATTCATCATGTCATTAATTGTTCATGCTTTGTTGAAACCTATATGTGATATTAGTGTTATGATTGATTCATGACTAATTGGTTTGGAGCACGTGTGACTTGTGTAAGCGTTAAGGATCAACTCATTCATCAGTTAATAATCCTCAATCATCATTTTGATCTCATCTCTCAGTTAATTCATTCATCACTCAGTTAATTCATTCATCACTCAGTTAATTCATTCATCACTCAGTTAATATCATTCATCACTCAGTCAATATCATTCATCACTCAGTTAATTCATTCATCACTCAGTTAATTCATTCATCACTCAGTTAGTTCATTCATCACTCAATCAATATCATTCATCACTCAGTTAATTCATTCATCACTCAGTTAATTCATTCGTCACTCAGTCAACCTCATTGTTCAGTTAATTCATTCATCACTCAGTCAATCTCATTGTTCAGTTAATTCATTCATCACTCATTCAATCTCATTGTTCAGTTAATTCATTCATCACTCAGTCAATCTCATGTTCAGTTAATTCATTCGTCACTCAGTCAATCTCATTGTTCAGTTAATTCATTCATCACTCAGTCAATCTCATTGTTCAGTTAATTCATTCATCACTCAGTTAATCTCATTGTTCAGTTAATTCATTCATCACTTAGTCAATCTCATCGCTCAGTTAATTCATTCATCACTCAGTCAATCTCATCACTCAGTTAATTCATTCATCACTCAGTCAATCTCATTGTTCAGTTAATTCATTAATCATCCAGTCTATCTCACGGTTCAGTTGTTGATCTTATGGATCGAATTTTCAACCTTGTTAACTTGTTCAAGGTAATCATTTCAGGAATTTATTCAGATAGTCATGTCACCTCACTTGATCTTTCATGCGATCTTATCATATTCCGGCGTCATGTCGACGATCATTTTATTGCATTATTAATGCATTCATTGTGTTAGAGCGTGTATGCTCATTGTTATCATTCCGTATCGTAATCATAATGCAATCTTCATACGAGATCTGTAATTATCACGTGACTTTTCTGCCTCGGTATGGGAAGAGCTGTCAGAGGGACATCGGACTCCGACGTCCAAGAGATCGTTTTCTAGTCGTCTTCGTGCTGGGAGAGCATCTTCATCTCAGACGACGAGTTCGACTGCTGCTTGCTTTAACTGTGATACAATAGGACATTCATCATGTAACACCCCAAACTAGGCGGATATTACAGTGCAGTGGACCCCCGACTGGGACCCACCAGGCGAGTGAAAATGAATGAAATACACAGGGTAAATGTAGTACCGAACCATGTTACATCATTAATTACTCCGATGAGGAGTTTCATACAACACACCCAAGATAATACAGAATACATGTATATTTTATATGGAGATAAAACATACGACATTGAATAAAATGAATATTCAAACGGAAGTCTGCAGCGGAAATAAAATAAAGAAAACACCAGTGAATGAAAAGGAATGGGGGCCCCTACTAGTATCACTGGGACTCCTCGCCGTCAACATTCTCTTCCCGTGCCTTAGCCTTGCCATGACCTGAAAAACAAAATCCCAACGGCCGCCATACGTAACAACAATCCTCAAGAGTTGAACAAACACAATCATATATGCTGTAAAAACCACAAGTTCGATCAAAAATCTCAAACCGTCGAACACATGCGATCAAAAGTGAATCGGTCAGATTATAACCCAAATCCTGTTGAAAACATACGCAATCAAACATGCTGTATGAATCAACTAACGGTACGGCTCAAAGGGTGGCGCCACACTACGCCCGGGATGGAAATGTGTTCGTGCACAAGCCACCAACGAGTATCGATCGAATACACGTGTGGTCTTGTACCTAATCAGTCTCACGAAGTGATCTTCTCGTGTGCACAGTCCAATGTGAGGCCAACAACCAACACACGACTTAATATGTGCCCGACATGAAAATCCTACACATACCAATCGACGCCCGAGATGACCGGAATGTCACGAGATAACAAAAGTGACATCGAAATCAATAATGACTCACCGAGATGAAATGATAGGGAAATGAATGATAGCTCAATGAAATGATTGGAACCGTCGTTCCTCGTGACTGAAGTGATTAATTGACAATTACAAGTCTCAATACGGTTAATACATCATGAATGAACTATAATTATGAATGAACAACAACGAAAGGAATGAATATCCCTTTAACTGAGTAAGAATTAACTTACACAACGCCGATGAAGAATGTCCTTCCACGAACAACGTCCTAAATGAGATGTCGGTCGCTCGAACAACCTTGAATAACACAATTACCAATAATCCGGTTCAACACACGAATCAAACACGAGTATAACTAACTCAAAACGTCGATACGACTAAACCACGTTCATTGGAGCATTATATCGAACACGTTGTGGCCAAACTTCGATTGTTTACAACCAAACCTCAATAATACCAATATCAAATCCCCAAGAAGTGTTTCAAACCAACAAAACATCTTCAATACGATCAATAATCCAATATGAATATCCAAATTCGTGATTTCAACAACAATTAATCGAAACCCCCAAATTCAACTCAATATTCAAAGTGTTCTTGAATAACCTTTTAATAATCCGATGAATATTCATACATACTCATAATCATATGTATATCTCTTCATACAACATGATTATAACGTCCAAAACATCATATCTCAACACAAATCGAAATCCAAGAGGTTTGGGAATATTACCTTTGAAGATCCAAACACTTTGATTCGATGAACACGAGTTAGATCGACGATCCGAGCTTCACAACCGAATGAAAATGATGAAGAATCGAGTATTAAAGTGATTGATGATGAAAATTTCTCCCACAAACCCTCTCTCTCGAATGTAGGATGAAAAATGAGCTTGTTCCTCTCAAAAAACACAATTATAGTGCAGCCTGCACTGTGTGCCGCGGCCCGGCCGAGTGTGCCGCGGCACAGGGCCAAAATCTGCCCCCAGTGCTCGGCAGTGTGCCGCGGCCCGGCCGAGTGTGCCACGGCAGTGACTCGGCAGTGTGCCGCGGCCCTGCCGGCAGGAGCCGCGACCCCCGGTACAGGCGGGTCGGCCAAAACTGCAACAAGTGTGTGCCGCGGCGCACACTCCCTTGTGCCGCGGCCCACACCCCCTTGGGTCCTAAAATGATGAAAAATGACCCGGGAAGAGAATAAAAGCAATAGGAATCAATATTTGGGAAATAATAACATGAAATGGAAGTGCGGAAACCCCAAAACGGTGGTTCCAAGCAATGATTACAAGGGTTAGCCCAACAAAAACACAATTTGAACAATGAGGAGATTTGAAATGACATGAACTCCAACTTCAACATCGACTAATGAATCAATTACAACAATCAAGATAATACTCTGGTCTCGATTCCCAAGCAAGGTTGAAACAATGAATAATATCGATACACAACTCGAAGTTATTCCGAACGGTGAACACGGATGAATGAATGTGGATGATGAATGATTATTAACAAGTGAAAAATTACTTGGTGACAATTACTGAATGAAATTACTGAATGATAATGACTGAATTACAACCGGGTATTACACATCACCGGTTTTGAGCAAGTTAATTCTTGCTCGGTAATAGGATAATCATTCATTTCATCGCCGTTCATTCATTCGCATAAGTCATTCATCATATATCAATCACGTTGAGACTTATAATTATCAAACTAATCATTCACTTCACGGGTAACAATGGTTCCAATCATTTCATTTGAGCTATCACTCATTACGTTATCATTTCACCCCGGTGAGTCATTCTTGATCCTTGTTGGATTTCGATTCATTATCATTCATTGTAATCATTCTTGTTCATGTGTATCTCGTTGATTTTTCCTGGCGGAATATTGCTTCTCCCTACTTGTTTTAAGTTTCGGGACGGAACTTCTTTTAAGGGGGTAGTATGTAATATCCGCAATTTTGATTTTCCGGTAATTTTCTTTTTTTCGGAGGAAGTCCGTTTTAACGACTCGCTCATGACCGTATCGTCATTCAGAGAATGATTAATTCTGCACTTTTTGTCATCCGAATTCGTTTCGGTATCGTTTTGTTGAGTTCCGTGTTCTTAAACGGCTTTTCCGCACTCGAGTTCGATTCCTGCGAATCTCGTCCGAAACTGTCGTTTCGAGTTTCTCGTAAGTTCATTTAATGTTAATATTCATGTTGCGATCTTTGGCTTGGTGTTTCGATCGTGTATCGTGTATTTCGGACGTTTTCGGCCATTTTCGTAATTTCCCAAAGTTTGTGGTAATTACTTACCGTTGTCGAATTTCGAGCCTTCGTGTGGTCGGAATCGTGTGTTCTCTTAGCGCTTGGATTCGTCTTTGCGAGTACTTCGTAACCGTATCTTCGATTCATATTTAAGTTCAGGTTTCAGCGTCGTCCGGGCCGTCGGAGTGGCCACGGCCGAGCCACTGATTTAGGCCTTTGCTTTGGCCGAGTTACGGCCGTAAGGTGCGATTCTGGCGTAAGTTATCGGCAGGCATGGCACAGCGAATGCATTCGGCCGTAAGAAGTGAGTTACGGCCGTGCGGGTGCAAGCGGCTTAGGATGAATGCTGGTTACGGCCGTAAGGACCTGCCGGGTACGGCCGTAAGTGCCGAGTTACGGTCGTAAGACCCTGTCGGTTACGTCCGTAAGCGATCGGTAGGCGCAGGGCGTGGTTTTGACGAATGCCGGTTACAGCCGTAAGGCCCTGCCGGTTACGGTCGTAACCTGTCGGCCATATATAGGTAGTGACCGACCCGGACTTCATTTTTATCACATTTCTTCACCCGGGTGCGGCTGGCGACGGGGAAAATCGGGAAATGGAGTTTTTGGTCGATTCCACTTGATTTCTAAGTGTTTTTGAGGATTCTTATCGATTATATCAACATCAAATCATTGTTCTTCGTCAGATCGAGGTAATTTCTTGAAATCTCCTAGAATTTGATTTTTTGAGATTTCTTCTTGATTTTCGTTGTCCGTCCGAATTTGATGAATCAGTTGATGTTAGTAAACATTATTAATCATGTTCTATGGATTATATATCCATATTTTCGATTCGTTCAACCCGATTGATGATTCTTAGGCTCTTGAGGAACTTTGAATATTTAGTGTTCAATTAAATGTCTCAAAGAGTTTCTTTCGGTCATTATGTTGATTTCGATTGATATTGTGTTATTGAATGAATTGTATTTCATTCAAGGTGGTTCGAGTAGTTGTGTTTATCGGAGGACGCCATTCGTTGTTCGTGGAAGGAATTCATCGCCTTCGGTTGAGGCAAGTTTTATACTTGTACTAGTCAATGAGATTAATGTTATCATATATGTGTATGAATGTGTTGTATCATTCCGAGACTTAGTCTCTTCATAAGTTCATTGCTATTAGGGGATCGTTCGATACGATACTCTTTGGCAATTATACCAAATGTTTATTATCATTCATTAATGGCCGGTAAGGCATTGAGATATTCGTTGTTAATGTTATTATCGATCACCGGTTCGCGGTATCGATGTATCGGTTGTTGTTAATATTGATGTCGATCTAAGACGTTGTTGTAATTATTGTTATTAATGTTGGCGTCCTGTCATTAATGTTGTATTGGCCGATTGAAGGCATTGTCGTATTCGTTCTCATCTTCGTCGTCGGTAGCCGATTAAAGGTGTCGAGGCATTCATTGTATCATTGTTATCGATTGGACGTTCTAAGGCAATCGGGGAGTTCAATCATTCATTGTCTCATTGTCATCGATTAGCCGTACTAAGGCAATCGAGGTGCTCAATCATTCATTGTATCATTTTCATCGATTAGCCGTTCTAAGGCAATCGAGGTGCTCAATCATTCATTGTATCATTGTCATCGATTAGCCATTCTAAGGCAATCGAGGTGCTCAATCATTCATTGTATCATTGTCATCGATTAGCCATTCTAAGGCAATCGAGGTGCTCAATCATTCATTGTATCATTGTCATCGATTAGCCGTTCTAAGGCAATCGAGGTGCTCAATCATTCATTGTATCATTGACATCGATTAGCCGTTCTAAGGCAATCGAGGTGCTCAATCATTCGTTGTATCATTGTTATCGATTGGCCGCCTTAAGGCAATCGAAATATTGAATCATCCACTGCATCATTGTTATCGGTTGGCCATTCTAAGGCAATCGAGGTATTGAATTGGGGCTTTCGAGGATAGTTCCCATCCGTTGTGTCGTTGTTATCGATTGACCATTCTAAGGTAATCGAGGTATTGAATTGGGACCGCCGAGGACGGTACCCATCCGTGAGTCATTGTTGTCGTGTTGGCCGACTCAAGGCAGCACACTATCATTCTCGTGAATTCGGTAATCTTGGGATCGTTGCCGTTTGTGATTAATTATGTTTGGAGGCTAGTCTCGGCTAGTGCTCATTATGGGGTAAGTTTGGTGGGGCCAGAACCTTCGCGGTTGTTTCCCCCAACACCTACAACTCAGTAGGTCAACGACCATTGGATGGTTTCATTATGGGGTAAGTTTGGTGGGGCCTGAACCTTCGCGGTTGTTTCCCCCAACACCTACAACTCAGTAGGTCAACGGCTATTGGATGGTTTCGTTATGGGTAAGCTTGGGGCTTGAACCTTCGCGGTTGGTTTCCCAACACCTACAACTCAGTAGGTCACGGTCATGTTTATGATCTCATTATGGGTAAGTCTGGGGCTTGAACCTTCGCGGCTGGTTTCCCATCACCTACAATTCAACAGGTCACGGTCACTGGGTGATCTCATTATGGGTAAGTTTGGGGCTTGAACCTTCGCGGTTGGTTTCCCAACACCTACAATTCAGTAGGTCACGGCCATTGGATGGCCTAATTGTGATATGGCTTCGTGCCGTGGTTTCGGCCTTAATTGTGATACGGATTCGTGCCGTGGCTTCGACCCTAATTGTGATACGGCTTCGTGCCGTGGCTTCGGCCCTAATCGATACAGCTTCGGGCTGTTTTGGCTTCATGTGATTGTGATATTTGACAGCTTCGGATGAGTGGCTTTAAGGACTTTGTGATTGTCTTGGTAACTTCATTGGATCCTTCGGGCATTGTGATTCATAATTAATTCAGTTCTGGTTTGGTTCATCTTCACGTAATTCATTGTGATTCATATTTAATTCAGTTTCGGTTTAGTTCATCCTCGTGTAATTCATTGTGGTGTTCTGTATCACTGATTTGCCGTTGGGCACGTATACTTTAACATGTTGAGCAGGTATTGATCATATGTCGTGGGCATATTGTTTCACGAATGCTCGGTTCTTACGTTGGTTTGTGAGCATCTCGTATTATTATTATCATTGTACCACTTCATTTTGCCTTTGGATGCATATCATGTTATACATGTATTTGATGTTCATTATCTGGATGACTGACCCCGTGGGGGCGGAACATGTTTTCATGTTTTAGGTGCTTGCGAGGAGAGAGTTGAGACACAGGGGCATGATGATGGCGACGAGGCATTCGAGCGATACTAGTCCGAGTTGCTCATGTTGGTCAGTCAGTTGGAGTGTTCTCCAGTTTGTCAGTCATTGTCATTATGTATTACCCGAGCAAATGCTCGTGGATGTTGTTGTATATTTATTTTGGCCATGTAGGCCCATCGTTGTCGTTGAAATTCCTTATCGGAATATTGTGTCGGATATCATGGTAGGGACTGTGATCTCTCTTGTTGGTTAATTTTAATGTATTTTAGTCATGTTCGCCTGATGGATCTCCGGGTGTGGGGTCCACGGCACTGTAATAACCCAATGGGATTTGGGAGTGTTACAAAATATCAGCATACAACATATGCAACAATGTAACAGGATAGTTACCATAATTCAGCAATACTAAATTACCTCAAGCTGAAGGCATTAACCCTTCCACGACCAACATCCCTGAACGAATACACAGTTATCCGAGTAGTCCAAAATGAAGTATGGTCAATAACTAATAACAACCACCATCTCGAGTTCAATGTTGGCACGATAAATTATCCTCGATACCCAACACCCCCTATTATAGACCGAGGGAAACTCACATCTACGTTTTCACGAGACACCTTTAAATCATATACATTACGATTTAGCCCAATACAAAGCATAATGCACATATCATCCCAACGATTCATATTCATGATATCATTGCTACATGAATCGTAAATGAAATGAAATCAAAACCATTTATTAAACATTATGAACTGAGCAAGCGTAACTTGCCTTGATACCGATACGACGAAGCCGTTACCAATCTCATCGTCTTCATCTACAAGCTTCTCAGCCCCGACCAAGGCGATCCATGCATTCTCCAATCTCAATCGCAGCACAACAGTTAATAACAATGATCACTTATCGCAACCTAATGCAATAATCAATTAACAATACGTTTGATAACAATCAAAAACCGATATAATCAACCAATCAAACTCAACGGTTCAACGATATCTCAATCATATACGAAATTAAACCATTCAACTCATACAACTATGAATACAAGTCACAATTAGATAATCAATCAATTCTAATAAGTGTCTCAACATTCTCGATTTCGACTTCAATCTTAATTACGGATTAACAAGGTTCATCCTTGTAAATTCATAGTAAAAACCAATTATCGATTATCATCATAATAATCTCGTCATACCATAACCATATTCATACTTCCTATACGGATATTACACCAAAAATCACATAACTTGGTTCTAGATATGAATATTCCATATTCATATCCAAAACACCAACACCTTACACATGTTCATCATATAATTCAAGAATTCCTTAAGAACATGAATTAATCATATCCAATTAACATCACTTATTCATAATCATCAGGATATCATAGTCCAATGTGTTATCTAACCTCTAATCTATCAAATTACCCTCATATTCCGATCAACACATACATATCATCATCTCATTCATCATACACTTCATATAACATCAAGAGTCACAACAATACTACCATATTCATCGTCATACGAAGCAAGCAATGGTAACAACATCAAGAATCCGAAATAAGGTGTAGAGTTGATCAACTTACCTCAAGAACACAATCAAACACCTCTAGAATCTATAATATCTTTATATCTCAAGATCCAAATCCATGCCCTCAAGTCCCCAATCTGTTAGGAAGAGCCAAAATCGGTCTCGGAGGGTTGAAGGGTGAATAAATGATATGAAGATCTCCAAAAATGCTAAAGGGATGGGTCCCACATATATATATATAACTTCAACCATTACGTACGTTATGTAATCAACCTAACGTACGTAACCTCCTTTACGTACGTTAACTGACCTTGTTAACGTACGTAACACTATCCCAGGGGCTACTGCCTTAATTCGCATCATGCATTACGTACGTAATTTTGTCGTAGCGTATGTAATGCAGTGGTTGACTTGCTACAGTGCCATACTTGTTTACGTACATAATGGGTTGTCCTTAACGTACGTAAAGCTCGATGTTGACTCGCCTGTCCACATCCGCGGCGAAAGTTGCCGATATCGAGTCTACTATCCGATCACAGCTCGGACCTGTCCGATTCTCTTCATAACGTACGTTATGTACTCCACCTAACGTACGTTAAGCTCGCATCGTTACGTACATAAGCTTCTCTGCTTAGCGCACGCTACGCTTGCACCTTTATGTACGTAAGCTCCTATGCTTAACGTCGTAATGGCTTTTATACTTAGCCATTTTTGCTCGTGTCTGCCGTCCCAATATACCGAACATGTACACGCGACATACTGAATACATATACTCGTTCTGATAACATTCTCATAGGATACACCTAATGCACGATATCCTCAATTGCAATTGTCGACCAAGTACGACAATTATATAAATACTCATACAGTATACATACAGTATATACAACATAACAAACTGTGAGAAGGAATCAGGGAGAGACTGTAGGATAAGGTCGGTCTGAAGAGAAGTATCCATCTTAAAATCAAGAGCCTCCAATCTCTCGATCATTGATATCATTTTGAGGGCGTGGTCCCCAACCTTCTCGCCTTCCTTCATCCTTGCACCGAACAATTGCTTGGATATCTCATATCTAGCTGTTTGACTGTGCTCACCATAAAGCTCGGTTAAGTGAGATAGAATCTGCCTAGCAGAAGTCATTTTCTCATGAGCTCTCTGAAGCTCATTAGACATGGAAGCCATCATATAAGCACGGACTTTCACGTCATTCTTAACCCACTTTTCGTGGTTTTCAATCTCTTATTGATTGGCTCTTGTCCGCACTGAAGGCGCCGGAATGTCTGTCTCCAAGACGTATCCCAGTGCCTCTATACTGAGGACTATCATCAGATTGCAGAGCCAATCCACAAAGTTATGTCCGTTCAAGGTGTTCTTTTTTAGTAGAATTGCGAGTGGATTCATTGTCATATTGAGAGTTATGTCTGCATTTAAGTACGACAGATTAATTAGTGACTCGTTTAATTATGATCTGAGTATAGAATTAAGGTATTTTCTATTCTTTTTACTCAGCTCCCACTATTTTTTATCATAATAACACACTCCCATGTGAAATCCGGAAGTATCGTTCGCTCTACTTCATAGTGGCGATCGAGTTCTTTATAAATCTTAATAGAGGGCAACCGAACAGGTTTCTAGTCTATTAATTTTCATAAAGTGGTGTCCAACACCAACCCATCTAATGGATGATTTGATCTTCTTTTTCCCCTAGTTCACTCCCCTCAATCTATACGGTTTCTATGGTTCGTGAACAAGTTAAGTTTATACCATCAACGCAAATCAGTTTCACAATTGAATCTTATCCGGCAACCTATCAGGTTTCTAGGGATAAAATTTGCTCCAACCGAAGGCATCCAATGCACTCCCGATAATTTATCCGTCCTCCCCGAATGACTACCCCGATAACTCGGAAGGATAGCACATCCAGTTTGGATTTCAATTTCCCAAAAGCTCGATGGAGGGAAGGAAAACCTTGAAACCTTATAAACTTAATAATTTGTTGTGGGAGAATTTTCGCGATTAACGTTACACTTTGCACATTAATCATTTTAGGCGCGTTTGTGCATTCATACAATATGAACAACCATTCACAACCTAGTTGCTACCAACATGTAGTTCATGCACCGTTCCTAGAAACAAAAACTCCGTAATCTAATTACAAATCTTCGTCTTGAATCTTCGTCTTCTCGAAACGGATCTTCCTCCGGTCTTCGTCATTACATATAAATTTTACATTGAAAAATTGCATCCTAGTAGAAATATTTCTAGTAAAATAAATAGGCTCAAAACGGCCTTTACAACCCAATCGAATAAAACGAACGATTCAAAACTAAGTCCATGAACCACATCCCCATTCAAAAGCATTCATCCAATAAATACTATATAAACGAAAAGCGTAGAGATACATTGATCCAATCAACAATACGAACCGATCCAATCGATTCACACAACCGGTAATATGAAAAAATGTTCAAATAATTCGGTCACCCATAAATATTCCAATTAATCAAATTTCCCTTATAAAATGAAATACCATAAATAATTTTAATCATATTAAATCCAATTTAACATGCGGGAGATTAATTTTCAAGAATACACGAAAAAATCGAGCCAGGGCGAAACTGGCCTGCCACGGCCGAGACACTTCCGGCATCCTGCCGGCCAGACACGGCCCGTGCCAAATGGCACGGTCGGGGCGTGCCGGCAGTGTCCTAGACCTTCCTGCCAGACACGGCCGTGTCAAATGACACGGTCGAGTCACCTCCGGCAGCCTGCCGGCCAGACACGGCCTGTGTCGCCTGACACGGTCGGGTCAGCCCGGCAACTTCCTGCCCGTTGTCCAAAAAGTCGTCCGACGACGATTCGGAGCTCGATTTTCAACCGAATATCAAATATCAATATTTTTCAACATTCATATCTTCAATATAAATCATATTTCCAAGAAATTAAAGATTTATATTTAGACATAAACTTACGAAAAATACAACTATTACGAACGAAAAACATACACTACGATTATGACTATAAATGATTCCAAATCATTCACCATCTAATCAAGCATTCCAAATGCCAATATCGTATATACAATCGCAATACCTATGCTCTGATGCCACTGTTGGGATTCGGTGCCTAAAACGAAGGCCCAGCAGAAGCGGTAAAATAAAAATTAATTCGATCTGAATCCCTACGAGGATCGATCGAGCTACGTATATACAAATATTAAAACGAAACACAAGAGATATAAGAAACTTACCCTTGTAGTCCGTTGATTAAATGGTATCCTTCTCTTGAGCTATTCCCCAAGCTTGAGTTGAATTTCCTACGATCCAATTTGCTCCAAGCTCTTGGATGATCCAACACCGAAAGCACCGCGTCTCTACTTGTCATACGCCGTAGAAGCGATCGGAACAACGATCACCTTGCTATCCTCTAAAGATACGGCTAGATCTAAGTGATGAAGCTTTTAATTGTGATTATAGCACTCTAAGTGTATAACTCACACTCTCAATGAATCTCTTGATTTTCTCCAAGAACAACCAAGAAGTGATATGAAGAAGAAGATGAACTCTATGACAAAAATGGTTTTTCTCTCTTTCTCTCTTCTTGCAAGAACCATGAATGTGCTCAAAGGTAGGAGAATGGAGTAAAGTCTTCATCATATATAATACACTACCAACAACTCATCTCACATGAGAGATTCCCAACAAAGTCATTGTCATCCATTATAAAATAGAAAAAAAGACTAAGTGGAAGGTAGGTGGAAAGGGGGGGCGGCCATCTAGAAGGAGTTGTACGAGTTCGGTCCGTTTCGGACTCCCGTGAGTCCAAACAGATAAACTCCGATTCCGTTCCAACGTATTTTTATCGATTAATTAATCCAATTAATTAATCATATCAAATACTCCCTCCACTTTTAAATAGATGTCACTTTGGCTTTGTGCACACAAATTAAGAAAGTTCTTTTATGCCAAAATTTGCCCCTAATAAATGATATTTTGTAATTAATGAAGAGTGAAAAGATGAATTTTGAGGTAAATTAATTAGGGGTAATAATGGAATAAAGAGAAGAATAAAGCTAAAGTGACATCTATTTTGAAAAAGTTACAAAAGTCTAAAATGACATCTATTTAAAAGTGGAGGGAGTACATAATAACATAATTAATTTCTGCAAGAAATAATTATATTTATGAATTAAATTAAGGCTAAAATATTCCTGGGGTCTCTTAACTTAATTTCAGATAACGATTTAGTCCTTTATCTTTTTTTTGTCCCAACTAAGTCCTTTATCTTTTAAATTTTAAGCAAGGTTAGCCTTGGTTATGCTTTTCCGTTGACGCCGTTAACTGTTGTCCAAGTGGCTGTCAATTTGGTCAAGTTGATGCCAAATCAGATGCTGACTCACCTATGATATTACTAACTATATGTATATACGTCTATATATATATATATATATATATATATATATATATATATATAGAGAGAGAGAGAGAGAGAGAGAGAGAGAATATTAACTATGCGACTGAGAATATGTTGTCGTCGTTGAGATGCTTCTTCGTCATCATCAACCGCTGGTTCACTGCAAATTTAATTTCCTTGAGCGACAAATAAGTTATTTTCAGAAAAAGGAAAAAAAAAAGAGAGAATAAACCTAAAAAAATAAAGCCAAATGGCGCCAGTCTCTTTGAGAAGCGGCACAAGCGTGCCGTTAATATGCGACCCCAGAACACTGTCCGTCGTGCCGATCATCTTCCCGCCGACAAACACAGTCGGGACGGCGGATGCCCCTCCGAGCAGCCGCGACAAGGCATACTCCAGCTCTTCTCCCCTCGGATCCTCATCGATCTCGTGCACCGTCGGATTTACGCCCAATCCGCAGAAAAGCCTCTTCACGGCGTGGCACATTTTTACAAATTTCGGTTTCCCGCGAGGGGGTGGTTTCGGAGCAAATCTAACCTGATAAATGAACAACAGGGTACTGAAAGAAAATGAAAAAGTGAAGCAAAACAAATATGAAATGAAGACCTTTTTCGGAGTGGATGGAGGCGGATCTAGATCCATGGAAATGGACACACACTTTTCAAATTAATGAAGCCTGTAAACAAACACAATATCGACAGAAGATACCTAACACAATCAGAAAGTTAAAGCTATTTTCTGCAACCAAAAAAAAAATTATTGGAGCTGCGCGGGATGGCTGATGAAGAGGATGAAAGAAAAAAGAAAAGGAAAAATGAAAAGGGGCGGAGTCGAACCCGAGGATCACGAGGAAAAATACAGAAATCATTTCCACCACACTATCATTTCCGGTCTTGGTGGCCGGAAGGCAAGACAGGCCTGAGAACGAACGAGCAGTGGTGGGCTGTTGGTCCGGTCCCTTTTCCGTTGATGTATCTGAGCCTTTCCAAAGTGCTGGTTTGATGGCTGCATTGGGGTGAAGATGGAGTTCCCAGGGCCCTGGATGCAGAACACGGTTTATATATATATATAATGGACACATAGGTTAAGGATTTGCCACGTAGGAATGTTTATAGCCACATAGGTATAAAATAAGCATCTAATTAATTATTATAACTGAGACCAACGGAAAAGGTTAATCTTGCTTAAAATTTGAAAGATAAAGGACTTAGTTGGGACAAAAAAAAGATAAAGGACTAAATCATTATCTAAAATTAAGTTAAGGGACTCCTGGAGCATTTTAGCCTTAAATTAATCACCCAGTAATTTATTTAATTCATTAGGCCGTAAATTAATTTATCCAATAAATCAATTTTAACATCCAATGTCCCAATTTTAGATATCCAATATCTAATATTCATAATGAGATAATAAGCTTGATTCATTCCGTCGTCAATCCTATTGCGCGACTCGGTAGGTCCGTCTCAGTCAGCAATGGGAGGAACCAAAGAGTAGTGTAATACCCGGTTGTAATTCAGTCATTATCATTCAGTTTTCATTCAGTAATTGTCACTATGTAATTTTTCACTTGTTAATAATCATTCATCAACCACATTCATTCATCCGTGTTCACCTTTCGGAATAACTTCGAGTCGTGTATCCATATTGTTCATTGTTTCAACCTTGCTTGGGAATCGAGACAAGAGTATTATCTTGATTGTTGTAATTGATTCATTAGTCAATGTTGACGTTGGAGTTCATGTCATTTCAAATCTCCTCATTGTTCAAATTGTGCTTTTGTTGGGCGAACCCTTGTAATCATTGCTTGGAACGACCGTTTTGGGGTTTCCGCACTTCCATTTTGTGTTATTGTTTCCCAAATATTGATTCTTATTGCTTTTATTCTCTTCTCGGGTCATTTTTCATCATTTTTGGACTCAAGGGGTGTGGGCCGCGGCACAAGGGAGTGTGCGCCACGAGATGTTGCGATCTTGGCCGAGCCCTTTGTCACGGGCCCGCGGCTCCGGCCGGCCGGGCCGCGGCACGCTGCCGAGTCACTGCCGTGGCACACTCGGCCGGGCCGCGGCACACTGCCGAGCACTGGGGGCAGATTTTGGCCCTGTGCCGCGGCACACTCGGCCGGGCCGCGGCACACAGTGCAGGCTGCACTATAATTTCGTTTTTTGAGAAGAAAAGCTCATTTCTTCATCCTACTTCCGAGAGAGAGGGTTTGTGGGAGAAATTTTCATCATCAATCACTTGAATACTCGATTTTTCATCATTTTCATTCGGTTGTGAAGCTCGGATCGTCGATCTAACGCGTGTTCATCGAATCAAAGTGTTTGAATCTTCAAAGGTAATATTCTCAAACCTCTTGGATTTCGATTTGTGTTGAGATATGATGTTTTGGACGTTATAATCATGTTGTATGAAGAGATATACATGTGATTATGAGTATATATGAATATTCATCGGATTATTGAAAGGTTATTCAAGAACACTTTGAATATTGAGTTGGATTTGGGGGTTTTCGATTAATTGTTGTTGAAATCACGAATTTGGATATTCATATTGGATTATTGATCGTATTGAAGATGTTTTGTTGATTTGAAACACTTCTTGGGGATTTGATATTGGTATTATTGAGGTTTGGTTGTAAACAATCGAAGTTTGGCCACAACGTGTTCGATATAATGCCCCAATGAACTTGGTTTAGTCGTATCGACGTTTTAAGTTAGTTATACTCGTGTTTGATTCGTGTTTTGAACCGGATTATTGGTAATTGTGTTATTCAAGGTTGTTCGAGCGACCGACATCTCATTTAGGACGTTGTTCGTGGAAGGACATTCTTCATCGGCGTTGTATAAGTTAATTCTTACTCGGTTAAAAGGATATTCATTCCTTTCGTTGTTGTTCATTCATAATTATAGTTCATTCATAATGTATTAACCGTATTGAGACTTGTTATTGTAAATTAATCACTTCAGTCACAAGGGACGGCGGTTCCAATCTTTTCATTGAGCTATCATTCATTTCACTGTCATTTCATCTCGGTGAGTCATTATTAATTTCAATGTCACTTTGTTATCTCGTGGCATTCCGGGTCATACTGGCGTGCCGGTTGGTATGTGTAGGATTTTCATGTCGGGCACATATTAAGTCGTGTGTTGGTTGTTGGCCTCACATTGGACTGTGCACACGAGAAGATTACTTCATGAGACTGATTAGGTACAAGACCACACGTGTATTCGATCGATACTCGTTGGTGGCTTGTGCACGGACACATTTCCATCCCGGGCGTAGTGTGGCGCCACCCTTTGAGCCGTACCGTTAGTTGATTCATACAGCATGTTTGATTGCGTATGTTTTCAACAGGATTGGGTTATAATCTAACCGATTCACTTTTGATCGCATGTGTTCGACGGTTTGAGATTTTTGATCGAACTTGTGGTTTATACAGCATATATGATTGTGTTTATTCAACTCTTGAGGATTGTTGTTCTGTGTAACTGACCCCGTTGGGGAATTTTGTTTTTCAGGTCATGGCAAGGCTAAGGCACGGGAAGAGAACGTTGACAGCGAGGAGTCCCAGTGATACTAGTAGGGGGCCCCAGTCCTTTTCATTCACTCGTGTTTTCTTTATTTTATTTCCGCTGCAAACTTCCGTTTGAATACTCATTTTATTCAGTGTCGTATGTTTTATCTTCATATAAAATATACATGTATTCTATATTATCTTGGGTGTGTTGTATGAAACTCCTCATCGGAGTAATTAATGATGTAATGTGGTTCGGTACTACATTTACCCTGTGTATTTCATTCATTTTCACTCGCCTGGTGGGTCCCAGTCGGGGGTCCACGGCACTGTAATATCCGCCTAGTTTGGGGTGTTACAGAGTTGGTATCGGAGAGTGGTTTTGAATACTACCTTCCGAGTCATGTGTCATTTGAAATCATCGTTCATCAGACTAGTATCATTGGACTTTCGCGTCACGTGTGACCTGTGCAAGAGCCGAGCCCTTCAGACCAAAGAATAGTAAGATTTCCTCATTTATCATTTTCATTTGTAATCATGTTGATCATGTTAACTCATTAATCACTCAATTCATTTCATCACTCAGTTGTTAATCTTGAGGATCATATCATTAATCTTGTTAACTTGTTCAAGATAGACATTTTAAGAATATCATCAGATAATCATGTCACCTCAGTTAATCATTCATGTAATCACTGTGTTAGAGCGTGTATGCTCATTTTCATCATTTCATGACATAAATCGTAACGCGGTACTCATACGATATCTATGATTATCATGAGACCTTCCTACTTCAGTATGGAGAGAGCTGTCAGGGGATGCACGGGGAGAGGCCGCGGTGCGGGCCGAAATCCGGGAAATAATCACTCACTGCCAGGAAGTAGTACCCAGGACTCAGCTCGATCGGAAGATGTTAGGGTTGATCCACTCACTTTTATGCAGGTCATGATGACCCATATGCAATTGCTCAATCATCATTGCGCCACTCTGGCCGATTTAATCGAGATAAGTCTCCCGTGTGAGCCTGCTGCTAAGGAAATTGCTGAGCAACAACCTTCATCTGTCAGCAGGAAATCAACGAAGCGTAATCAGTCTGAAGGCGGTCAGTTTACCTTCAAGAAGCCTCGTGCGGGACCTAACGTTTGCTGAGCGACCTCCTACGGCGCATAATCGTGCGGGATCTCAGTCCCGAGCAGCCAGTTCGACCATCACCTGTTTCAGCTGTGGAGCGTCGGGTCATTACAGCACTAAGTGTCTGAAACCGTCTATCACGTGCCATAATTGTGGGATTTTTGGGCATAAGGCCCGTTTTTACCGAAGGGACCCCAAGCATACTCCGGTGGCATCTCAGGCCCCGAAGAATTTAGCGGTTCAGAATCAGGCCACTCAGTCCGTACTGTTTAAGATGACGGGAACAACTAAAGGCGGAGCTCATACTTATCAGATAGGAGCATCCGGTTCGGGGGCCGGCAAGCCCTGAATTCACAAGATGAAGAAGACCGACGATCCTGAGGCCCGAATGATCTCAGGTATACTCGTAATTCTATCTCAACCTGTGTGGACCCTTTTTGATACTGGTACATCGCATTCATTCATTTCCGAATCATGTTTTAATAGACTTAACTTGGATAGTCTTATTAACTGTGGGCCTTATATCATTGGTCTACCTGGCGGTAAAAGAATTTTCGAAAATCATGAGGTTAAGAACTGACTAAATTAAGCTTAATGACCGCGAGTGGTTGGTGGACCTAATCGTGGTGGATTTACCTAAGGACGATGTAATATTGGGTATTAGTGGGATGGATCATCATGATACCATTCTCAATGTTCGTAAGCGTATGGTCATTATCATTTCCGTCGTTGGAGTCGAGTGTGTATTTCAGGGAGGTGATCCCCGTTGTTCCGGAAGAATCATTAATATGATGAAAGCAGTAAATTACTCAACCAGGGATGTTCTATCATTCATTATATATCATTGTCATCGATTGACCATTCTAAGGCAATCGAGATGTTCTATCATTCATTATATATCATTGTCATCGATTGGCCGTTCTAAGGCAATCGAGGTGTTCAATCATTCATTGTATCATTTTCATCGATTGGCCGTTCTAAGGCAATCGAGGTGTTCAACCATTCGTGGTATCATTGTTATCGTTTGACTATGTACTCCCAGACGAGCTACCTGTTTTACCTCCACCGAGGGATATGGAATTCACGATAGAGTTGGAGCATGGTACGTCCCCATTATCGAAGGCACCATACCGGATGGCCCCGACCGAAATGCAGGAATTAAAGAATCAATTAGAGGATTTGACCGAGAAGGGTTATATCCGACCGAGTGCGTCCCCGTGGGGAGCACCAGTGTTGTTTGTCAAGAATAAGGATGGTTCGTTTCGTGTGTGTATTAATTATCGGGAGTTGAACAGGGTGACGATCAAGAATAAGTATCCTCTACCCCGTATTGATGATCTCTTAGATCAACTTCAGGGAGCTTCAGTACTTTCCAAGATTGAATTAAGATCTGAATATCACCAGTTGCGCATTCGAGAGTCGAATATCGCGAGGACGGCGTTTCGAACACGTTATGGTCATTATGAATTCGTGATAATACCGTTTGGGTTAACTAATGCACCTGCGGTATTCATGGAGTTAATAAATAGGGTTTTCATCGACTATTTGGATCAGTTCGTGGTTGTCTTTATTGATGACATTTTAATCTATTCTCGTGACCGAGAGGAGCACGAGTTTCACCTTCATCAAGTGCTCGACGTGTTGAGACGAGAGCAACTTTTTGGGAAGTTTTCCAAATGTGAGTTCTGGATGTCCGAAGTTACGTTTCTCGGACATGTAATTTCATCAGATGGGGTGCGTGTTGACCCTTAGAAGACGGAGGCTACCCAAAATTGGTTACCTCCGAAGAATGTTAAGAAAATTCGAAGCTTTCTCGGATTAGCCGGTTATTATCGGCGATTTGTGGAAGGATTTTCTAAAATCGCCCAACCAATGGCGAACCTTTTGCGAAAGGATGAGAAATACACGTGGTCCGACGCGTGTCAGCAGATTTTTGAGGAACTCAAGAGCCGGTTAATTTCAGCACCTGTCCTTTCTTTACCGCAAGGGACGGAAGGATTTATGATTTATAGTGATGCGTCCGGATAGGGTCTCGGATGTGTATTAATGCAGAATGAGAAGGTTATTGCCTATGCTTCACGGCAGCTGAGATCTTATGAGGTTAATTATCCGACCCACGACCTGGAGCTAGCAGCCGTAGTTTTCGCATTGAAGATTTGACGTCATTATCTTTATGGCGTTACTTGTCAGATTTTCACCGATCATAAGAGCTTGAAGTATATATTTACTCAGAAGGAGTTAAATATGCGACAGAAGTGGTGGTTGGAACTAATCAAAGATTATGATATCGAGATCCTATACCACCCGGGTAAGGCAAACGTGGTTGCCGATGCATTGAATCGTAAGTCAGTCCAGGAGCAAATGCTTGCTCGTTTTGAGAGTCCAGAAGGAGTTTCAGCAGGAATTTCTTAGACCCGAGATTAAGGTATGACTTCAGCGAGTGCAAGGGCAACTTCGCATGTTAGAGATTTCATCGCCACTTGAGGAGGCAATCAGAGCGAATCAGAGTTCAGACCCATCATTGTTGCGCATCCATGAGGATGTGGCTCAGGGGAAGCCCCTGAATTTTGTGATCCACGAGAATGGACTATTGCGATTTAAGAATCGGTTAGGCGTACCGGCGAATGACGAGTTGAAAAACTCGATTTTGAGAGAAGCTCATGCTACCCCTTACTCCATTCATCTGGGGTCTAGCAAGATGTACCAAGACTTGAAACAAAATTACTGGTGGAGTAATATGAAGCGAGAAGTCGCGGAATTTGTTTCGAGATGTTTGACCTGTCAGCAAGTCAAGATAGAACATCAGCGACCAGCAGGTATGCTGAAACCGCTCCGTATACCAGAGTGGAAGTGGGAAGATATTTCCATGGACTTCATCACGAGTTTGCCGACGAGTCGTCGTGGCATGAACTCAATCTGGGTAATTGTGGACCGTTTGTTTAAGTCAGCTATTTTCCTTGAGATTAAGGTTACGTGGGGTCCCGAGAGACTGGCCCAGTTGTTCATCAAAGAGATAGTGAGATTTCATGGTACTCATAAAAGTATCGTTTCCGATCGTGACGAACGATTCGTGTCTCATTTTTGGAAATCAGTTCATCGTGCCATGGGAACTCAGCTTAATTTCAGCATAGCTTTTTATCCTCAGTCCGACGGACAATCAGAGAGAACTATTCAGACATTGGAGGACATGTTGAGGGCATGCGTCCTCGATTGGAAAGACGATTGGGAAGCCCAACTACCATTGATCGAGTTCACGTATAATAATAGTTGGCATGCTTCGAATAAGATGGCACCTTACGTGGCCTTGTACGGTCGTCGTTGTCGATCTCCTTTGTGTTGGGATGACTTATCAGAATCAATCGGCACCGAGCCCGATATGCTTATAGCCGCCCGTGAGAAGGTAGTTTTGATCAGGAGTCGTTTGTTGACCGCTCAGAGTCGACAGAAATCTTATGCAGACAATCGTCGCCGGCCATTAGAGTTCGAGACAGGTGACCACGTGTTGGTCAAGGTATCCCCGAGTCGAGGTATCTTCCTTTTCGGGAAGTGGGGAGGGTTGAGTCCAAGATTTAATGGACCGTTTGAAATTTTGGATCGAGTAGGCGAGCTAGCTTATCGATTGGCCTTACCTCCGGCGTTGAGCTGAATTCATAATGTGTTTCACGTATCTCAACTACGGAAGTATGTTGCCGACCCGAGGCACATACTTCAGTTCGACGAAATTGAGATCGCAGATGATCATTCGAATGAGGAGCGTCCCATACGAGTCTTAGAGCGGCGAATCAAACAGTTGAGAAATAAGGCGATTCCTTTGGTTAAAATTCAGTGGTCTAGACACGGAGTCGAAGAGGCTACTTGGGAAACCGAGGATAGTATGCGGGAGAGTTATCCCGAGTTGTTTGACCCTTAGTTTCGAGGACGAAACTCTTTTAAGGGGGGTGTATGTAATACCCGGTTGTAATTCAGTCATTATCATTCAGTAATTTCATTCAGTAATTGTCACTATGTAATTTTTCACTTGTTAATAATCATTCATCAACCACATTCATTCATCCGTGTTCACCGTTCGGAATAACTTCGAGTTGTGTATCGATATTGTTCATTGTTTCAACCTTGCTTGGGAATCGAGACAAGAGTATTATCTTGATTGTTGTAATTGATTCATTAGTCAATGTTGACGTTGGAGTTCATGTCATTTCAAATCTCCTCATTGTTCAAATTGTGCTTTTGTTGGGCGAACCTTTGTAATCATTGCATAGAACCACCGTTTTGGGGTTTCCGCACTTCCATTTCGTGTTATTGTTTCCCAAATATTGATTCCTATTGCTTTTATTCTCTTCCCGGGTCATTTTTCATCATTTTAGGACTCAAGGGGTGTGGGCCGCGGCACAAGGGAATGTGCGCCACGGCATACACATGTTGCAGTCTTGGCCGACCCGCCTGTACCGGGGGCCGCGGCTCCTGCCGGCAGGGCCGCGGCACGCTGCCGAGTCACTGCCGCGGCACACTACCGAAACCGAGGCGATTTTGGCCTGTGGCGCGGCACACTCGGCAGACGCGGCACACAGGCAGCCGCACTATAATGTCGTTTTTTGAGAAGAAAAGCTCATTTCTTCATCCTACTTCCGAGAGAGAGGGTTTGTGGGAGAAATTTTCATCATCAATCACTTGAATACTCGATTTTTCATCATTTTCATTCGGTTGTGAAGCTCGGATCGTCGATCTAACGCGTGTTCATCGAATCAAAGTGTTTGGATCTTCAAAGGTAATATTCTCAAACCTCTTGGATTTCGATTTGTGTTGAGATATGATGTTTTGGACGTTATAATCATGTTGTATGAAGAGATATACATATGATTATGAGTATGTATGAATATTCATCGGATTATTGAAAGGTTATTTAAGAACACTTTGAATATTGAGTTGGATTTGAGGGTTTTCAATTAATTGTTGTTGAAATCACGAATTTGGATATTCATATTGGATTATTGATCGTATTGAAGATATTTTGTTGGTTTGAAACACTTCTTGGGGATTTTATATTGGTATTATTGAGGTTTGGTTGTAAACAATCGAAGTTTGGCCACAACGTGTTCGATATAATGCCCCAATGAACTTGGTTTAGTCGTATCGACGTTTTAAGTTAGTTATACTCGTGTTTGATTCGTGTGTTGAACCGGATTATTGGTAATTGTGTTATTCAAGGTTGTTCGAGCGACCGACATCTCATTTAGGACGTTGTTCATGGAAGGACATTCTTCATAGGCGTTGTGTAAGTTAATTCTTACTCGGTTAAAAGGATATTCAATCCTTTCGTTGTTGTTCATTCATAATTATAGTTCATTCATAATGTATTAACCGTATTGAGACTTGTAATTGTCAATTAATCACTTCAGTCACAAGGAACGACGGTTCCAATCATTTCATTAAGCTATCATTCATTTCACTGTCATTTCATCTCGGTGAGTCATTATTAATTTCGATGTCACTTTTGTTATCTCGTGGCATTACGGGTCATACTGGCGTGCCGGTTGGTATGTGTAGGATTTTCATGTCGGGCACATATTAAGTCGTGTGTTGGTTGTTGGCCTCATATTGGAATGTGCACACGAGAAGATTACTTCGTGAGACTGATTAGGTACAAGACCACACGTGTATTCGATCGATACTCGTTGGTGGCTTGTGCACGGACACATTTCCATCCCGGGCGTAGTGTGGCGCCACCCTTTGAGCCGTACCGTTAGTTGATTCATACAGCATGTTTGATTGCGTATGTTTTCAACAGGATTGGGTTATAATCTAACCGATTCACTTTTGATCGCATGTGTTCGACGGTTTGAGATTTTTGATCGAACTTGTGGTTTATACAGCATATATGATTGTGTTTATTCAACTCTTGAGGATTGTTGTTCTGTGTAACTGACCCCGTTGGGGAATTTTGTTTTTCAGGTCATGGCAAGGCTAAGGCACGGGAAGATAACGTTGACGACGAGGAGTCCCAGTGATACTAGTAGGGGCCCCCAGTCCTTTTCATTCACTCGTGTTTTCTTTATTTTATTTCCGCTGCAGACTTCCTTTTGAATACTCATTTTATTCAGTGTCGTATGTTTTATCTTCATATAAAATATACATGTATTCTATATTATCTTGGGTGTGTTGTATAAAACTCCTCATCGGAGTAATTAATGATGTAATGTGGTTCGGTACTACATTTACCCTGTGTATTTCATTCATTTTCACTCGCCTGGTGAGTCCCAGTCGGGGGTCCACGGCACTGTAATATCCGCCTAGTTTAGGGTGTTACAAGTAGTAGCACCACCTAGCCAGTCTGGCGGCCTACACTGTACCCCAACTGAGAATGAATGATTGGGATCATTCAAGAACCATTCAGTCGTGAATACCAGTAAACGTATAAACCCTTCTTTCAAATGTCCCTATCAAGATATAGGTTCACGGTCAATCAAACTCTATGTGTACTTGACTCTATGCATGTGTTAATGAAAATCGAGATCATCGAGCTCTCGTGTATCCAATACAACTAGCTCCAATGTTTTGGCCAAAGACTTATGATCTCATCTGCCAATAACCGCATAGTACATATAACCCGCTCACTAACGCGAGAAAGAATTCTATCTTGGTATTCAGTAGGACCTGCTACTTGCCCGTCAAGATGCACGTCGATGTTGACCCCCGCCTTCCGGTTTATAGGGTCGAACTACTCTAATGAAAATCTTGACGTCACAAGCACATCCCTACTAAATCCTCAAGTCGAAGGTGTTGTGCGACGATTTATACGCCTCGACGGCGATCGGTATAAGGGCCGAGCGACCGAGTTCACGACCAGATGAGCTACGACAAACTTGCCAAGTCGAAGGTAACAGTCCATCGTCGAGTGTCTAGCGATCGACCTCCCGGAGCGATCGTCTCTTGGTACCTAGCGACCGACTCTGGTGCCCGACCATGGACGACCGTCCTATGCCACGAGTAAGGCCATCGTCCGTCAAGTCTACGAAGATTAGATCACGAAGCAAAGGACCCATGTGCAGATCCGCGAATGGCACCGCAGAACATGGATCGTTGACTCCAGCCCATCAGCAGCTGTCAGTGACAAGGACGACCTCACCTACCGACAGACCCGCTGAAAGGTCCTAAGTGGGGCCTCCCAAGGCAGCGACATAGACGCGTGTTGGCCTCTCATTGGTTCGCACATCCGGCTGCCAGCAGCTGCTGCGGACTTTAAGGAGACCAACCCATGTAAAGATGATCGCCCGCTTATTATAATACAGCAGAGGCGATCGCCCAGCGACTCCCAGTCCTATAAATAGAAAACCTCCAGCTACTGGAAAAAGGTTCAGAAGTTCAGAATTTAAGAGTTCAGAAAAATTCGGACTCTCGGCTTTCTCTTGAATCTATCCAGGATTTTTCTCTCAGAACCTCTTAACCAGAAGACGGTTGGCAGAAACGAGAACTCCCTACAGTTCAGAGAACTCCAGATTTAAAGGTTCACAAGTACAAAAACTACTTCATACGAGATTCCAGCTAATTCACATTGTGAGAGACCGTCGATTTCTCACAGTCAGCACAACACTCCATCGTTGTTACAAGAACTCACAGAGCATCATCTCTGGTTCTTCCTGCAATCTTCAGCACTCAAGAGCTAAGATAACTAGGGTCTTTACACTCATTGTAATTGTACTATAATATTAATATTTGTACTCCCAAGTATTCATATTAATAACATCTCGCGAGAGCATTCAAGCTCGGGACTAACAACCCAGCAAATCTTGTGTTATTTATTTCCTCACGGACGTGCTCTCGCATTTTGTTTGTTACTCGTCCATTCCAGCATATCGTCTCCGGATAATATTTTGGGTAACAACAATTGGCGCTAGAAGAAGGGGATCTTAACCTTCATTTTCATTCCTACCATCTCGAAGAACACTCACTGTTCTCCGGGGCATATACTTGAAGAAACACTCACTGTTCTTCAAAGAAAAACCTTCAGAATAATGGTGTCTGCCACCACATCGAAGAGAGCCACTCTCCGATCCACCGGATGCCTTATTCCGGCTCGATCCGAGCGCCAACCTACGGCAGAGGATAGCCGCGGCGACGCGAGACTCTCGATCCCGCACCTGAGGGACGACCCCAGCCTTTCGCTCGACCAGTTCCAAACCGCGGAATAGATCGAGGAGGTTATGGCCATCCTAAGGGAGCGACGGAGAGCATGCGCAGCGCCCGCTATAACCCCCTCGGCCATCCGCCGCGCGGGCAAACGGAAGCTCAAGGTGTTACTGGCCGAACGATCATTAGAAAGCCCTGATTCGTGAGAAAGGGCTCTCACGAGGCGGGACGGTTCCGTCTTCAGCTGCTTGGGAAGCGATCCATCATGGCGACCGGGGCATTCTGGCCCCAACCACGAGACGACGGAATCCGAGTCCGTCACCAGGAGTTCGGCCTACCTAACTCCGAATCATATACAGGTCAGCCGTCTGGCCCCCATCCGCCAAAGAGTCGAGCCACGCGGCAAGGACATCATCGGCAGTGAGGCGAGGATCGATTTGATCGCCTCGGTTCCCGCTCTGAGCGCCTAGCCGCGAGCAGTCAGACCGCGGCGATGGCCACTATGCAACGCCAGCTCGAGGAAATGAAAGCGCTCTTGGAAACTGGGGCAAGCGCCAGTAGAAAGATCATCGGACCGACTGAGCCACTCACGGTCCACATCGAGCTTGCCCCCGTGCAACCAAGGATCGCTCCTCCCAAAACACCTTTGTATGAAGGGAGATCGGACCCCGAGACTCACCTAAGCAAGTTTTGGATTTACATGAGTGGGTGTGGGGCATTAGACGCGACCAAGTGCCGAATATTCCCGTTAATGTTGGGCGAGCTGGCCCATAGGTGGTACGTCTCACTACCACCGCGATCAATTATCTCCTTTGAGAAACTGGCGAGTGACTTCACGTCATACTTCGCCGCCAAGGTCGCCAGACCAGAATGCCCCCACCGCATGATGAAAATCAGGCAGGGGGAAGACGAATCCGACGCAGATTACATCGACCGGGTGGATGAAATAGTCCTCACCGGCGATCCCATCAGCGACGAGCTCGCACTCTACTCGGTCCTGGGGGGATTCTATGGTCATTCACCCATGTTTAGGCACCTCACGAAGGACATCCCCCCGACCTACGCGATCTTCCGCGCTAAGGCTGTCGATTTTCTGGCCAGACAGAGGTTGCTCACCCTCCGCCTAGGCGAGGGGATGCCACCTCCCATCCGAAAGACGGCGATCGTCAAAACCAACAAGGCGGTCGCCAAGCCACCCGGTGATTTCAAGGCCTACGAGGAAGTGGAAGCCCATCTCCTCCACAAGTTCAACCGAACTCCGGCCCACATTTTTTATTCCATTAAGGGGCGCGAACCGCTAAACAAGCCAAAGGCGATAAGGGATAACGGTCATCTAGACCACAATCAATATTGTGCTTACCACAAGAGTCCCGGTCACAGCACCAACCAATGTCGCGACCTCTTCAGACAACTCTGGAGATTGTTCGAGGAGGGCAAGTTGGACAGTTTATTGGCTTAGCCAGAGCCCCATCGATCTCCCGATACGGTCGCCAGAGTCGAATGCGAGCAGGCCAGAAAGCTCATACGAGTCGATCCCTCGATCAACCTCGGCGACCGGAAGGAAACATCAGAAGTCTCTCCCCAATTCCCGCCTCGTCAAACCAAAGGCTACTGCCTGAGCAAACGCTTCGAAAAAGAGGATGACTCGCTCGCCCTCTAAGAGTTCATCATTAAACATGATGGACCTAGGCAGCGATCGCCTCCCCCAGCACAACGTATACCGTCCAGGATCGCCAACTAACGTGACGGTCTGAGGTAGAAAAGTGCCGCCATAGGTCGCGACGGTCAATGAAACCAACGATCTGTCCATACAAGGTTCCTTTGGGCAGCGATCGCTCGCTCTTCATTTAAATACGAGGCGGACGTAGCCGAAGGACCCTCCAAAAACAAATCAGAGGATGATTCGCTCGCCCTCTAAAGTACGTCATCAACATGAAGAACCTAGGCAAGCGATCGTCTCCCCTTACACAACGTATACCGTCGAGGATCGTCATCTGACATGACGGTACGAGGTAGAAGAGTGTCGACATGGCTGTGGAGGACGATGGAACCGTTCTCTGTGCCCGTGCAAGGTCCCTTTAGGCAGCGATCGCTCGTCCTTCGTTTAAATACGAGGCGGGCGTAGCCAAAGGTCCCTCCAAAGCAGATCTATGGACACGTTCGCCCGCCCTCAAAGGTCCATCACCTAACATGGTGGATCCGGACAATGCGGCGCGTCTCTCCCCCGTCACAATGTATACCGTCGAGGATCGCCATCTTACATGATGGTCCGAGGTAGAAAAGTGCTAACAATACGCAGTCGTGGAGTCGATTAATCCGACGACGCCCCGCGCAAGGACTCCTCCAGACCAAGACCGCACGCCCATCGTTTAAATACAAGACGGGCGCAGCCTACGGAGGACCCTCACAATTAAGTGAGTCGCGAGAAATTGGCCATCAGACGGAATGTCGCTCGCGCACAAGACACATTCGTGGGGGTCGGTTCCATCGAACTCCGCGATCGTGCACGGTTCCTCTAGACCAGGATGGTCGGCCTTCCTCGAGGAATCTGCAAAATTAAAGACCGCTCACTCAACGATTTATTTTTGTCCCCTTACTTTCACTAAGTAAACAAAAACAAGGGGGAAGGGTGGAGATATATATACCATGATCGTCCCTATCCAATTACATACGGAGATCGGCATTTTTTAGATGTATGTGCAGCGATCGATTTTGTTGTAAAAGTTATCAATATGAGTTTATCAATTCGCTTGGAGCTGTACACGCAACAATCTTTCCTCACACACTTGTATAGAGTCATGAAAAAGACTCAGAAAGACAATCATTCAAGCAATACATCAGAGAAACAAATATTCATTTCATTAATTGGAATGCAAAAGTACAAACACGATCGCCCGAAGGCAGAAGTACAAGGAAAACTACAATAATTACAAGCCAAAAACAAAAACAAAAAGGAGGACGTAAAATCTCAGGCTGCCCCTGCCTGGCCTTCACCTTCGACCGCTGGATCGGCCCGCGCTCCCCCGCCGGCTTCCGGAGCTGCCTCTCCGTCCTCCGGGGCATTTAGATGAACGAGATTTTCGGGAATCGGATACCAGCTCAGGTCTACGCCGAGATCCGAGAGGTCCGAGATCGGCACGGAAAAGGTTGGATGCAGAGGATGCTCCAGCGCGTAAGCCTTGAAGTTTTCAGCCAGAGGGCCGACCTCCAGCCCTCCCTTCTTAGCAGCGCAGAGTGAGTCAGCGAACGCCATGTAGTAGGTGAACTCGCTGGCGAACTCCATGTTGAGAAAAGGATCGGCCTCGGTCGCCTCTAGCTTTCCTTTCAACTCCGCAACCGCCTGATGCGCACCCTGGAGCTCGGACTCCTTAGCAGCCGTTTCCCCCCTCGACGACGCCAGCTCGCTAGTCAGCCAAGCGACGGTCACCTTCAGCTGATTGGCTTCCTTCTGAGCAGCCGCGTACGACCGATGGGCCTCTGTCATCTGATCCCGAAGCTGGTCGACCGTCGTCCGGGCCCACTCAGAATCCTGTCTCGCCAGCTCAAGATCTTGACTTGCCCGTTTAGCCGCTTCCAAGGAATCCTTCTCCATAGCTATGATCCTGTCAGCAAACTCGGAGTTCTTTTTCCGAGCAGCCTCGAGGTTCGAATGGAGACGGGCAGTATAGGGCCGCCCCTCATAATCCTTTACATCTTGAGCGGCCATCGTCGCCGCTTGGAGGGTCAGGGCAAGAGTCGCCTGCATTGCGTCTCCGGACCGCCGGCGCGCGATCGCATCCAGGTCGGTCGTCCAAGCCTTCCGTAGGGCGGAGATGGCCCAAGATACGTAGTGAGGGACGTCGCTAGGCTCACGGGGAGACCTGCTCGCAAGGAAGTCTAGCACCATCAGCGAACAATTCGGGTCGGCAAGGCGGACCCTGCAACAAGAACAAAGGGGTCAGTACATCTCCTACGCATGTGACAAAACTCAACAGATGAACCAAGCTTACCTTTCGACCTTCTCGGGGTCTCGGCTGAAGAACGGTTTCCCTCGAGGGGTCTCGGCCTCGGCGATTCCCCTGGCTTGCAGATAAGCCGACGAAGGCGTAGGCTCGTCCACCAAGGGGACCGCGGTAAGCGGAGGCGCGACGATCGGCAGCTCACTAGTAGGGGCAGAGATTGGGGATTCCCCCGACCTCTGTCGCTTGCGGTTCAGCCGGAGTCCCTCCTCCCGAACCACCTCCTCCGCAGCGATCGTCTCCATATGGGGCTTCACCTCCGGGATAAGAGGTAGCGCCACCGGGGGAACTCGACTCGACTTCTTCTGGCGCAGGCGACTCAAAACTCCGAGGTTCGACATGGCAATCTCTGGCGGAGGCTTCAGGAAGCGAGGGAAACGGACCTCTGCAAAAAGAAACGATCAAACAATGGTTAGACATATTCCTCAAACTGTAACACCCCCAATCCACTCAGGGATATTACACGCCGTAGACCCTCTCCTCGAGGATCTACCAGGCTGGTAACAACATTTAACATCTTGACAATGCCTTCAAGGCTAAAATGACTCAGTAGACCGATTTGGTCTTTCCACAAATACATACAACTCAAATACAACTCATGCCCACGCAGGGGACAAAATACAACCACACCCGTGCAACGGGAACAATATAGCAGCGGAAAATAAAGTACAACTGAACCAATACACGATGTACGGTTCCTCATGTGATTAGTATCGATCATCTTTCATCATCCTTCGTGCCGACCCTGTGTTATGCTCCAAAACCTGAATGCAAAAACAGACATCCACCCCCCGAATACTCGGGGGTTAGCAAAACTCCACTGTTTTGCTAGTGCAAGAACAAAGTGCAAATACGAGCCATACAATTCACATACCACGAATAACAATAACCAAGGATCCTCAAAGATCCAAACGAAACGAAAAGTACTTCCCGAGGCAAGGGTTTGAGAAAATATTTCAAAATCGACATATCATAAATCAATGGAAGTAATTTATAAAACGGTTTAGAATGCCATCGAGAGTTTTGATAGAAAACAATTTAGGATTATCAAATCCTACTTTTCAAAATCCAAAAGACAAAAGGGGTCACCGCCCAAAGGTTTACTTTCTGAAAAATGACATTAACCAAACCGTTGGGATTTTAGCCCCAAATCCGTAAAACGACTTTCACAAAACCATTGGGATTTTAGCCCCAAATCTCAGCAACTCACAGTACACAAGAACGACCACAAGGTTCGTCTCCCAACATCAAAATCCACAAATAAAAGATTTAAAACAAACAACAAAATACTCTAGTGCCATCCTAGCCAAGTAGGCCAAACGAACAACTTACCTCTTACACACTTAGTCAATGCATGCAATCATGAAAACCGTTCAAAAGCACTCATTTCCGGAAATGCCAATATCAAAATCACATTTGTAAAGTTCACCACAATTAACCGTCGATCCACACCTCCGTGGACCCCTACCGAGACCCCGTCGGATCTAACCCGTAGTGGTTAAAAGCAAAGCTCGTCGATCCACACCTCCGTGGACCTCTACCGAGACCCCGTCGGATCTAACCCGTAGTGAGCATACACACACACACGTTACTCATGCAATACTAATATGCTAAGAATGTAAGTTCATTAAGAATACTCACTAGAGATGGCCATTAACTCGACACCATTATCAAACTCTTCAAAACACCACAACAAGATTAAATACGGAATACACAATTCCATAACTTAAATAATAGGAGTATCATCATAAAATCCTTCAACGTTCAAAATAACCAAATCATAATCAATTCTCAAAACACCGTTCACAAATCATACTCGTTTTTAAAGAAAGCCTTTAACGAGGCCAAACCGAAATCCTTTGAAACTTCATTTCAAATAACCAAACAAACACATCAAGACGACCACCGATCATCGTATCCATAAAACAAGAAAAGTATGGGCAAGGTACTTGCCTCGAAACCACGAGCACGGAACCACGAACGGATACGGCTCAACCGGGAAGCTTCGGAACGCCCGATGCTAACGAAAAGGAAGACGACAACGAACGGAACGGAAGAATCAAGCACGACCGCGAGGAACCGACGAAAATTAACCTAACGATTCGAATAGCACAATCACAACCACTTCTAAACGATTATGGAAATGGAATACACCCGGAAAACCCGCCTATGATTCATGTATATTCGTACCAAAAATAACAACGAGGCGGACCACAACCAAACCCTCTCGATTCGTAAAAATCCACAAAATATCCATGAATCCGTAGGAAAACTAAAGATACTAACAATATTAATCGTATTCATCATGAATCCACCAACAAAACGGAGCGAATCGGAAGAAAAACCCAAAAACCCCAAATTAATCGAAAATAGGGTTCTAGAAATATTACCTTTGGAGATTCAAGAACTAAGATCCGTAGAACACGCGTTAGATCGATTATCCGAGCCTCAAAACCGAAGGAAGATGATGAAAATCGACTCCCGAATGAAGAATGCTTGAGAAGTTCTTCCCCCCTTAGCTCTCTCTCTCTCGCGAGTGAAATGAAGGAGAAGACGACCGATCTCGTCTAATAAGGACGAGATTGCACAATTACCGCTTTGTGTGTGCCGCGGCCAACCCAAGTGTGCCGCGCACGAGCCAAAATTTTACTCCTGTGTTTCCGCGGCACCGTCTGATCGGGTTTTGGTCGCAGATGTCACACGGGTGTGCCGCGGCACCGGACGGGTGTGTCGCGGCACTGACGCGGCACTGTGCCGTGGCACCGGATGGGTGTGCCGCGGCACACGCTGATCGCCCACCAACAATCGAAGAAATTTGTGTGCCGCGCCCACGCCCTTCTCAGGTCCCAAAATGATGAAAATGATCCGGAAGAGAATAAAACGATAGGAATTAATATTTGGGAACCAATAACACGAAATGGATCCACGGCAACCCCGAAACGGCGGTTCCGCACAACTATAACGAGAATACGGTTCAACGGTTGACGGAAGGACACCTTTGAAAGGTACACGAGGGTCACTACGAGAAATACACCAAAAAGAAAATTACCGAAATTGAAATTGCGGATATTACATTCTACCCTCCTTAAAAGAAGTTTCGTCCGAAACTTAAAACAAGTAGGAGAAGCAATATCCTCCAGGAAAACTCAACGAGATACACAAGAAATGCGTAACTTACGCCCATCGGCGAAACGTTACAAGCAACACAAAGGAATAAACGGCGTGAAAACACGCTCCAGGACGACCAACACAATGCCACCGGTAGAGACATAATAAAATCAACAAGTGACAAGTGTCATCAAACAGATAACACAATCAAGTCGATTATCCGAACAATCACAAAACACAACCAACGAAAATCAATACGATTGACCAACCTAACGGTATATTGATCAAAACGCGAGCCAAACGCTGAACAAATACGGAATTCCACCGCCTAAGGGCTGGAAGATCGAAAACGAAACTAATTTCCCGAACTGAAGGGAATTACGAAGGAGCCTGAATGTTCACCAATCACGGAACGAGATCAATAAAAACCGAACAATCAAATGATCGAACCACAATGATCGAACCACAACGATCGAGACAACAAAAATAGAAGAATCATGTCCGAAACACGAAGGATAATAAAATTCAAACAACAACTCCAAGGTTCACATCTCGACTCGAGACAATATATGATCCGGTGAAAACAACAGGATGTGCATTCGCATAAGATCCACAGGAAAGGGGATAGCAATTAAAAAGTCACAACGACAAACGAGTTATTCCGAAACAATACCCCACTCGTTCGGTAAACAAAAACAGGGGGTAGGACAAGCTCAGAAATGTCAACGAACATAAATGAGTCGACAGAGTCGAAAACATAAGAGTTCCAAATCCGATCCACTTCGAATAAAGAACTCATAGAACCAGATGACGTCACTCCCGAACAAGATTCACAAGAATCGTACCGAACCCGAAAAAGTCACAGCGATAACCAGATCGACCCACAACAAGGTCGTAGCTCGTTCGGACGATGAAACCAAAATACAGAACAAGTTCGTAAAGTATCAACGAACATGAGCGAATCGATAGACTGGAGAAATAGAAAATACAGAAGTCAAAATAGTACGGGCATTACCTCTGACCTCGTCCATGAAATTCACAAAACGGGAGCAAGATAACAAGACATTAAACAACCGACACATAACGGAACCATCACCGATGCACACGGTCATACCAACCCACAGCTCGCACTTGCGCGACAACGCAGAAATCACCACGAGGCGACAATATTCAACACCGACATCCCACCTCTCACAAGGGGCTAACACAACAAATGTGTGGAAAACGACTCAACACTCACACCGCCAATTCGGTCATACTCGGGAGCAAACATCAAAATGACAACGCGAACATCATACATATATACCCAGCCCTCAAACGGGAATGGATAGGTTTTAAAAACGAAAACCTCATTTTAATAATAATTTAGAAGAACACATTGATCTTGAGTATCACCTTAAAAAAAGTACAAACGTGAAACAGCTTTAACAAGACTTTGGAGAAACAGTTCGCAATTGATAAAAATGAGGACACTATCTCATAGAGAAAACTTTCGGAATATTCGACCCTCGGGTCTAAATAAAAGTGTTTCTAAAACATTGAAAATATCTCAAAATATTTTGGTCCTCGAGAAAAATTTTGAAATATATTATGGCACTGGATGTACCACAAGAAAATAACTCATTTGAAAAATATGTCTCGAAATTTATTTCTAAGATACTCAAGTTTTCGAAAATAATTCAATGCCAAAAGGACGATGCCAAAAAGGCTAGAATGCCCAAAAATTTCGAGTAATCACACGGAACATCATGGCTGTGGGTCAGCGTCGGAACCCGGGCTAAAAACCATTTACAAAAATGCCAAAGAGGCGTGTGATAATATTTCAAAAACTCACGAAAGCCATTTACAAAATACTAAATACCGTCATAAGAATTTCGTCAAAGCGGTCAAGGCCATAATGCCAAAAACTCGGTTAAGGGAAGCGGTTATCGAAATAAAACTCGGTCGATAAAATACCGAAAGTCATTACAAAAGAACTCACGCAGCGAATAAAAGAAATACAGTTCAACACGCACAATCCAGCAACACCACTCCTCATAAGAACAAAATATTAGAGTCAAATAACCACATTCAGAACAAAACCACTGGCCCCATTCGAGGCCTCTAAAGACCCTACGCCTTTGGCTAGTGAACAAGTCGAACGTGTATAAGCACAAAGCTTCCACAAGAGAACTCGTAAAACGTGCAAATCGATTCGAAAATCATCAGCCACGGACAAAAACAATAATAAAAAGACATCTCAAGCGACGACACTCCTCGTATAAATCAAATACGAGAGTCGATTAAATACATATCGTGAAATCAAAATCCACATAAGGATTCCATCACTTAACAAATAAACATAAAAATAGCTCGTGTCACGAGGCACAACACAAAGAAGGAGACTTACTTCCACCGGTCGCACGAAGATGATGATCGCCCCACGATACTAATCACGACCAATAAACTCAAGCGGCCAGCGTCGCGACACGACTCGATCGGATAAAATCCGGCGAAACAAGACTCAAACAACACGACTTGACCCGGCACCTAGGTTTCCTCAACCTAAGCTCCGATACCATTTATGTAACACCCCCAATCCACTCGGGGATATTACACGCCGTAGACCCTCTCCTCGAGGATCTACCAGTGGTAACAACATTTAACATCTTGACAATGCCTTCAAGGCTAAAATGACTCGATGAACCGATTTGGTCTTTCCACAAATACATACAACTCAAATACAACTCATGCCCACGCAGGGACAAAATACAACCACACCCGTGCAACGGAACAATATAGCAACGGAAAATAAAGTACAATTGAACCAATACACGATGTACGGTTCCTCATGTGATTAGTATCGATCATCTTTCATCATCCTTCGTGCCGACCCTGTGTTATGCTCCAAAACACGAATGCAGCAGACATCCACCCCGAATACTCGGGGTTAGCAAACTCCTTTGTTTTGCTAGTGCGAAACAAAGTGCAAATACGAGCCATACAATTCACATTCCACGAATAACAATAACCAAGGATCCTCAAAGATCCAAACGAAGCGAAAAGTACTTCTGAGGCAAGGGTTTGAGAAAACATTTCAAAATCGACATATCATAAATCAATGGAAGTAATTTATAAAGCGGTTTAGAATGCCATCGAGAGTTTTGATAGAAAACAATTTAGGATTATCAAATCCTACTTTTCAAAATCCAAAAGACAAAAGGGGTCACCGCCCAAAGGTTTACTTTCGAAAAATGACATTAACCAAACCGTTGGGATTTTAGCCCCAAATCCGTAAAGCGACTTTCACAAAACCATTGGGATTTTAGCCCCAAATCTCAGCAACTCACAGTACACAAGAACGACCACAAGGTTCGTCTCCCAACATCAAAATCCACAAATAAAAGATTTAAAACAAACAACAAAATACTCTAGTGCCATCCTAGCCAAGTAGGCCAAACGAACAACTTACCTCTTACACACTTAGTCAATGCATGCAATCATGAAAACCGTTCAAAAGCACTCATTTCCGGAAATGCCAATATCAAAATCACATTTGTAAAGTTCACCACAATTAACCGTCGATCCACACCTCCGTGGACCCCTACCGAGACCCCGTCGGATCTAACCCGTAGTGGTTAAAAGCAAATCTCGTCGATCCACACCTCCGTGGACCCCTACCGAGACCCCGTCGGATCTAACCCGTAGTGAGCATACACACACACACGTTACTCATGCAATACTAATATGCTAAGAATGTAAGTTCATTAAGAATACTCACTAGAGATGGCCATTAACTCGACACCATTATCAAACTCTTCAAAACACCACAACAAGATTAAATACGGAATACACGATTCCATAACTTAAACAATAGGAGTATCATCATAAAATCCTTCAACGTTCAAAATAACCAAATCATAATCAATTTTCAAAACACCGTTCACAAATCATACTCGTTTTGAAAGAAAGCCTTTAACGAGGCGAACGAAATCCTTTGAAACTTCATTTCAAATAACCAAACAAACACATCAAGGCGACCACCGATCATCGTATCCATAAAAGCGAGAAAAGTATGGGCAAGGTACTTGCCTCGATACCACGAGCACGGAACCACGAGCGGATACGGCTCAGCGGGAAGCTTCGGGCGCGATGCTAACGAAAGGAAGGCGACGAGCGGAGCGGAAGAATCAAGCACGACCGCGAGGCCGATGAAAATGAACCTAACGATTCGAATAGCACAATCACAACCACTTCTAAGCGATTATGGAAATGGAATACACCGGAAAACCCGCCTATGATTCATGTATATTCGTACCAAAAATAACAACGAGGGCGGACCACAACCAAACCCTCTCGATTAGTAAAAATCCACAAAATATCCATGAATCCGTAGGAAAACTAAAGATACTAACAATATTAATCGTATTCATCATGAATCCACCAACAAAAGCGGAGCGAATCGGAAGAAAAACCCAAAACCCCCAAATTAATCGAAAATAGGGTTCTAGAAATATTACCTTTGGAGATTCAAGAACTAAGATCCGTAGAACACGCGTTAGATCGATTATCCGAGCCTCAAAACCGAAGGAAGATGATGAAAATCGACTCCCGAATGAAGAATGCTTGAGAAGTTCTTTCCCCCTTAGCTCTCTCTCTCTCTCGCGCAGGTGAAATGAAGGAGAAGACGACCGATCTCGTCTAATAAGGACGAGATTGCACAATTACCGCTTTGTATGCCGCGGCACAGCCGAAGTGTGCCGCGGCACAGGCCAAAATTTTACTCCCAGGTTTCCGCAGTGTGCGCGGCCACGGCTGCGTGTGCGCGGCACTGCGTGTCGCGGCACCGTCTGATCGGGTTTTGGTCGCGAGATGTCACACGGGTGTGCCGCGGCACCGGGACGGGTGTGCGCGGCTGTGACTCGGCAACTTGTGCCGCGGCCGGATGGGTGTGCGCGGCACCGCATCTGATTCGCCCGACCAACAACTGAAGAAATTTGTGTGCCGCGGCACACACATCTTGTGTCGCGGCCCACGCCCCTTTCTGGGTCCCAAAATGATGAAAATGATCCGGAAAGAGAATAAAACGATAGGAATTAATATTTGGGAACCAATAACACGAAATGGATCCACGGCAACCCCGAAACGGCGGTTCCGCACAACTATAACGAGAATACAGTTCAACAGTTGACGGGAAGGACACACTGAAAGGTACACGAGGGTCACTACGATCGAGAAATACACCAAAAAAGAAAATTACCGAAATTCGAAATTGCGGATATTACACAAACAAGACGATCGCCAAGCAAAATGAGATCGTGGAAATTCATACCTGGGATCAAAAGGTGTCGCAGAAAACGGAACAACCGAGCAGCCAACCAACAGCTCTCTTTGTTAATCTGGCGAGCGTCTATATCGTCGTCCGGTAGACTGCGTATCTGCTCCCAGACAACCAAAAAGTCAAAAGGTAGCTCGTCAGCCGCCGGAATACGGAAGCCTGCAAAAGGGAGCCAAATTAGATCAGTTCAGAGCATATCCAAACAAAGGGAGAGTCAGAACCCTTACTAGGATTCCTCTCCCGAAAGCCGGTGGGAATGTCCAACTCTCCAGTGGGATTTTCGCTCGCAGATGCTTTCCATGCACCGGCGACCTAGAACCATTTCGCCGGATCGCCCCGCACCTTGTTCGGGACCCCAAGGATCACCCGATCAGAACGGCCTTGGATATGGTAGCCACCGACGGACCCCTTCTGAACCGTCAATTTGAATAGGTGGTTCATCTCCAACGGCTAGGGAAGGCGATACAGCCGGTAACCACCGAACAAGGTGAGGGCACAGACAATCTGGAGCCAGGAATTCGGCGTTATCTGAAGCAGCGCCACATTCCAGGCGACCAGCAAATTAGAGACGACGAACGACAGTGGGAACCGCAGCCCGGCCTCCATTATCGCCTCATTCACGGCGACCATGCCCTCCGGAGGTTGGTCGGCTCGCTCATTCTCGGCCGGCGCGAAAAGGTCCACATCAGAAGGGACATGGAACCTCGACCTCGAGATGGCCAAGTCCTTCCTGGTCGCCGAGCTCCTGATCTGGCCAAGGGACCATGGGGAGCGCTGCGCGACCCGGAACAGCGACCGCTTCGCGGATTGATAGGGATGGGCGATCGAGTACTCCCGATAGTCGAACTTGGGACATGGACCGGCCAGTCTCTCCATGATTTCTGCAAAGGCTAAATATGATTGGCTGAAGGCGCTATGTTGCTCCCAGTATGCCCTCACCGCCAAATCCTTCTCCATCAGCAAACGTTTTTGCTCAGCCGCCGCCTCCCTGGCAGCATCGGCCTCGTTGAATAGTGCCTCGACTTCTGTGGGATTAATACTGGCGTGGATAGCCTCGACAGCCGTCTCCATATGGAATTCCGCGGAGGATCTTGTTGGGTACGGGGTCGGATATTTGCGCCGTTTGCGGAAGCGTAAATAAAATTGCGGAAAATAAATGACACGTGGATTTATAGAGGTTCGGCTATAAACGAGCCTACGTCCTCTCTAGGTATCTTTTTCAATAGGTTAAAGATAGCAACCTCTATGCCTCTCTTCTATCGGTCGAGGTATAACCGTTACAATCACGTCTTCTATTGGTCCGTGATAAACCACTCGTACTTGTCTTTGCGTCGGTCCAAGTTAAACCGTTTTCCTTTTCTATTGGAAAAGGAATCAACCGCTCTAGCTTTCTATGGGTACTAGATAAACCTCACTAAGATAGCGATTGCGATTCTAACAATGCCGGATCCTTGATCCTAATAACACCGAATCCAATCGTATCTTTTCTTTTGCCACTCGTGTATGATTTTGTGTATAACACTCAATCACTCAATGTAAGCTCAATATTACAACAACAATACAATGAATATCAATCTCAGATGAATGTGTAGTATGCTTGAAGTTGTTGTACTCAATCAATACCATAAGCATGGTATTTATAGGCTCCATCATCAAACTAGCCGTTAGCTGCCAGACTGCTCATTACGTACGTTATATGCTCTCCATTACGTACGTAAGCCTCATTACGTACGTTAACCATGGATGGTTACGTACGTTAGCATCTTCACAAATCAGTCCAGTGAGTTTCATCATTTGAGTTACGTACGTTAGCCTTTCCTTTGTTACGTACGTTAACATTACGTCACTGATGACGTCATATATCCGTTGTATGCTTTGCTGACTTTGACTTCTCCAACGTTCACTTGGTTTGAACTGCATTACGTACGTTATCTCTCATCCATTACGTACGTTAAGCTGCTTACATTACGTACGTTAATATTCACATATTACGTACGTTAGCTTTGTGATTTTCGGCTTTTTGCGCCGTTTTCCTTGATGCTTGCTTCGTCTCTTCGTTGTTTTGTTTTGCTTATCAACATTAATCATCAAAACACTTTTAATTTATGTATGGAACTAAATGTTCCAACAATCTCCCCCTTTTTGATGATTACAAAACAACACTTCGTCAATGGGATTTTCCTGCAAAAATACAAATATATGTATATGTGTACAGACCAAAGTTTTCGACTTTGTCCGTTTCGTTAGTTTCTTCTCCCATTTCTTTTCGACTCCTTCTTTTCTCCTTTCTTTTAACTTTTGAATTTTTCGAATTTTTCATCGTCTTTTCGACGTCTCCTCATTTTTCCTTTTTTCTGTCATTTTTCGACTTCTCCTTTTCATTTTTTTTTAACTCCTTCGTTTCTCCCCCTTTCAGGGTAAATTCCATTTTTCTTATATTCCTCCTTTCTCTCCCCCTTTTTGTATTCATCAAAAAGTGCAATAAAATACCAAAAAAAAAAATCAATAAATAATGAAATATGCAAAAATAAATACAAGGGTATTGACTCCCCCTGAAAATATTATCCGTTTAAAAGAATTACTCCCCCTGAGTAAAATATCAAAAATCAATGTTTGGGGATCCAACCTATAGTTGGTTTTTGTTTAGAAACGTAGACGATATTTGAAACGATTGTTCCTTTAGGAACCCAAATTTTCTTAATTTTTATCGTCCGGCGAGGGCTTTTGCAATTTGAAACGTGATGCCCGATTTTCAAACACTTTTCGCAATGGGGTATTTTGAAATTAACGGATTCGTTTTTCAAACGTGGTTTGAATCCTAACCCCTCTTTATTTAAAGTATATTTTTGAACACATAACATTTGTTCAAATTTATCGTTGCCGCACGAGAATTTTCTTGTCAAAGATTTTAGTTCATCTTGAACTTTTAAAAGATCATTCTTCAAAATATTCTCATTTTCAATGCATTTCGAATGATCGATTTCAACAAATTTTCCCTTCTCGATAATTTAGGAATTTTCAATTTCCAAAGATTTAATTTTAAACTTAAGGGATTTGATTTCCGATAATGCATTTTGAAAATCCGTATGAAGTAATTCAAATGCATCAAAAAGTTCATCACGGGAGGATGTACTAACCTGACTTTCGGCGTCAGTCGTCGAACGAACTCCGGGCCATGAGAGCGAGATTATTTTGATTGATGAACTCATCATCTTCGTCTTCATCGCTCCATGTTGCTACGAGAACCTCTTTCTTGGGTTTGACACGGCAATTTTTAGCAAAGTGGCCAGGTTTACCACATAATCGACAAGAGTTGTCGGATTTCTTTGTTTCGCTCGAGATATCCTTTTTCCTCCGGTTTAATAAAGTTTGGAATTTATTAATATTCTTGGCATAATATGCCGCTTCTTCGTCGCTTTCTTCCACGGGATTTCTTCTTTCTTTTTCGACATCTTAGCCTTCATGGCTAACGATCGTTCCTTCGGCTTTGGCTTGACACTTCGTGATTTTAACACGATCTCATAATTAATTAGCGAACCAACGAGGGCACTAAAATCGAGCGTGTTGAGATCTTTGGATTCCATAATCGCGGTCACGGTGCCGTCCCATTCGCTAGGTAGTGATCGTAAAATTTTCTTAACTTTTTCACTACTAGACAATGGTTTACCGAATGAAGCAAGTCCATTTGTGATGACCGAAAATCGGTCGAGCATATTGGTGATGGACTCGTCACCTTTCATCATGAATAACTCGTAGTCATGGAGAAGCATATTTATCTTTGTCTCCTTGACTTGAGTCATCCCTTCGTGTGTGATTTCTAGAATTTTCCATATTTCCTTCGCACTCTCACACGATGAGATTCGATTAACCTCTTCCGGATTTAAGGCACAAAATAAGAGTTGAGTAGCCTTACAATTTAGATGGTCATTTTTCCAATCGGCATCGTCGTATTCTTCGAAAGATTTGAGCGTACCGTCGGATTTGATAGGAACTTTTGGGCCGAGACAAATAATCTTCCAAATCTCTATATCGTAGGCACGAATAAAGATTGACATCTTTTTCTTCCATGTCAAATAATTTGAGCCATCGAAGAATGGTGGTCGGTTGAGAGCAAGGCCTTCGAGGAGAGAATTGAAACGCCATTGGATCTTTTTCTCCTCGGATGTTAAGCCGCGTATTGGAGTACTGCTCCGATACCAATTGTTGGGTACGGGGTCGGATATTTGCGCCGTTTGCGGAAGCGTAAATAAAATTGCGGAAAATAAATGACACGAGGATTTATAGAGGTTCGGCTATAAACGAGCCTACGTCCTCTCTAGGTATCTTTTTCAATAGGTTAAAGATAGCAACCTCTATGCCTCTCTTCTATCGGTCGAGGTATAACCGTTACAATCACGTCTTCTATTGGTCCGTGATAAACCACTCGTACTTGTCTTTGCGTCGGTCCAAGTTAAACCGTTTTCCTTTTCTATCGGACAAGGAATCAACCGCTCTAGCTTTCTATGGGTACTAGATAAACCTCACTAAGATAGCGATTGCGATTCTAACAATGCCGGATCCTTGATCCTAATAACACCGAATCCAATCGTATCTTTTCTTTTGCCACTCGTGTATGATTTTGTGTATAACACTCAATCACTCAATGTAAGCTCAATATTACAACAACAATACAATGAATATCAATCTCAGATGAATGTGTAGTATGCTTGAAGTTGTTGTACTCAATCAATACCATAAGCATGGTATTTATAGGCTCCATCATCAAACTAGCCGTTAGTTGCCCGGTGCTCATTACGTACGTTATATGCTCTCTATTACGTACGTAAGCCTCATTACGTACGTTAACCATGGATGGTTACGTACGTTAGCATCTTCACAAATCAGTCCAGTGAGTTTCATCATTTGAGTTACGTACGTTAGCCTTTCCTTTGTTACGTACGTTAACATTACGTCACTGATGACGTCATATATCCGTTGTATGCTTTGCTGACTTTGACTTCTCCAACGTTCACTTGGTTTGAACTGCATTACGTACGTTATCTCTCATCCATTACGTACGTTAAGCTGCTTACATTACGTACGTTAATATTCACATATTACGTACGTTAGCTTTGTGATTTTCCAGCTTTTTGCACTTCGTTTTCCTTCGATGCTTGCTTCGTCTCTTCGTTGTTTTGTTTTGCTTATCAACATTAATCATCAAAACACTTTTAATTTATGTATGGAACTAAATGTTCCAACAATCTCCCCCTTTTTGATGATTACAAAACAACACTTCGTCAATGGGATTTTCCTGCAAAAATACAAATATATGTATATGTGTACAGACCAAAGTTTTCGACTTTGTCCGTTTCGTTAGTTTCTTCTCCCATTTCTTTTTCGACTCCTTCTTTTCTCCTTTCTTTTAACTTTTCGAATTTTTCGAATTTTTCATCGTCTTTTCGACGTCTCCTCATTTTTCCTTTTTTCTGTCATTTTTTGACTTCTCCTTTTCATTTTTTTTTAACTCCTTCGTTTCTCCCCCTTTCAGGGTAAATTCCATTTTTCTTATATTCCTCCTTTCTCTCCCCCTTTTTGTATTCATCAAAAAGTGCAATAAAATACCAAAAAAAAAATTCAATAAATAATGAAATATGCAAAAATAAATACAAGGGTATTGACTCCCCGTGAAAATATTATCCGTTAAAAGAATTACTCCCCCTAAGTAAAATATCAAAAATCAATGTTTGGGGATCCAACCTATAGTTGGTTTTTGTTTAGAAACGTAGACGATATTTGAAACGATTGTTCCTTTAGGAACCCAAATTTTCTTAATTTTTATCGTCCGGCGAGGGCTTTTGCAATTTGAAACGTGATGCCCGATTTTCAAACACTTTTCGCAATGGGGTATTTTGAAATTAACGGATTCGTTTTTCAAACGTGGTTTGAATCCTAACCCCTTTTTATTTAAAGTATATTTTTGAACACATAACATTTGTTCAAATTTATCGTTGCCGCACGAGAATTTTCTTGTCAAAGATTTTAGTTCATCTTGAACTTTTAAAAGATCATTCTTCAAAATATTCTCATTTTCAATGCATTTCGAATGATCGATTTCAACAAATTTTCCCTTCTCGATAATTTAGGAATTTTCAATTTCCAAAGATTTAATTTTAGACTTAAGGGATTTGATTTCTGATAATGCATTTTGAAAATCCGTATGAAGTAATTCAAATGCATCAAAAAGTTCATCACGGGAGGATGTACTAACCTGACTTTCGACGTCGCTGTCGTCGAACGAACTCCGGGCCATGAGAGCGAGATTATTTTGATTGATGAACTCATCATCTTCGTCTTCATCGCTCCATGTTGCTACGAGAACCTCTTTCTTGGGTTTGACACGGCAATTTTTAGCAAAGTGGCCAGGTTTACCACATAATCGACAAGAGTTGTCGGATTTCTTTGTTTCGCTCGAGATATCCTTTTTCCTCCGGTTTAATAAAGTTTGGAATTTATTAATATTCTTGGCATAATATGCCGCTTCTTCGTCGCTTTCTTCCACCGGGATTTCTTCTTTCTTTTTCGACATCTTAGCCTTCATGGCTAACGATCGTTCCTTCGGCTTTGGCTTGACACTTCGTGATTTTAACACGATCTCATAATTAATTAGCGAACCAACGAGGGCACTAAAATCGAGCGTGTTGAGATCTTTGGATTCCATAATCGCGGTCACGGTGCCGTCCCATTCGCTAGGTAGTGATCGTAAAATTTTCTTAACTTTTTCACTACTAGACAATGGTTTACCGAATGAAGCAAGTCCATTTGTGATGACCGAAAATCGGTCGAGCATATTGGTGATGGACTCGTCACCTTTCATCATGAATAACTCGTAGTCATGGAGAAGCATATTTATCTTCGTCTCCTTGACTTGAGTCATCCCTTCGTGTGTGATTTCTAGAATTTTCCATATTTCCTTCGCACTCTCACACGATGAGATTCGATTAACCTCTTCCGGATTTAAGGCACAAAATAAGAGTTGGGTAGCCTTACAATTTAGATGGTCATTTTTCCAATCGGCATCGTCGTATTCTTCGAAAGATTTGAGCGTACCGTCGGATTTGATAGGAACTTTTGGGCCGAGACAAATAATCTTCCAAATCTCTATATCGTAGGCACGAATAAAGATTGACATCTTTTTCTTCCATGTCAAATAATTTGAGCCATCGAAGAATGGTGGCCGGTTGAGAGCAAGGCCTTCGACTGGAGAGAATTGAAACGCCATTGGATCTTTTTCTCCTCGGATGTTAAGCCGCGTATTGGAGTACTGCTCCGATACCAATTGTTGGGTACGGGGTCGGATATTTGCGCCGTTTGCGGAAGCGTAAATAAAATTGCGGAAAATAAATGACACGAGGATTTATAGAGGTTCGGCTATAAACGAGCCTACGTCCTCTCTAGGTATCTTTTTCAATAGGTTAAAGATAGCAACCTCTATGCCTCTCTTCTATCGGTCGAGGTATAACCGTTACAATCACGTCTTCTATTGGTCCGTGATAAACCACTCGTACTTGTCTTTGCGTCGGTCCAAGTTAAACCGTTTTCCTTTTCTATCGGACAAGGAATCAACCGCTCTAGCTTTCTATGGGTACTAGATAAACCTCACTAAGATAGCGATTGCGATTCTAACAATGCCGGATCCTTGATCCTAATAACACCGAATCCAATCGTATCTTTTCTTTTGCCACTCGTGTATGATTTTGTGTATAACACTCAATCACTCAATGTAAGCTCAATATTACAACAACAATACAATGAATATCAATCTCAGATGAATGTGTAGTATGCTTGAAGTTGTTGTACTCAATCAATACCATAAGCATGGTATTTATAGGCTCCATCATCAAACTAGCCGTTAGCTGCCAGACTGCTCATTACGTATGTTATATGCTCTCCATTACGTACGTAAGCCTCATTACGTACGTTAACCATGGATGGTTACGCACGTTAGCATCTTCACAAATCAGTCTAGTGAGTTTCATCATTTGAGTTACGTACGTTAGCCTTTCCTTTGTTACGTACGTTAACATTACGTCACTGATGACGTCATATATCCGTTGTATGCTTTGCTGACTTTGACTTCTCCAACGTTCACTTGGTTGAACTGCATTACGTACGTTATCTCTCATCCATTACGTACGTTAAGTTGCTTACATTACGTACGTTAATATTCACATATTACGTACGTTAGCTTTGTGATTTTCCAGCTTTTTGCACTTCGTTTTCCTTCGATGCTTGCTTCGTCTCTTCGTTGTTTTGTTTTGCTTATCAACATTAATCATCAAAACACTTTTAATTTATGTATGGAACTAAATGTTCCAACAGATCCTTCCCGGACTGTCGAAGTCCCGGCGGCGGAGGTGGTGCCCGTTCCAGACGTTGAAGGTACTCCAGACATTCTCAAAAAGAAGAAGAGAAAGAGGATTGTTTCTTACCGAAGAATTGAGTCGATCGATGATCGGCAGGCAAAGCTTCAAAAATTTGGGCTATGTTCCTCTCCGACAAAATCGCGTAAAGAGGTTTGCACTACAACCCTTGCCCTTTTATAGGAGAAGGCGGGGGCTTCCGTGCAAATAAGGAGAATCTCGAAGGCTGAAATGCAACCGTCGGATAAAGTCGCAATCAATGCCTTCCTTAAAACCCGCGTACGCGTCGTTTCGAGGACACACCAGACGAGGAGTCTTAACTAACCGTCGGACTCCCCCAATCGCATCGCGACACGTACCCCCGCGGAGTTTCGAGCCCGCTATTTATTTCCCGCTCATTTCAGCGACCGACCATGTCGTCCAGATTTAAAACCAATCCACTCAAAGACGATCGCCTGTTCCGTAAAATGCTGAGTCACTCGTCAAAGTTAAGCGATCGTCAGTAGAACCACCTCACCCCACGTCTCCAACATCGGAGCGAGCTGGGGGGCAATTGTTGTGCGGTGATTTATACGCCTCGACGGCGATCGGTATAAAGGCCGAGCGACCGAGTTCACGACCAAATGAGCTATGGCAAACTTGCCAAGTCGAAGGTAACAGTCCATCTTCGAGTGTCTAGCGATCGACCTCCCAGAGCGATCGTCTCTTGGTACCTAGCGACCGACTCTGGTGCCCGACCATGGACGACCGTCCTATGCCACGAGTAAGGCCATCGTCCGTCAAGTCTACGAAGATTAGATCACGAAGCAAAGGACCCATGTGTAGATCCGCAAATGGCGCCGCAGAACATGGATCATTGACTCCAGCCCATCAGCAGCTTTCAGTGACAAGGACGGCCTCACCTACCGACAGACCCGCTGAAAGGTCCTAAGTGGGCCCTCCCAAGGAAGCGACATAGACGTGTGTTGGCCGCAGAACATGGATCATTTTGTTTGTTACTCGTCCATTCCAGCATATCGTCTCCGGATAATATTTTGGGTAACAACAGAAGGTTCACAAATACCTATCACAACCTTTCGATTCTGTCATTGACTGTCCCAGAGTGAAATCCGCGTGATGAATCGATGGTGAGTCGGTTCGAGTATACTAATCCAATTAGCATACCTATAACGTGTGCTCCCACTAACCATTAGTGTTCGACAGGCACTCTCCATGTCAAAGAACACGTCATACAAGTCTTCACATAAACTTAACGCCCAGTCAAGTTTCATCGACTTGCGAACGATTAAGTATTTAAGCTATAAACATTTCCAGTGCCGACCCCCTTATCCAATAAGGAGTGGAACGTTTTGCTCTCAAATACACGAACTAGTTTCTATATGTATATTTACGAGTTAGGAATGCCAGTAACTTCCAGTAAATAAAGAAACATACATTTCCTTATATAAATGATTTACATAATAACAAGTACAATGCCCTCACTCAACATCCTCTGAGTGGCATTCGAGGGCATACTCCTAACATAAAGTACCACAGGGCCAACGAGAGAATAAAATCATCAAACACAAACATATCACAAATATGGGATCTCAAGACAAACCCGACTATCGAACATATCCGACCATACATGGACTATGAATGACCAATCAATATGACTCAAGATGGACGTCACGATACGCCCGATCCGAAAATGTGTCCATGCAAAAGCACCCACGGGTATCGATCGAATACACGTCTGATCTTGTACCTAATCAGTCTCACGAAGTACGTCTCGTGTGCACGGTTCAATGTGAGGTCGAAACCAACACATGACTACACGTGCCCGCCCTGAAAATCCTACACATGACCGATCAGTACGTATCTGACTCCAAATATGTCACGATACAACATGACAACGAAACTCGAAGAAATGCATACCCAATGAGGATCAGAAGACTTCCCAAGTGAGCAACGATAGCTCGATCATGAAAGACCGACACGACCACAATGTCGTGTTCCCGTCAGACAACAGTTCACAAAATGCTCAACAATGCATATAATATTAACACATAAACTCCCAAGCTCGCAACCAAGGGTCACATAAGCATCTACTCAGGAATACTCCGGACCGTGGGTGCCATATTCTGGTCTTATCCCTCAACACATTACATACAATCACAAAATACCCCAAGGTCGCAACCAAGGGTCACAGAAGCATCTACACAGGAATACTCCGGAGCGTGGGTGCCATTTAGGTCTTATCCCTTAACACATCGGCCCATTAACACAGTTCTAAGAAAGACAACAACATAAAACACACCAAACAATGATCATTATATGAAATATCAGCATACAACATATACAACAATGCAACATGATAGTTACCATAATTCAGCAATACTAAATTACCTCAAGCTGGAGACACTAACCGTTCCACTACCAACATTCCTGAACGAATACACAATTATCCGAATAGTCCAAAACGAAGTACGGTCCATAATTAATAACAACCACCATCTCGAGTTCAATGTTGGCACGATAAACTATCCTCGATACCCAGCATCCCATATTATAGGCCGAGGGAAACTCACATCTATGTTTTCACCAGACACCTTTAAATCATATACATTACGATTTAGCCCAATCCAAAGCATAATGCACATATCATCATCCCGACGATTCATATTCATGATATCATTACTACATGAATCGTAAATGAAATGAAATCAAAACTATTTATTACACATTATGAACTGAGCAAGCGTAACTTGCCTTGATAGCGATACGACGAAGCCATTACCAATCTCATCGTCTTCATCTACAAGCTACTCAGCCCCGACCAAGACGATTCATGCATTCTCCAATCTCAATCGCAGCACAACGGTTAATAACCAACGATCACTTATCGCAACCTAATGCAATAATCAAGTAACAATATGTTCGATAACAATCAACAACCGATATAATCAACCAATCAAACTCAACGGTTCAATGATATCTCGATCATATACGAAACCAAACCATTCAACTCATACAATTACGAATACAAGTCACAGTTCGATAATCAATCAATTCTAATAAGTTTCTCAACATTTTCGATTCCGACTTCAACCTTAATTACGGATTAACAAGGTCCATCCTCGTAAATTCATAGTAAAAAACAATTATCGATTATCATCATAATAATCTCGTCATCCCATAACCATATGCGTACTTCCTATATGGATATTACACAAAAAATCACATAACTTGGTTCTAGATATGAATATTCCATATTCATATCCAAAACACCAACACCTTACACATGTTCATCATATAATTCAAGAATTCCTCAAGAACATGAATTAATCATATCCAATTAACATCACTCATTCATAATCATCTGGATATCATAGTCCAATGTATTATCTAACCTCTAATCTATCAAATTCCCCTCATATTCCAGTCAACACATACATATCATCATCTCATTCATCATACACTTCATATAACATCAAGAGTCACAACGATACTACCATATTCATCGTCATACGAAGCAAGCAATGGTAACAACATCAAGAATCTGAAATAAGGTGTAGAGTTGATAAACATACCTCAAGAACACAATCAAACACCTCAAGAATCCATAATATCTTCATATCTCAAGCTCCAAATTCATGCCCTCAAGTCCCCAATCTGTTTGGAAGAGCCAAAATCGGTCTCGGAGGGTTGAAGGGTGAAGAAATGATATGAACATCTCCAAAAATGCCAAAGGGACGGGTCTCACATATATATAACTTCAACCATTACGTGTGTTTTGTCATCAACCTAATGTACATAACCTCTTTTACGTACGTTAACTGACCTTGTTAACGTACGTAACACTATCCCAGGGCTACTGCCTTAATTCGCATCATGCATTACGTACGTAATTTCCTTGTCATAGCGTACGCAATGTAACGGTTGACTTACTACAGTGTCATACTTGTTTACGTATGTAATGGGCTGTCCTTAACGTACGTAAAGCTCGATGTTGACTCGCCTGTACACATCCGCGCCGAAAGTTGCCGACATCGGGCCCACTATCCGATCACAGCTCAGACCTGTCTGATTCTCTTCATAACGCACGTTATGTACTCCACCTAACGTACGTTAGGCTCGCATCGTTACGTACGTAAGCTCCTCTGCTTAGCGTACGCTACGCTTGCACCTTTACGTACGTAAGCTCCTATGCTTAACGTCGTAATGGCTTTTATACTTAGCCATTTTTGCTCCTTTCTGCCATCCCAATATACCGAACACGTACACGCGACATACTAAATACATATACTCATTCCGATAACATTCTCATACGATCCACCTGATGCACGATATCCTCAATTGCAATTGTCGACCAAGTACGACAATTATACAAATACTCATACAGTATACATACAGTATATTCGACATCGAAAGACATATCAAGCATGTAATATCCTAAAATTAAAAATAACCTCGATAGATATACTGGTACAACTGTCACGGTTCCCAAAATTATTCATCCATACTGCATCGGTCCCACTCTGTACAGTACAACTCAGATAAAATAATGCGAAAAATTCGTAGCGAAATTCTAGGATATTACATATCTTCCCACTTTAATAAGTTTCGTCCTCGAAACTTAACATCCTATCATAATCAATATCTCAATGCCGAAATATCTTAAAATCATGCCACCATGCTCAAATAATCATCATCAAAACCAAATAACTGAAAGAACATACTTACAGGTCCGTGAAGTCGATGATCTCCCGTGATACTAGCATACGACTCCCATACAAGGACTCAACACAATAACAACATACACGAATATGGTAATTATAGAAAATTGAAAATATCTCAATAATTTTGGAACCTCCAAAAATCGATTTGACTCAAAAGTCAGAAAATCATTTTCAAAAGCCGCGCTACTACCGTACTGGTAGAGCCACATAACACACATTCCTGGGTTTTACAAAACCCAAACTCCGATACCATCTTCTGTAACACCCCCAAAACCAACCGGGAATATTACAGCGCCGTGGGCCCCGCGCCGGAACCCACAAGGCTAAAAATCATTTTCGCAAACGTTTCAAACACGCCAAAGAGGCAAAGATGGTAATATTTTAAATACTCGAATATTTTTCAAAACATAGTTCCCAAATACCGTCATAAAATACCATTTAAAAGTACAAGGCAAGGATACCAAAGGGGGTATTTTTAAAAGTAAACACAAGCCGGTAAAATCCCGAAAGCCATTAAAAGATATATACGCAGCGGATATAACATAATAAAATATATTTGTAGCGGAATCATAACGACCAGAAAGAAATACTTGAATCCCAATTAACCATGCCATAGCCAGTATCACCCGGGAAGCTCACTCCTTCACGACCGCTACTAGCTCGATCTCCAAGTACCTAAAAGATAAAGCCCATGATGGGGTCAGCCACAATACTCAACAATGATAATGATCACATTAACATAAATAATTACATATCAATGTATCTACAAGGTAAGAATACTTCCCATATGCTCTTACCGTAGCAACCTTACCAATTCGTGGTAACTCATATCAAATCAACCTTTATATTAATCCACACTCCGCATTCTCAAGTGACGAATGAATTCAAATATAACCATCTGTACTGTATTCAAACAACGCCAAGATTCTCAATCATAAATATATTTCCAATATGGAATAATCCATCTCTGTCCAATTCTGTCCGCTGGATCGCACAATCAAATCTCAATCTGATAAAACCGATAATACACAATACATCTGTAGATCAACTGCCTCGAAACAATCACAAGTCCCGGATAACGATACAAAGTAGGAATGCTCACACAATAAAAAATAATAACAACCAATGCATCAACGAGAATATCACTAACATGATAAACTCCACACAAGATCAACAAAGAACCAACAACGGACGAGAATACCATCGATATGGCAAACCCCCAACAACATCAATAAGGGATAAGCGACGAGTGAGAGTACCAACGACAAGGCAGACTCCAAACAAGATCAATAGAGGATCAATAACGAATGGGAATACCAACGATATGTGAATTCCAATGAGATCAATAAGGATAAATACCGAACGAGATTACCAACGATATGGTGAACTCCAACGAGATCAATAAGGATCAATGACGAACGAGGTTGCCAACGATATGGTAAACTCCAACGAGATCAATAAAGGGTCAACAACGAACGAGAATACCAACGATATGTTGAACTCCAAGCGAGATCAATAAAGTTCGATAACAAACGAGAATACCAATGATATGGTAAACTCCAATAAGATCAATAAAGTACCACAGGGCCAGATATACGAGAGAATAAAATCGTCAAACACATACATATCACAAATATGGGATCTCAAGACAAACCCAACTATCGAACATATCCGACCATACATGGACTATGAACGACCAATCAATATGACTCAAGATGGACGTCACGATACACCCGATCCGAAAATGTGTCCATGCACAAGCCACCCATGGGTATCGATCGAATACACATTTGGTCTTGTGCATAATTAGTCTCACGAAGTACGTCTCGTGTGCACGGTTCAATGTGAGGTCGAAACCAACACATGACTACACGTGCCCGCCCTGAAAATCCTACACATGACCAATCAGTACGTATCTGACTCCAGATATGTCACGATACAATATGACAACAAAACTCGAAGAAACGCATACCCAATAAGGATCAAAAGACTTCCCAAGTGAGCAACGATAGCTCGATCATGTAAGACCGACACGACCACAATGTCGTGTTCCCGTCAGACAATAGTTCAGAGAATGCTCAACAATGTATATAATATTAACACATAAACTCCCAAGGTCGCAACCAAGGGTCACAAAAGAATCTACTCAGGAATACTCCGGACGTTATCACATAAACTCCCAAGGCCGCAGCCAAGGGTCACGGAAGCATCTATTCAGGAATACTCCGCACCGTGGGTGCCATATTCTAGTCTTATCCCTCAACACATTACATACAATCACAAATACCCCAAGGTCGCAACCAAGGGTCACAGAAGCATCTACACAGGAATACTCCGGAACGTGGGTGCCATTTAGGTCTTATCCCTCAACACATCGGCCCATTAACACAGTTCTAAGAAAGACAACAACACAAAACACACCAAACAACGATCATTATATGAAATATCAACATACAACATATACAACAATGCAACAGGATAATTACCATAATTCAGCAATAGTAAATTACCTCAAGCTGGAGACATTAACCCTTCCATGACCAATATCCCTAAACGAATACACAGTTATCCGAGTAGTCCAAAATGAAGTATGGTCCATAACTAATAACAACCACCATCTCGAGTTCAATGTTGGCACGATAAACTATCCTCGATACCCAACATTCCATATTATAGACCGAGGGAAATTCACATCTACGTTTTCACCAGACACCTTTAAATCATATACATTACGATTTAGCCCAATCCAAAGCATAATGCACATATCATCATCCCGAAGATTCATATTCATGATATCATTGCTACATGAATCATAAATGAAATGAAATCAAAACCATATTAACATTATGAACTGAGCAAGCGTAACTTGCCTTGATACCAATACGACGAAGCCGTTACCAATCTCATCGTCTTCATCTACAAGCTCCTCAGCCCCGACCAAGGAGATCCATGCATTCTCCAATCCCAATCGCAGCACAACAATTAATAACCAACGATCACTTATCGCAGCCTAATGCAATAATCAATTAACAATATGTTCGATAACAATCAATAACCGATATAATCAACCAATCAAACTCAACGGTTCAATGATATCTCGATCATATACGAAACCAAACCTTTCAACTCATACAATTACGAATACAAGTCACAGTTCGATAATCAATCAATTCTAATAAGTGTCTCAACATTCTCGATTCCGACTTCAGTATTAATTACGGATTAACAAGGTTCATCCTCGTAAATTCATAGTAAAAAACAATTATCGATTATCATCAAAATAATCTCGTCATCCCATAACCATCTGCGTACTTCCTATACAGATATTACACCAAAAATCACATAACTTGGTTCTAGATATGAATATTCCATATTCATATCCAAAACACCAACACCTTACACATGTTCATCATATAATTCAAGAATTCCTCAAGAACATGAATTAATCATATCCAATTAACATTACTTATTCATAATCATCAGGATATCATAGTCCAATGTGTTATCTAACCTCTAATCTATCAAATTCCACTCATATTTCAATCAACACATACATATCATCATCTCCTTCATCATACACTTCATATAACATCAAGAGTCACAACAATACTACCATATTCATCGTCATACAAAGCAAGGAATGGTAACAACATTAAGAATCCGAAATAAGGTGTAGAGTTGATCAACATACCTCAAGAACACAATCAAACACCTCAAGAATCCATAATATCTTCATATCTCAAGCTCCAAATCCATGCCCTCAAGTCCCCAATCTGTTTGGAAGAGCCAAAATCGGTCTCGGAGGGTTGAAGGGTGAAGAAATGATATGAACATCTTGCAGAAGATAAATGATATCCCCACTCGGACCAAGACAGAACTTTTACTTGTTCAAATAACAATTAAGGTGACGCAAGGTCGGGAACGACGAATCTCTTTATGATAAACAGATCCGTTTTGCAAGTTCGTTATTACGGGTAGTTCCTACAAAGGATCTTCAACAATTACGTATGTTATGTAATCAACCTAACGTACGTAACCTCCTTTACGTATGTTAACTGACCTTGTTAACGTACGTAACATTATCCCAAGGGCTACTGCCTCAATTCGCATCATACATTACATACGTAATTTCCTTGTCGTAGCGTACATAATGTAGCGGTTGACTTGCTACAGTGTCATACTTGTTTACGTACATAATGGGCTGTCATTAACGTACGTAAAGCTCGATGTTGGCTCGCCTGTCCACATCCGCGCCGAAAGTTGCCGACATCGGGCCCACTATCCGATCACAGCTCGGACCTGTCTGATTCTCTTCATAACGTACGTTATGTACTCCACCTAACATATGTTAAGCTCGCATCGTTACATACGTAAGCTCCTCTGCTTAGCGTACGCTACGCTTGCACTTTTACGTACGTAAGCTCCTATGCTTAACGTACGTAATGACTTTTATACTTAGCCATTTTTTCTCCTGTCTGTCGTCCCAATATACCGAACACGTACACGCGACATACTGAATACATATACTCGTTCCGATAACATTCTCATACGATACACCTGATGCACGATATCCTCAACTACAATTGTCGACCAAGTACGACAATTATACAAATACTCATACAGTATATCCGACATCGAAAGACATATCAAGCATGTAATATCCTAGAATTAAAAATAACCTCGATAGATATACTGGTACAACTATCACGATTCCAAAAATTATTCATCCATACTGCATCGGTCCTACTCTGTACCGTACAACTCAGATAAAACAATGTGAAAAATTCGTAGCGAAATTCTAGGATATTACACACACATACCTCACAAATGCGCACATATATATATATATATAGCACACATATATTATATATATATATAGCACACATATACACACACGGGTTAGAGACACAAATATACACACTCACACATTCAGACACACAAATACACAAACACAAACACAAACAGATACACACACGTTGCACATACACACAATCATGCAAAGCACACACACACAAAAAAAAATAGTTATGCCCATGCCGGAAATCGACTGCCGAACCCGAATTTACAGCCCACCACTCGACTCTAGTCGACACCGAAAAGCCAAAAGCGAGACACCTCATTTCAGGCCATATTACTCTTGGTTGGGGTCAACTTTCAGCCACATGCATCTAGTACAAGTCAACTCCCTACTCCTTTATCGATTGCCGGAAGTTCGACCACCGACAACCCCCATGGTAACTCTGCCCATCCCGTTCTGTTGTACTTCTCGGTACATTGCCGGAATGGTGCCGGTCCTCAACCGAAAACCTCCAACATACCCAAAGTCCGACCGTCAATCTGGAAATCTCCTTTCTGCCGGAAGACAGGTCCGACCGCCCCACCACCATGCTCCATCCATCACGCCGAAGATTTTCACAGCCCAAATCCGTGGCAATCCACCTACTAAATGCCCGTCCGAGATTGCGAGGCCAAGTCCTCCACCACCTCGAGCTTCCGTCGTTCCATCATCCATCACCACTGAAGAAGAAGAAGAGAAAGGGTGGTGGCTGGTAGGCATTAGAATCTCCCTTATATATATATATATAGGGAATTGATTTATTTGACCCAAATTTTAATAAGTCACAGATATAATTTATTCCATTAAAATAAATGAATCTCAAATTAGTTATTTAGTATCCTATTCTATTATTCGATTAATTAATACAATATCAGATAACATCAGTTGTAAATAGCTCACTAGTATTATGGTCTAACGTTCCCACATGTCGAAGATAGAAAATTAAAATCAAATACAACCCTCAACATGCCAACGGGACGATGCGTGTGAATTCAAATTATATTAATAATTAACACACATGAATTAAATAATATCACCCAAAAAAATTTAATTCCAAACAGACGTTCAAATAATAGATAAAGTAATAGTCAGTTATCACATGCCATATAATTATGAAAACAAATTGTGGATATTATACCGACAGCCGAGTCACCTTGCCTCTTCTACACATTAGAACGACGACCTCATCTTTTCCCTCGCTTGCTCGAGTCATGCACTAGTGGTGCTTGCAAAAACTGAGCAGCATTACCTTTTCTATTTGTCGTGGTGCCTTCCTGTGGGTAGCCTGATTCACTTCCGAAATCGGCCAGTTAGACGCGCATTGCTGTTGAGAATGATCTCATGGTGCCTTTCTTTTTTCGCTAGGTGGGAGATAAGGTCACTAAAATTTCTAATTCTCCCTTCCTCATAGACAACGCGCATCTGATGAGCAATCACACTTTCTCCACGGGAAACATGTTAAGAGTCTTCTCGATCAAGTCTTGGTCAGACTTTTTGAGACCACAAAAACCAAGATCTGCGCGAAGATCGAGGATGGCTTGATTATAGGCCTCCACATTTGCATAATCCACAAATCGGATTTGCTCCCACTGAAGTTACAATTTGGGGAAGCGCTGATCATGCACATTATTAAAATATTGTTCGAGTGTATCCCATAGTTCTTTGGGGGTTTGCAAATTCATGTAACACTTTTTCAACAATGGATGTATATGTCTACGCAAGTGCATTAGCCTTGGTTTCTTCGCTCGGTTCTTGAGCGGTAGGCTCATTAGAGAGAAAGATGGTGGTAGTAAATCTCTTACCGACGAGCGCCAAGTGAACGTCTGAGGCCCACCTATGGTACTCCTTACCATCATGGTCAAGGATGTCGAACTCCGGGTGAACATTGAAGCTTTGTGCCATCTACAAGATATAAACACGAGGAAGTTAGTCTTGTTGGATTTTCAGTGACAATGTAAACAGTCACAATTGATGCTTTTAAAAGCGTGTAACATAACCGTTACTCAATGTACTTCCCTTAATTGTTGTTTGTAAAGTCGACAAAAATGGCGATATCAAATCGCACCCAGATACGTGGCGTATGCAACAACCACAAGTATAGACTTTTAACAATTTCGTGACTCCCCTAGGATTGTCACACAGTTCGACACACAGATATGCGACTTCTCTCGCAGTCTCATCCACCGCAAAGTAGCATGGGAGATAAAGAACTTAATAACCCATGTCCTAAAAAAAATTCCCAAAAAAGAGAGAATTGAAATAGGGATAAGTTTAGATAATTACCTCGATTATAAAATTAGGCACGTGATATGGAGCAATTGGTGGTGTGCTCATATTTACCGATTGATACTCGAAGCGAAGACGTGAAACCAAGGGCGCAATTTTGGCGGTTTCAGAAAATAAATTAAATTGATGTTCGGGTCTTTGGACCGAGACTTTGAACCGGGTCAGACCGGCTAGGCTGGATCGGGTCGCGGTTTTCGGCAGTAGGCGACTAGGCTGGAGCTGGTCGGACCGCGGCTGGGTTGGATCGGCAAGTAGGGTTCGGCAGCGGCCGAGCAAGGTCGATCACGGCTGGGTCGGCACGGGCGGACCGTGGTGACAGTGTTTGGCGGGCGTCGAGCATGGTCGATCACGGCTGGGTCGGCACGGGCGAACTGTGGTCGGCTAGGCTGGATCGGCAGGCGCCGAATGGGATCTGGTCGGCACGGGCAGGCTCGTCGAGCGGGGCGGTCGGGGATGGGTTGGATTGCTGCGGCTGGTACCAATCAGGATCGATCACGATCGATCGCGACAGAGTGCGGCAGAGGTCTGGACGGACTAGATGTGGCGGCAGGATGCGGCAGTGGTCGATCAAGGTCGATTGGAGGTCCGGCAGGATGCGGCAGTGGTCGATCAAGGTCGATCGGAGGTCCAGTAGGATGCGGCAGTGGCCGATCAAGGTCGATCGGAGGTCCGGCAGGATGCGACAGTGGTCCGGGTGGTCCGACTAGGGTTAAGGGCTAATTTTTTTTTTGGAATTTGTAAAAATTTCTAGAGTTACGTGCTGATAACGTGTTTCAGGAGAATGTATGAAAGCTGTAAATACGGATCAATCAATTGTATTCATAACACTGATAGAGGAGGCCTTTATATAAGCATTAAAGTGAGAGTCATTCCATAAGATTCATAGATAAGGTAAGACATCTAATAGAATCCTACTACCTCTAGAAGGATCAAGAACCTTCCATCTCTATATCTTCCTATAACCAGTATTAGGCAAAACACCAACAAGGGAAGAATATTCCGGAACAGATAGTACTTTTTCTTCGATGTAGGGTTGTCACGTTAATGGAATCAAGATATGATGACCCAGACGCGTTGGATATACTATTCAAATATTTATGATAATTTTGGATTATCGTTGATTTTTTTTAAATATATAACGACAAAGAGAGTGCGAGTGAAAAGATCATATATTGGATTATTTATTTATTTTTTATATGTTTATAATTATGTGTTCAATATGTCTACTCGAGCGTGCGAGTGAAAATATTAGTTAATAAATTTTGATCTATTTAAATTTAAATTTTAATATAGTATAAATGATGTTGTCCGAAGACTAAGAGCTGATAATAATATAATTAATTAAGAATTTCAAAATAGTCAAACGAATGAATTTATTGATTTAACTGATAAGTTAAGTGAGGACTGATTTAATTTATAAATTAGTAAACTATTTAGGATGTGACAGACCGAATTTTTTATATAAGCTCACAGAATAAGATCAATTTATAATCGGGTGGTGCTAAATAAACACCCATAAACACCCCATCAAATTGTGTAGATCTCGAGAAATTCTGAGCATTCTTTCCACCGCCCATCTCATCAGTTTTTTTCAACAATAATAATGGCAGTGTTGTTTGTATGTCAGAGTGACCCCCACACTCTCGCCACTTTTCCTTTTCTTTTTTATAAGTGCTTCTTTGTTTGTGGCTTTTGCTTAAGAAGATGTACAGTTGTATGGTGATTGTAAACAAACTCATTTCAGCATCCAAACCTAGGAAAATGTACAAAAAACTGATATCAGTGTAAATTGAGTATTTTTAAAATTTTAACATTAATTCTAATCTAACTACTAACCACTTGTATTTTATTATTTTTAAATTTTAACATTAATTCTAATCTAACTACTAACCACTTGTATTTTATTATTTTTTAAATTTTAACATTAATTCTAATCTAACTACTAACCACTTGTATTTTGTTATAAAAAAGATAACTTACATTAATCAAACAAAACAATACAAATAAGGTAAATCTTTTAATCCCTGTAATATTATTTAAATAAATCCTCCAAGCTGCCATCACCGCCGATGGCAAGCATCACCGCCGCCGGTCGCCGGATGCCTACAGAAAGAGAACAGGAGAGAGAAAGAGAACAGGAGAGAGAGAGAGACAATAAGAAGAGAGACAGAAAAAGAGAAAAGAGAGAGAACAGATGGGGAAACACCGCTGTCATCGGTACCGCCGGGAAACAAAAAAAAAAAGAGAAAAGAGAGACAGATCGGGAGAGAGAGAGAGAGAGAGAGCAGGAGAGCGAGAATTAGACCTGGCAAACGGGCGGGCTCGGCCCAAACGGGCCGGGCAAAAAACGGGCGGGCCAAATCTGGGCCGGGCCAAAAAGGCCCGGTTTTTTTTGGGCCAAAAATATTAGGCCCGTGGCCCATGAGCCTCGACTTTTTTTTTTTTTTTGAAATATTATTTCTGAATAATTATAGAAATATTTTTCGATCCGTAATTATTATATTATTCACTATAGACCTGGCAAACGGGCGGGCTCGGCCCAAACGGGCCGGGCAAAAAACGGGCGGGCCAAATCTGGGCCGGGCCAAAAAGGCCCGGTTTTTTTGGGCCAAAAATATTAGGCCGTGGCCCTCAGCCTCGACTTTTTTTTTTTTTTTTGAATTATTATTTCTGTTTTATTATAGAAATATTTTTCGATCCGTAATTATTATATTATTCACTATACTATCACAATCAATTAAATAAATGCAGAATTATTTTTATTTGATAATTATATTATTTACTACACTACCACAATCAAAAGACAAATATATAAATATTTTTATTTGATCATCATTTCATTTATCACTACTATTTTCTTATAAAAATCATAAAATAATATTATTATTGATATGAGATACTACAAAGTAATCACAAAGTCCCATAAAAAATAAAACTACATCAATAATTAACATATAGATGTAATCTAATCTAACAAATAAGGAAAAATTTTAAATATTATAATTAAATATAACATAAATATATATAAAAAAAAAAAAAAAAAAGCGGGCGGGCCGCCATGGCCGGCCTCAACAGGCGGGCAATGCAAGTAGGGCCAAAAGGCCCGGTTTTGGGCAAAATATGAAGCCCAATGCCCGCCTAAAAAGCGTGGCTTGGCTGCATGAACTGGCCTATTTTTGCAGTCTAACGAGAATAGGAGAGAGGGAGAGACAATATTGAGAGAGCGAAAATTATTTTTCAATCAGTTTTTTTATTTAATTTTAGTTTTATAACTATTTATTTTTTATTATAATTTGTAGTGTTCATCGAAAAGATGTCGAGTTTATACGGAAAAGACTCAGATGAAGACAATGAGTTCTCTATGGGGATATCACCATTTTTTACCGACCATGTATAAATACTTATCGTGATACTAATTTTCTTTGGTCATCGTAATGTTTACTAATATTTTTTATTTGAATTTTAGGTGTTCGATTCTCTTAATGAGTTGATGGAATGGGTGCAAAACACGGCATTCTCTCTTGGTTATGTCATCGTGACGAGAAGATCAAAGGCAAAGGAAAATTGTGTGGTGTCTTATGTGACACTTATTTGTGATCGTGGTGGTGAATACAAAATTAAAGCAACAAGTAAAAATTCTGGCACAAAAAAAATCAATTGTAAATTTCAATTGGTAGGTTCGTATATTAAACAATATGACGGTTGGACATTAAGGGTGATATGTGATCAACATAATCATCCACCTGCACAACATTTGGAGGGACATGCTTATGCTAGGCGGTTGAAAGAACACGAAAATCAGTTGGTGGCTAACTTAACAAGTCATAATGTTGCACCACGTGACATACTCTCGATATTGAAAGAGCATGACGAGTACAATGTTTCTATACTAAAAACCATATACAATGCCCGGAACAAACTTCGCTCGTCCCACAATGACGGAAAAACTCCGATGCAGGTCGGTATATTCAACAAGTATATTTTAAATTTAATTTATATACTGAATTTTTATTAATTAACGGTATTTCAATACAGGTTCTTATGACAATTTTGAACGATAAAAAATTTCTTTTTGTGTTTTTTGTAAATAGTATTTAAAATGAATTGGAAAATCTATTTTTCGTTCACCCATTGTCGTTAGATATATGGAAATCATTTCCACACGTTTTGATTGTAGATGCAACATACAAAACAAACAAATATGGTATGCCTTTTCTTCATATTGTTGGTGTAACTTCAACCAACAAGACATTTAGCATAGCTTTTGCCTTTATCATTAAGGAAAGTGAGGAGAACTATAAGTGTAACACCCCCAGAATACGACCGGGAATGTCACACGCCGTAGACCCTTATCACAAGGATCCACCAGGCTAAACTCCAAAAGACTACTCAAAGATTGACCGGCCGGGGTCAAAATTTAATACAAAGCAGACCGACAAGGTCATAAACCAATTCAGAAACTAACGACATTCATATTACAATGACAACAATAAACTTGAACACAGAAAAGAATGACAATTCAATTTAATAAATGATAATTACACCCATGCAAGGGTGAATACTCGAACGACAGAGAAATACCGACCAAAATGATACAAAAGAAAAGACTCTGACTCTGGTGTGATTAGCATCGTCGTCTTCCATCTCCTTCCAAGCCAATCCCGTGACTACTCCCGAGCTGCCAAAACCTGAGCGCATAACAGGCACCCACCACACGAAAACTCGGGGGTTAGCTAACTTGATTTTTGCTAGTGCAAGTACATAATATTCAAGATATACGAACAGTAACAACACAAAATTTAACCGCCGTGAAGCCTTAACACAAACCATACATTCCCACAACGGACAGAATAACACTCGCATACACGAGGTGAAAGGTAATCACATAGTCATATTCTCCTTACGGAAAATAACATTCATGAAACTTTAAACGAGCCCAAGGAGTCAGGAAGATCCCTTTTGTAAAAGGAAAAGTATTTTGATAAGATAGTTTGCAATCATTATTATTGACTCGGGCCGTTTAGGGATTTTTAAAATCGAATGGGAATACTTTTGGAAATAATTTCAAAACTCTCGGGTCCTTGACCCAACGTATGGAAAATGATTACACAAAAACCAAGTCAACTTATTTGGGGTTCTCGACCCAATTTATAGAACACCAACACAAATGAAATCATTACAACATCTCGCAGGGTTCTAAACCCAATCCAAATAACATCATCACGAATTCGATCATCTCAACATTCCACAGGTCCTCGACCCAATACAGAATGGCACCACAATACAATCAAAGGCACAATCTCTCATTCGACATATCCTGCTCAAGACCCCGACATTAACCCTGAGATTTCACAAACCTCCTTGGTTAATTAACCCGATACCCACGCTTTAAAAACAATTTGAAACAAGCTTTCAAAAACACGAATCGCGTACCAAATCAAGACAAACATTTGAAAGTGAGTTGAAAGAATTTGAGATACGAATATCGTTCGATAACGGGTCTTAGCTATCACTCAAATACCCGTAACCAATAAGCCTGCCAGCGCCTCCCTTACACACCTGTGTACCGGCGTTCACTACAATCATGTTGGCCGCTCCTTGAACATGTCACCGCACAGGCTTCACTCCCGCAAGAGCCGCCCCTAGCACGAGCAAAAGATGACATCGGCGTTCACCACCTATAAGGATCCGCACATTGCAGGCATACACCAGCCGGAGTGCACGCCCGCCCTCGAGGTTCCTTGATACGACGTTTCTCACAACACGTATCCACATTATCACAAACATCCAAAGACATGAACAAATGTCACAACAATTTTCAACTCGGTACATCAAGTCACACAATTTCTCCGCCAGTCCATAACCACACAAGTAGGCAGGAACACGCACGTTATTAATCAACTCAATCACGATAAGCGTTCAAGCATAACCAATCAACACCGCACATAGATATATATATAACCTTACTATATTATATGAATGACTATAGTTCATCCCTCAATCCAAGTTGAGTACGTCAACTAGTGTTAGCATTCATCACTCGTCGATCACCGACATAAGCATGTATATCAATATACGTATATACATACTTATTTTTTTAACATATAAATATATATATAATACATATATATATACACATACATATACATATATATATATATATATATACATATATACGTCCGTATAAACTCATACACTTCAACAACAATGATTTCACGCAGTTACAATTCGTATATCGAGGTACTTGCCTTGGTAATACGACGCGAAGGAGACGACGAAGGAATCGGTTCCGGTCCGAACAATCCTCTCAAATCCGACCCTAACACAATAATGATATATAATCAATCTCACATCATGAATACGAAGAAATCCCTCCTAGTTCTACCCGTTGGGACAATTTATCGAACACCAAGAGTGCGTAGGGAATTGAAATCGGTTAACGGTGAACTAACGGGATTTCATCCCAACCAAAACAAGAAAGCCAAGGGTCACGAGTACTATCAAAATCTAACAACAACATCGGTTAATTCGGATTAAAACACAAGATCACCACCAAACCCTCCCCAAAAATCATACTAGGGTATAAGAGATCTTACCTCTTGAAGATACAAACCCTATAATCCGAAGAACACGTGCTAGATCCACAATCCGAGCTACACGATCGAAGGAAGACGAAGAAAAACACACAATCGAAAGGGTGGATGGAGAAGAAATCCCCTCTCAACCTCTCTCTCGCGCACGGTGGAAGGGAGGAAGAAAATGTGCGAATCTCGCAAAAGCACAGATTATAGCGGCCGCATCGTGTGCCGCGGCTCAACTAAAGCGTACGCGGCACGGGGCCAAGATTGCGCCCGGTGGTGGCCGCTCGTTGTGCGCGGCTCATTCGGAGTGTGCCGCGGCTCGGACTCGGCATGTGCCGCGGCACTGCCGGGTGTCTTGGGGCACACAGTGCAGAGGTTTTAACCGGCGGGTGCCACACGGGTGTGCCGCGGCCGGACAAGTGTGCCGCGCAGCGACTCGACTGTGTGCGCGGCTCACAAACCTTGTGCCGCGGCACACCGCTTGGCCAACAATCGGTAATGTGTGCCGCGGCGCACAATCCTGTCTTGCGCCCACACCCCCTCGGGTCCCAAAATGACGAAAAATGATCCTGAAAGAGAAAAAAAGCAATATGAATCGATATTTGGGCAACAATAACACGAAATGGAAGTACGGAACCCCCAAAAAGATCGGAGGTGCACAACCAAAGTCGAACAAGGGACAAATTCCCTAAACTTCTAGGAAATTACACAAACGGCCCAAACATCCGAAAATCACGATACAACGTCGGATTAACAATCCGAAACTCACAACATGCTCTACTCAATCATACGAACTCATGGAAGTAAGAAAATGACGAAATCGAACGAGTTTAACGAGAGACAAATACACATGAGACAAAATATAACACAAGATGAAATTACGTAAAAACATCATCGAGACCGTCTAAGCGGAGAAACTCCAAGAACAAAATAGGTTCGTAATTCCAAAACAGTGACAAGCGAGTTGTCGAAACGGACCTCCATGGAAAAATAAAAATTACCGGAAATCGAATTTGCGGATATTACATTCTACCCTCCTTAAAAGAAGTTTCGTCCCGAAACTTAAAATAGAGAGCGCGGAACAATCAAGGAAATAACTACTTGCTCAGCCCCAAATCATCACGAGCAAAGCGCGAATGCAAGGTTCCGTAAATACGATGGTGACCTAGCGAGCATATGGTACGTGAGTCGAGGCGATAAAAATGTATGGGAACACGATAAGTTGAGGTGAAGGAGTATGAATTTGGATACCAAAGCTCCCGAGTTAAGAAAATCACAAAATAGTTCAGACGTCACGAAAATCATGTTTGAGCTCAACCAACCACAATCCAAGTTCATAACACATTCGGAAGTGTCAATTGCACACGTGGGAATAATAGTTCAACAAAATTTGCAAGAATTAGGTTCAGATATGGAAAGACCACAATAATTCACGGGTTTTAACAAAAGCGACTCAAATTCGTTCGGAGGACGAGCTAAGTAGAACAAGATAGTTTAAAATCGTCGAGAGGATCATAATTGAGTTACCAACAATGAAAAATCATACAATGCCGAAAATACCAAGGAAAGTACGGGTAATACACTTCCCCATACTAAAAGGTATTTCGATCCCAAACTTAGAACAACAAGAGTTGGAAATATAGAGCAATGAAATGAAGAACGATCAAAGTCACGATTGTTCAAAACAAAGAACAATTAGGACATATTGCAAAATATTCATCCTCCCATGTTAGGCTCTTGAAGGAAACATAGGGTTTCGGGACATTCTCCGATCACTAGCTCTGCTCTCTCTCGGGCGGCATTCTTTGCCAATTCGGAAACTGTCTCACGGTGTTTCTCCGATGACCTACACACCCACACCTAACAAGTCAAGAGTGGAGAGGACAATTTGCACGAACATGTCCCCGATTCTGATTGAAACATCTTCTCTTCTTACCGCGAGTCACCGATCTTTGGTTTGGGATTTCAGCGCTCACTCCCGACCGCGAAGATGACGCTTTCGAACAACGTAAGGGCTTGGGAGCCTTAGTCTCCTCATCGCCCGTAAATTTTCCCGATACCCTCGGTCTCTTTGCTTCGCTCGTGGGCTCGACATCGAGGAGATTTCATAGGATATCGTTTGATCTCGATACTCCCTCACCGTAGCATGGATAGTTGTCGCACGAACCACCTTGCCGCTTCCATTTCCATCATCACGTCCACGTCCGGCGAGGCTTGACATACTAATACGGATAACGCCGATCAACGGTATTAGTTTATCACTCGTAATATACCACAATTATCAACCCGAGTTTTAGTTAGCATCCTTAGAATAACGGTACTATCGTAAAGCATAAAGTTTTATGAAGTCAAGTTCGAGTTCCTCGGACGAGGACGATCATTATATGTATGCACTTAATGAAAACAAATTTTTGAAAAAGGGGCTCACACGTTGCGCCCAAGACTTGTAAACACCGTCTTTTATTTCGGAAGAGGAAGTTTACATAATGACTCTAAAATTATTTTCGAGTGAAGAATAAAAGAAAAAGAAAGAAATCGAAAATTAATTCGTAACTAATTTGAAATATTTCAAAAATGTTGAGTCCCAAATATCACAATCTTGAAAATCTTTCCTCTTCTTCCAAAATGTTTATTCGAAAGAATTTTCCACCGAGATACGTGACCATTTAACATGACGGTATTAAATCGTGGCTTTACACAATGTTAGAAAATTTCAAAGCATTGTTTTAAAATATTCGTGATACTACAATGCCGTGGCCAGCTCCTAACCTACCAGGCTAAAAATCATTTTAAAAAAAATGTTCAAAATGCCAAAAAGGCCGATGTCGGTAATGTTCTCAAATACTCACTAAAGTCATTTATGAAATATCAAATACCGTCATAAGAATACTATCAAAATATGCAAGACCAAAATATCAAAACTCGGTTTGTAAGATAACAAAAACCATCTTAAAATACTCATGCGGTGGATAACATTATCATTCGTAAATTTCATTCTAATAAAGTACCGAAACAGATAAACATGCTCGACTTCCGAAGCATACTACGTAACTATTTATGCTCGAACCGCATGCGCATGTCATATCCTAAAACGATAATATCACCAACAAGTTCCAATTCCTAGTTCACATTAAGCATATTAGCACAATGTAATCAAATACGTATATAAGGGGACTTACGATCGGGAGGCTTACCATCACGGATTGCCGTAAGATGATGTCGGAACCACGATACTAATCACGACTCTGATGCGCGCGACTTACACAAGACATGGACTTGACCCAACGGCCTAGGTTTTTCGCAAACCTAAGCTCTGATACCATAAATGTAACACCCCCAGAATACGACCGGGAATGTCACACGCCGTAGACCCTTATCACAAGGATCCACCAGGCTAAACTCCAAAAGACTACTCAAAGATTGACCGGCCGGGGTCAAAATTTAATACAAAGCAGACCGACAAGGTCATAAACCAATTCAGAAACTAACGACATTCATATTACAATGACAACAATAAACTTGAACACAGAAAAGAATGACAATTCAATTTAATAAATGATAATTACACCCATGCAAGGGTGAATACTCGAACGACAGAGAAATACCGACCAAAATGATACAAAAGAAAAGACTCTGACTCTGGTGTGATTAGCATCGTCGTCTTCCATCTCCTTCCAAGCCAATCCCGTGATCGCTCCCGAGCCGCCAAAACCTGAGCGCATAACAGGCACCCACCCCGAAAACTCGGGGTTAGCAACCGGAATTTTGCTAGTGCAAGTACATAATATACAAGATATACGAACAGTAACAACACAAAATTTAACCGCCGTGAAGCCTTAACACAAACCATACATTCCCACAAAGACAGAATAACACTCGCATACACGAGGTGAAAGGTAATCACATAGTCATATTCTCCTTACGGAAAATAACATTCATGAAACTTTAAACGAGCCCAAGGAGTCGGGAAGATCCCTTTTGTAAAAGGAAAAGTATTTTGATAAGATAGTTTGCAATCATTATTATTGACTCGGGCCGTTTAGGGATTTTAAAATCGAATGGGAATACTTTTGGAAATAATTTCAAAACTCTCGTGTCATTGACACAACGTATGGAAAATGATTACACAAAAAAAAAGTCAACTTATTTGGTGTTCTAGAACCAATTTATAGAACACAAACACAAAATAAATCATAACAACATCTCGCAGGTTCTAAACCCAATCCAAATAACATCATCACGAATTCGATCATCTCAACATTCCACAGGTCCTCGACCCAATACACGAATGGCACCACAATACAATCAAAGGCACAATCTCTCATTCGACATATCCTGCTCAAGATCCCGATTAATTAACCCTGAGATTTCGTCAAACCTCCTTGGTTAATTAACCCCGATACCCACGCTTTAAAAACAATTTGAAACAAGCTTTCAAAAACACGAATCGCGTACCAAATCAAGACAAACATTTGAAAGTGAGTTGAAAGAATTTGAGATACGAATATCGTTCGATAACGGGTCTTAGCTATCACTCAAATACCCGTAACCAATAAGCCTGCCAGCGCCTCCCTTGCACACCTGTACGGCGTTCACTTCCATCATGTTGGCCGCTCCTTGAACATGTCACCGCACCGGCGTCACTCCCGCAAGAGCCGCCCCTTGCACGCGCATTAGGTGACATCGGCGTTCACCACCCATATGGAGCCGCACATTGCAAGATACACCAGGCCGGAGTGCACGCCCGCCCTCGAGGTTCCGGATACGACGTTTCTCACAACACGTATCCACATTATCACAAACATCCAAAGACATGAACAAATGTCACAACAATTTTCAACTCGGTACATCAAGTCACACAATTTCTCCGCCATCCATAACCACACAAGTAGGCAGGAACACGCACGTTATTAATCAACTCAATCACGATAAGCGTTCAAGCATAACCAATCAACACCGCACATAGATATATATATAACCTTACTATATTATATGAATGACTATAGTTCATCCCTCAATCCAAGTTGAGTACGTCAACTAGTGTTAGCATTCATCACTCGTCGATCACCGACATAAGCATGTATATCAATATACGTATATACATACTTATTTTTTAACATATAAATATATATATAATACATATATATATACACATACATATACATATATATATATACATATATACGTCCGTATAAACTCATACACTTCAACAACAATGATTTCACGCAGTTACAATTCGTATATCGAGGTACTTGCCTTGGTAATACGACGCGAAGGAGACGACGAAGGAATCCGTACCGTACCGAACAATCCACTCAAAACCGACACAAACACAATAATGATATATAATCAATCTCACATCATGAATACGAAGAAATCCCTCCTAGTTCTACCCGTTGGGACTATTTATCGTACACCAAGAGTGCGTAGGGGAATTGAAATCGGTTAACGGTGAACTAACGGGATTTCATCCCAACCAAAAACAAGAAAGCCAAGGGTCACGAGAGTACTATCAAAATCTAACAACAACATCGGTTAATTCGGATTAAAACACAAGATCACCACCAAACCCTCCCCAAAAATCATACTAGGGTATAAGAGATCTTACCTCTTGAAGATACAAACCCTATAATCCGAAGAACACGTGCTAGATCCACAATCCGAGCTACACGATCGAAGGAAGACGAAGAAAAACACACAATCGAAAGGGTGGATGGAGAAGAAATCCCTCTCAACCCTCTCTCTCTCGCACGGTGGAAGGGAGGAAGAAAATGTGCGAATCTCGCCAAAACGCACAGATTATAGCGCTGACCGCATCGTGTGCCGCGGCTCAATAAACAGTGCCGCGGCACAGGCCAAAGATTGCGCCGGTGGTGGTGACCGCTCGTTGTGCCAGCGGCTCATTCGAGTGTGCCGCGGCTCGGACTCGGCATGTGCCGCGGCACTGCCGGATGTCTTCGGGCACACTGCAGTGAGAGGTTTTAACCGGCGGGTGCCACACGGTGTGCCGCGGCCGGACAAGTGTGCCGCGCGGCTTGACTGCGTGTGCCGCGGCTCACAAACCTTGTGCCGCGGCACAGTGCACACTGCTTGGCCAACAATCGGGTAATGTGTGCGCCAGCGCACAATCCTTGTGCCGCGCCCACACCCCCTCGGGTCCCAAAAATGACGAAAAATGATCCTAAAGAGAATAAAAGCAATAGGAATCGATATTTGGGCAACAATAACACGAAATGGAAGTACGGAACCCCCAAAAAGATCTGAGGTGCACAACCAAAGTCGAACAAGGGACAAATTCCCTAAACTTCTAGGAAATTACACAAACGGCCCAAACATCCGAAAATCACGATACAACGTCGGATTAACAATCCGAAACTCACAACATGCTCTACTCAATCATACGAACTCATGGAAGTAAGAAAATGACGAAATCGAACGAGTTTAACGAGAGACAAATACACATGAGACAAAATATAACACAAGATGAAATTACGTAAAAACATCATCGAGACCCGTCTAAGCGGAGAAACTCCAAGAACAAAATAGGTTCAGAATTCCAAAACAGTGACAAGCGAGTTGTCGAAACGGACCTCCGCCGGAAAAATAAAAATTACCGGAAATCGAATTTGCGGATATTACAATAAGTGGGCATTAACATGTCTAAAGTTGACACTAGACAAGTGCACGCACCCACGCGTTATAGTGACGGACAGAGAGTTGGCATTGGTGAATGCACGCCAACAAGTTTTTCCCGATGCCACTCGGTTACTTTGCCGATGGCACATTACTGAAAATATTAAAAAGCATTGTAGGTCGTCATTCAGGTCGCAAGTTGAGTGGGACTCCTTTCGTGCTATGTAGAGTATACTTGTTGAGTCTCCAACGTGGATCTCGTACACAAAAAACTATAGAAAACTCCAATCAATGTTGAGCAAACATCAAAGTACATAAATAACATTTATAATTGTTTATAATTTTAGAAGATTTTTGTGCACATAGATAACATTTATATAAATCCAGGTGTTTTAAATTATCTGGATGATGTTTGGTTAACCAAGTACAAGGAAATGTTTGTCTCTGTTTGGATTGATCAATATCTGAACTTTGGACAACGAACTACCAACAGAGTTGAGAGCCAGCATGCAAAGCTAAAGAAATACTTATGTGAAAAAAATTATACTCTAGATAAGTTTGTTGGTTCTATTGATCGATTTGTGAGGTCTCAACTTACAACGATGCGTGAAAGTTTTGAAAAGAGCAGAATTATCTTCAAACACGAACCCAACTTGTTGTGTTTCAAATTATTGTGGGGTAATGTGTCACTTGAAGCTCTAGATATACTTGTATGTAGAGGTGTTCGGCGGTTCAAAACCGCCGGTTTTTTGAACCGCCGGTTCATGAATCGCCGGTTCCGGTTTGCCAAAAATCGGAACCGGAACCGAACCGCCTTATAGCGGTTCACGGTTACTGATTTTGAACCGTGAACCGCCGGTTCAACCGGAACCGAACCGGCGGTTCGTTTTTTTTGTTTTTTTTTAATTTTTAAATTTTATTTTGAAAAAAAAATTGGGGTAAAAATTGGACTTGTGGTTAATTCGGTTTTTATAGTGTAAAGTTGTATTTTGTTATTTTAAGTGTTTGTTTTAAGCGCCTACGTATTTGATATCCGTAACTTTAGAGTTTAGGAATCAAAATCAAAGTCCTCGTAGTTCATTTTTAAATTTGTTGGGGGGAAGGAAAAAAAATAAAATGGACTTGAGCTTAATTCAAATATTCAAAGTTAAAATTAAGAATTTCAACTTTAAATATTTGGATTAAGTTGCCTACGTATCCCCTTACCTTAGGAATCAAAGTCCTCGTAGTTCACTTACCTTATACTTACCTTATGTAGCGGAGGTGGAGGCGGAGGAGAGGAGATGGTTCAATCACCCAAGTCAACCGAATCATTGCTAGATCCGGTATCATATGTATCACGGTCTTCTTGTTCATTATAGTTTGGTTCTTGTTGGCGTAACTCGGCTTTCACCCAATCATTCAATAATGCTTGGGCTTCAAGATTTTGAGGCGTCAATCGAGATCGTCGCTCATCCGTAATGTATCCTCCTACATCAAGGCTTGTTCAATGTAAACCGTTGAGGCGGGGACAGCTAGTATTTCCTTCGCAATCGTGGCAACTACAGGAAATATTGTAGACCTTTTTGCCCACCACTTAAGAAGATTGTTATTACCATCCGAGCCACGTTCTAAAGCTCCCAATTCACAAGTAGTTAAATAATTTTCAAGTTCTTGATAAGCATTACTTTGGTACCTTGTTCGTTTTCGGATAAATCTTCTTGATAGGCATTCCATTCACTAAGATCCGGAATAGCAAAACCAAAAGAAGATGTACTACTACTAGAAGGAATGTGAACAGGAGAAGAAGAACCCGTACCAAGATCAAGACTACCACTATAACTACATGCATATTCACGATAAAGAGTAGATAATAAATTTTTTGCATTTTGAACTAACTCGCTAGGATTTGGAGGACTAAAATTAGCAATAGGATTAGGAAATAAAGCATTATAGTAAAGTGAAAGTAATTTTAGCAAACCTTCCTCTCTAACTTGAGGATCTAAAAGTTTAGCAACTAAAAACCGGAGGAATGTAGGCGAAATATTTAATCCATTTGTCTCTCATTTCTTTTATACAATTAAATAACTCGGGAACTTTAATTAAAGACTTGAATACAAGTACAATTTTAACACAATGTTCAACAACAAGTGTAGAAGTAGGATAATAAACACCGGACAAAGATTCAGTTGCCTCTTTAAAGATTTTTAAAAGTGCCATTAAACTAGAGCACTTATCCCATTGAGATGGCAATAAGCAAACAGGTACTTGTTCTTCGTTATAAAAATTGCATAATGCAATACGATATTCATAACTATCATTTAACAAATTGTAAGTAGAATTCCAACGATTTGGCACATCTTTTGAAAAATTTTTTGGATGAATATTATTTTTTATGCAACATCTTTTCCATTTTTTACCTAGAGCCGAATGTCTAATTAAATACATTATTGCTTCACGAATAGGAGCATATGCTTCTTGTAAAACAGCTTAAACCATCTTGAACACATAAATTAAGAACATGACAAATACACCTAACATGAAAAAATTTACCACCAAGAGATGGCTCACATATTGCAATAAGTGATTCTAAACTAGCTGTATTGGAGCTAGCATTATCAAAAGAAATTGAAAATTTTTTTGTACTAAATTATATTCGAGATAAAATTGTATGAATTTTATGCGAAATATTTTGAGCGGTATGTGGGATATTAAACTCTCTAAAACCAATTAAACGTTTTTGTATAGTCCAAGAATCATCAATCCAAATACAAGTAATTCCCATATATGAATTTGCTTCCCAATGATCACTCCAAGCATCTAACATATACAAACTTTATGATCTAAGTTTAAAAACATATTTGCTAAAATTAATTTTGCCTCGCTAGTAGTTTTTCGAATATCACGAGTTACGGTGGAGCGTGAAATTTTTTTACTAGCGGGATTAAAACTTAGTTGAGTGAAATTTTCATACATTTGGTCGTCGGCAAAGTTAAAAGGAAGAGATTTACCACAAACAAACTTAGCTAATTCTTTTCTAGCGGTAATTGGATTAAATTTAAATAAAGTACTATTACCTTGATTGGGGGCATTAGACGACGTCGTCGTGCCTCGAAGTTGGGTTTGATTAGACTCGATGCCAACTTTGTCGGGATGTTGTCTTTGTATATGGCCATTGAGTGTCCCGTAACCTCCTCCTTTTTTAAACTTGTACATTTTATCGCAATAGTTGCACTTGGCCAAGAAATGACCGGACCGATGCAACATCGTCCATTTTTGTATAATGGATCGCAAATAATGGAGATTTCACTCGGATGGTTTCCTTTGTTTTGGTTTTGTTGGTTGCTCTAGCTCATCATCTTCATGAATCGATTTTGAGGCTTCAAACATTTCGTTGATTTGTTCCTCGGTTAATTCATCGGGAACATAATCTCCAAAATTCGGACTTGGTATAGAATGAGAACTCGGAGTATGAGTAGGAGGAGTACTACCACTAGCACCGCCTCTTCCACGTCAAGGAATGCCGGTGATAGCCTTTCCCTTTCCCCGATTGAATTGACCACTTGACATTTTTTCGAATTAAAAGTGTATACTTGATAGTTGAGATAATAGAAATTAGAGAGAAAGTTGATAGTTGGTGTGAGTAAAATGAAGGATGTGAGGGGGGTATTTATAGGTGTAAAAATTTAAAAAAAAAAAAAATTTGAAAATGTGACCGTTGAACCGCCGGTTCCCGGTTGAACCGCCGGTTCCGGTTTGAACCGCCGGTTCACAACGGCCACTTTTTTTGAATTTTTGAATTTTTTTTTTTTTTTTTGAAACCGCCGGTTGAACCGGCGGTTGAACCGCCGGTTTGCGGTTCGTCATTTTGACGAACCGGAACCGAACCGTCTAAAAACGGTTCACGGTTCCGGTTTTGAACCGAACCGCGGTCAACGGTTAACCGAACCGCGGTCAACGGTTCAAAACCGGCGGTTCGGCGGTTCGAACCGGAACCGTGAACACCTCTACTTGTATGGGAACTTAAGCGGACGACTGGATATCAACTTGACTCTTCAAACTGTGGTTGTAAACTACATCATAGTTGTGGCTTACCATGTGCTTGCACGCTATCAGTCTACTTGAACTCCGGTGGGTACATTTAACAAGTATTTTTTAAATTTAATTATATATATTGAATTTTTCTAAATTATTGGTACTTCAATGCAGGTGAGTGTATTCCATTGGATTCGATAGATGTATTATGGAGAAAGCTTGATTTTTCACCGTCAATTTCTATGGAAAATGAGGATATTTGTTGTGATGGTGAATTTGAAATGTTTAAAGAAACCTACAATAAACAGTCGAAAGTTGTGAAAAAAACTATGATGAGAAAGCTACTAGATATATTCCAGCCAAGTAGAACACTCATTAGGGAACCCTCAATTCAAAAAAATACGCGCGGACGTCCAAGCTTGAAGAAACAAAAACAAAAACGAGTCGATTCTATAAATCAAGCTCCTAGAAGACGCAACTTTTTCAACCATGCCAAAATCTGTTGAGTTGAACAAGGAACCGGCAAGACATAGTTCGTACGTAACCACACTTCCAGACTTGAATGAAATTCCAGACTTGAACGAAGAGCCTCATTCATGCTACATTCATCGACTGATGGATGAAATTCCATTGACGTTTCATCCTTACATCACACATATTCAAGATGTCAGAGGTGATGGAAACTGTGGATTTCGAGCAATATCTGTTTGTCTTGGGTATGGCTAAGATGAGTGGCTCTATGTTCGGCGTCAACTTCTAGACGAGTTATTGAGTTCATACCATGCCTATGCTAAAGTTTTCACTGATGGAATCGATGAACTACATACTTCATTGAAGTTCTTACAATCGCCTGCACCTCCAAAACACTGGATGCTTATGCCTGACACAGGTATCCTGATTGCCAACATGTTTGGTGTGGTCCTTATTTTTTTAACCAAGCAAGACGCTATCACTTTCTTTCCTGTTTGGAAAGGTCCGGAAGAATTTTTGTACCATCGGATTATTACGATATCACTTGTATATGATAGTCATTTTGTGATGGTACAATTAGAAGGAGATTGTCTGATGCCTATCATTTCGGCTTACTGGATCCGCCACAAAGCCCTGTGTGCAGCTGGATGGGAAACTATGTTCATGTCACGTCTGGAACTTTATAGACAACTGAAACCTTGTAATCCCGAAACACCTTTTATAACTATAGAGGATTGTTAAAGGGTATTATTTTGGGTCTCTAGTTCTTGTGTTTATGTATTCATGAAAGAATGTTAATGATATTATTTTTGGGCTCATATTTTTGTTTTTATGTATTCATTTATATTTTTATACTAACATATAAAAAATCTATATGTTATTAATATTTATTAATTAAAAATAAATAAGTAATTATTTACCTAAATATTTAATTATTAAATAATATAGAAATACATGTATTAATTAATTAATATTTATTGATTAAAAATAAACTAGTAATCATTACTTTATTACTAGTATAAGGCTCTGTTCTTTTTAATCGAATTGAATCGAATCAATCGAATCGAATCGAATGGATCCGAATCGAATCAATTGAATGGACTCGAATCGAATCGAATCGAATGGACTGAATCGAATCGACTGAAATGAATGGAATCGAATCGAATCGAATCGAATCAATGGAATTGAATCAATCGAATCAATCGAATCAAATCAAAATCAAAAATAAGTCAAAAGAATGTTCTAATAATGACATTTGACATTATCCATGTGTAATGGTGTTTTTTTAGTAAAAGGAGGTGTTTATTTAGCCACCGATTTATTTTAACAAAAAGGAATAATTTTCGGACATAATTGCGAGTATTTTCCAAAATGAGAGACGCCAAAATAGAGAACCTGACCAGGGGCCCCCGCAAAATTTTAGAATCTTTGAATAATCAGTGATAATAACCCTAATTAAAATCCATCTCGAAGCGGAATCTTCGGAATCGCTCAAAATCAACGGACCAGACCAGATCCCTTCTGTCGTTTAGATACAAAAATATACGCCCTCTCACAGATTCAGCAGCCACTTTTTAACTGCTCTCTCTCTCTCTCTCTCTCTGCACCTCTTTTTCAGAAAACACAGCGTGAAAAGCAGGGGCACGTATAGATTGATTAAGATAGAAGTAGCAAACGGCGACAGGCACAACCATGTGTGGGATTCTCGCCGTGCTTGGTGTCGTTGACAACTCTCAGGCGAAAAGATCCAGGATCATTGAACTCTCCCGAAGGTATAGATTTTCGACAAATTGATTCTATTTGTTTAAATTTTGTCGCCAATGTGACTGTGCTGCATTGTGTTCATTTCTCTGGCTATTATGGAATATAATATGTTGATTGCTCTTCCCGCTTAAAGCGCTGGTCCGTCTCGCCATGATTTTACGCTGAGTCTGAAAGCTCATTTTTGTTTGCCCTTCTCATGACTCAGAACTCCAAGGATCAGTACGAATTCCTTACAATTTTGGTAACCATTAGACTCAAGAGCTTGATGGCTACCAAGTTTGCAACGAATTCCTATTAATTCTGGAAGTACGGAGTTCGATTGGGCAAAAAACCTGAGTTTCCATGCTCACGTAACATCACGAGCTGATGGACCAGCACTCCAAGCATGAAGACCCGTCAACATAATAATTTTTATTTCTGGTGGACTGTTTGTATTTCGTTTTGTCGAAACTTGGTTCTGGTGTGGATTTTGGGTTGTATGATACAGCTGGATTTAGTGAATCGACGATCATTAGACGTTTTTGGTTTGACTGGAGAAATCATTTAATGGGAAATGAAATGTTTTCTAGGTAGTATTGTCTATAAGAGGGCGAAAATGCTGTCATATGTTGGAGCATTCAATCGAATGCTGACCGATGTTTTTGTTCCTCATGTAGTTCTTACCATATTATAAGTTACAGTCGGTGGAAAATTTATGCATTTTGTGCTATTTTTATGCTCCTTCATTGCAAAAGTTTCAATAACATTGGTAACTTATGTCATTTACAACTCATTGCTGTAGTTTTAGCATAACAATGTACTAACTACTAAGTTGTTCAACTTTTTGTGCGCCTTTGATTTTCGGTTTTCTCTTTATAAAAAGGAAATATCTTGGGGCATCACACCGAATATGGAGTTTGTGGGATTGAATCATTTAATGACATGGATGAACTATGCAGTAATTTTAAACTGAACCAATATAATTAAATCAAAATGAGTGCAGAATCATAATCAAATTGATTTAAACCGTCACCTATCTTTAAAAATAGTCAGACGAGAAAACAAACAAAAACCTAGGTCAATCTTTAAAAAATAATTTGAAGTTTTAATGATTGAGAAGCCACTCATCACTGCTCCCCAACACCACCTTGCCAATCTCCTTCCAAAAAAGATCATGGAAAAATACATTAGTGGTTATTACAGTTTATAGAGTTGACTGTCATCGCATGTCTTGTTCAAAAGAGCAGTCTTACAGATTGAAATCATGCCTCAGTCAATGACATATGAGTCCTTGTTAATTCGAATTTGGAAACTGCAGGTTGCGGCACAGAGGGCCTGATTGGAGTGGGTTGCACCAGCATCAGAATTGTTATCTTGCTCATCAACGCTTAGCTATTGTAGACCCTGCCTCGGGGGATCAACCACTCTACAATGAAGACAAAACAGTTGCTGTCACGGTAAGGGACCTTATTCATGGAAATATTTTTGACTAGTTGCTTACTGAAAGAGGCAATAGTTTGATTGGTTCCTGCTTGATCTTTTCCTGGATAAGAGGACTCTGTTGGTGCTCATTTATTTTTTTGACAGAAAAACTTTCAGATATTTCTTTTTTTCAGAGCATAGATATGTAACTTGCAATGCACTCGGAAGGATGTTTTCGAACTTCATTATATATCTTAAAGAAGTATAGGGGATGGTGAAAGTATCCCCTTGTATGGCAGTTATTGGCTATTTTGTCTTTCATTAAATGGGCTCATGAAGGTATGACTGTTAGAAGCATGGCCATCTCCATCAAACTTTTTCCCTATGTCGGTGGGCTTCATAACTTGAATCATGCGAAACACTTGTTGGCTACTACATGGTTGATGTCTCTGATCACAAGTCTGTTACTATCTATATTTGCTACTATTTTGTGTAGACTGTTAAGCCGAAAATTGGCTGAGGGTAGTGGTGAAGCAGGGTTTTTATTGGCTCTTTTCCATGGAATTTTGTAGCTTGTAGCTTATCCCCTTAAAACTTTACTATGGATGGTTTTGGGAACATGAAATCTATCGGTGTTTCTTGACATCCTCTCTTTCTCTGTGCTTCTAGGTTAATGGGGAAATATATAACCATAAAGAACTCAGGGAGAAGCTGAAGTCTCATGTGTTCAGAACAGGAAGTGATTGTGAAGTTATTGCTCATCTAGTAAGTATTTACAATGTAAAGAATAGTACTCTTTGATAGCCCATATATTGTATGTCCTAAACAATATAGTGAAAGCTGTTCTCTTATAGTAGCTGTTATTATCCTTTACTGTTCTGACTCATCTGACTTCTTCCAGTATGAAGAATATGGAGAAGAGTTTGTGAATATGTTGGATGGAATGTTCTCTTTTGTGCTTCTTGACACCCGTGATAACAGTTTCATTGCTGCTCGGGATGCTATTGGTATTGCTCCCCTTTACATCGGCTGGGGTCTTGATGGTATGTGACCTATTCTCCATGTATTGATTCTCAGTGGCTTGTATATTCTGCAAGAGGTTTCCTATAGTTGCTTAACCAATGCACCAGTGGTGTTATTGACGGCCAAACACTTACACATGCAATTTTTTTCAGTATTTCATTCTGGTTCTGTGCAACTAAATACTGTACTTTCTGCAGGGTCTACGTGGTTTGCTTCGGAAATGAAAGCTTTAAGCGATGATTGTGAGAGGTTTATGACCTTTCTACCTGGTCACATATATTCAAGCAAAAATGGTATGCATCTTGGAAGTTGTAGTTATCGAAGTGCAATTTAGATTGTGTCAAATTCTGCCTCCTATAAATGTCTCGACTTCAGTTATTACTGTTAGGCTTATTTTCCTCTGATTTAGTTGTCAGTTTTTTTATCCCTGATATAAACGTATAACATTTCAAGATTCCAAAATCTACTCTATTCTAGTCATACTTGTCAAATATAGTAAATAGAATGATCATATGTATAGTTTCTAGAGCTCAGAATTCTCGTTACTACAAAATCAACCCACATGCTTATCGTTTTTGTGATTGCTTTGACTGCTGTCATTTTGAGATGACCTAGTCAGTATATCAACCTTCCTCTTTGATTATATGACATTGCTTCATATATCAGATGAACTACTAGTAACACGAACCTCTGCTAGATTTAGGAGTCAGTGGAGGTTGTTTGCAATGTTAATAAGACTTTGAACACTTTTTTGCAATAAGATTTGAGCTACAAGGCTCGCGGTGACTGGAAAAGCAGATAAAGTCAAACATGTCCCAACATATTCGTCCTCTTGTGTAGTTGTGTTTGCATGGTCACTTGCAATCAGACTCACTTTTAAGTTTAGGCCATTAAATGATGGACAGGAGGGCTCAGAAGATGGTACAACCCACCATGGTACGCAGAACAGATACCTTCAGCTCCTTATGAGCCCCTTGTACTGCGAAAGGCCTTTGAGAAGGTTAGCTCGATCAATATTCTCCCACAGTTGCTTGTTGCTGCATATCATTGATGGCCACTTATATTGCATACTTCTTTAGAGATTTTTTGTTGCATTTATTATTTTTTTCCTTCCTTATGTTACGGTTGTAACATGTTAACGGTGTCAACTATTCTGAAATTTGCCGAGACGGGATTAATCTTCCTCTTCTTCCTCAACTTTTTTTCTACACCTTTTTTCTCTTCTGTTCCCCACAACTTTGTTTCTCCACCTCGTTATTCTGCTTTTGTTGTATTAATCTTTTCTCATCCTTCAACTGCTCACTAGCCCATTATTTTCTCTTCTACCTTTCATCTTCTTCACTTTTGTACATTTCTCTCTCTCTCTCTCTCTCCTTTTTTTTTTCTTTTTTTTTTTAATTCCATAAGATCTAATCTAGAAAAGTAAATGGAGATCCCCAACCTATCCCCTAAGTGACTCGAACCCAGGACCTAGGACCTAAGCCCTAGGTAGTGGACGCTCTTACCACTTGAGCTAACCCAAAATGTCTCTTGTATATTTCTCTTTTGTATCATCAACTCTTGTATTACCCAAGTTACAGATGTGTTGAGTCTGTTGACTGTGATCCTTGGCGCGATTTAGCAGATAGTCATCCTTCAATTCTCATATGATGAATCCTGCGAGATCCTTTTTGCTTAAACAGTAGCTTTTCAAGTCATGGCATTTTTTTTTTACTTCGGCATTTTAGTTTACTACCTCTGTTTTCTTAACAAAAGTTGCTTTCGCTTTTCAAGATGATATTTTGACCATAAATAACTTTCTAACTATATCATGAAAAATTATGAAAAAAGAATATTGTGAAAATATTTAAAAAAAATAAATACAATGATATTAATTTTTTATTTATAGGTACAATGTCTAAAAAGAAATAAATGGTCAAATTTCAATATTTGAAAAATTCGAACACACTTGGTAAAAAAAAGGAGGTAGTATTTATTTATTTATTTGTATTAATTTAATGCTTTTGTTATGTTGCAGGCTGTTGTTAAGAGACTTATGACAGATGTACCATTTGGGGTACTTCTATCTGGCGGTCTTGACTCGTCCCTTGTTGCTTCGGTTGCTTCCCGCTATTTGGCTGATTCTGCAGCCGCCCAGTGGGGGACACAATTACACACCTTCTGCGTTGGCCTAAAGGTAATGACAGTCACCAAAGCTCATTTCTCCTGTATTTTCCATTGCGTCTCTACTACAGTGTGTTGTTTAGTGTTTGATAATAGTTTCTATGGTTTTGACTCTTCCGTCCCAACAAATTAGATTTTTTGACCTTTATAAAATTGTTTCTCCTCTAATCATTTTAGCACAGATCGAGAAGTTTCAGTCAGCACTGTTATTTCTTCTGCACAATCTTGGCAACTACTATGTTATGCTTAAAGCATACTGTAGTCTGTCGATTTTGTTGTAGAACTTCAGTATATATCATATTCTGATAGTAAATAATAGTCCTATTGTTCGATTTGTCCTCCTAACAGGGTTCTCCAGATTTGAGAGCTGCCAGAGAAGTGGCAGACTATCTTGGTACTCGTCACCATGAGTTCCATTTCTCAGTGCAGGTAAATTTGTTTCACCTCAAATAGATGAAGTAGCTTGTCTGACCTCTCTCTTATATCAGATTGAAGTAACTTTCATTTTCATTATTTTGTTTGCTAAATCAGGAAGGAATTGATGCATTAGAGGAGGTCATCTATCATACTGAGACATATGATGTGACTACTATCAGGGCCAGTACCCCGATGTTTCTTATGTCTCGAAAAATCAAATCTCTGGGAGTTAAAATGGTTCTCTCTGGTGAAGGCTCTGATGAAATTTTTGGAGGTTATTTGTACTTTCACAAGGCACCCAACAAGGAGGAGTTTCATAAGGAAACATGTAGAAAGGTATTGGACGTTATCTTTGACGTGTTTATGTAGAACTACAAAAGTATTTGCTTTGCATTGCCTATCAAGTTCTTTTTTTTCATGGCAATATCTGTTTTGTTTTTTATCCAGATCAAAGCCCTTCATCTTTATGATTGTCTGAGAGCTAATAAATCAACTTCGGCATGGGGTCTTGAAGCTCGTGTTCCCTTCTTAGATAAGGAGTTTATCAATGTTGCGATGGATATTGATCCAGAATGGAAAATGGTAAATATGGGGTTTTGTGATCTTGTTGCTTCTTCCCTGCATGTAGTCATGAAAGTGATTGCACACTTATAAATCGAGTACGTTCATAAATCATAATCATATGTGTATCGTGAATGGTTAATATCGGTCCAAATAAATCCTATATGGTATTTTAAGACTAGTTTGTCTTCATTCTCCTGATTGAATGGATTTTTAATTGCCCATATAAATAGATTTTATTTCCTGTAAGATTAAGGAAATTTGCGCACTAGTTCCAATTATTTTTGAAATATTTTTTTTTGTCTCCGCTCTGTTCATTTAGCCTGAAAATTTCTGTTTTTTGCAAGGGCAGATAAGACCTGATCTCGGAAGAATTGAAAAGTGGATTTTGCGCAATGCGTTTGATGATGAGGAGAACCCATATTTGCCAAAGGTTTGTGCTCTGTGTTTCTTACAGTTCCCCTGGAAACAAATGAATGAATAAATAAAGTACATGGTCACAAGGGTTATTGAGTCATTCCTTTTGTGGGTTCAGCATATATTGTTCAGACAGAAAGAACAGTTCAGTGATGGAGTTGGTTACAGTTGGATTGATGGCTTGAAAGATCATGCTAACCAACAGGTAGATCTGTCCCCCCAGTTAATATAATTTTGCTCAGGGAAAATTAAAAAAAATCACCCTAATTACAAAAAATAAATTTATTATTTTATAAAGTTACCAAATACACCCCACTTCTGTTTCTTTTTAATTGCAACAAATTAATTTTCTATTCATATATTAACATTCGGCCGTACTTCTTTCTACTAATATAAAACCAAATGTAGTAAGTAAAATGTTGGATTTATATCGATGTGTATTTTGAAAATATTATTTTTTCATAGTTTTTACTAATATATGTTAATGGTCAAAGTTATGCACTGAAATACGTGGTTTGACCTGCGTTGCAAGTATATAAAACGGAGGTTAGTATATTTTAGTAAGTAGACTAAATCTCAAAGATAGTGTTATAAGTTATTCGTTTAAATATTCTTTTCATGAGAGACTCACCTTTGATGATCCATATATGGATATGCATCTGTTTTCTCGTGGACAGGTTACAGATGCAATGTTAGCCAATGCAAGTTTTGTTTATCCTGAGAATACTCCGACAACGAAAGAGGGATACTACTATAGGACTGTCTTTGAGCGATTCTTCCCTAAGGTGAGTTACTGCATACCTCTGGTTCCGTTCTTACTTATTTTCTAGAGTTTGTCGTCCCTTCTTTTCCTTTTCTGTAATTTGCCTGCAATAATAGTAGGGACTCGGTGTTTCGTGCTAAAGTTGTCGAACTAGCTTGAAATTTTGTCACTTTTGTCTTCCCATCTTTTGCTTGCTATGATATGAAACTCGATTCTATCAGAACTGTTATCATAGTACAACAGCGTAGGCAGAAAATTTTCTATTTGGATAAAAAAATATATAGTAACAATATTCAAAATATACATATATAAAAAAATACTATTAAAGATATATATGTAATAATTTGTTTAATAGGGTCAGTTTTATATTATGTAGCAAATTATTAGTAGTGTAAAATGTGCCCGTGCTAATACTTTTCAAATAAGCTTAAGTCACAAATTGATATATATATATATATATATAATATTCTAAAAACGTATTAGTCACAACTTAATATGTGGCTACCCCCATGCTGAAGTATGAGAATTATCAAGAAGCTTGATTTATGTTCGATTCGACTGAATCCCATTGACTGGATTAAATAATGATGAAATAGTATTCAACTCAACGGGCCTTTTTCTTCACATGATTAAACCTGATTGTGATTGTTACGATTAAAACTGATTGTACAGTTTGCTAGTGTATTTATTTTATTTTTACTGATCTGATTTTTACTGATTAAAAATGATTTTTACTGATTACTAGTGTATTTTTTATATAAAGTTACTCATTTTTATTGAATTGTACTGACTGAAACTGATTTTTATTGATTACAATATATTTTTACATAATGTTCAGTTTTTAAGTTGGGAGAGAACAGGGTCCAAGTATATTAGTATATTATGTTAAGCTAAGTATATTATATCAAGCTCTATTTGATTCGTTCACGCCCGAGTGACATTTCTTATCGCAAGATCGACATTCTTCCGTAGTCAGACCGAAGCTCACACGACTTCTTTTTTACTCGTCACTTTTGAACAGAATGCTGCAAGATCAACAGTTCCCGGTGGCCCAAGCATAGCATGCAGTAGTGCAAAAGCCGTAGAATGGGACGCAGCATGGTCCAAGAATCTTGACCCGTCCGGTCGAGCTGCCCTTGGGGTCCACGTTGCTGCATACGATGAGGAAAAGGCGGATTAGAGGGAGAGGGAGGGAGAGGGAGAGAGATAGAGAGATAGAGAGAGAGAGAGAGAGAGAGAGAGAGAGAGAGAGAGAGAGTCATGGATGGATAGAAGTGAAAATCACGTGAAAGGAATAAAAGAGAATGAGGATGAGGCCAACACCTGCTATGAGTTTTCTTCTTCTTTTTTTTTTTTCTTTAAATGTTTGGGATAATTACAATAGGGAAAACAATGTTTTTGGTCCCTGTAATTTGCACGATTTTTGCTTTTAGTCCCTACAAAAATTAAAATGTTATTTTGATCCCTGTAATTTCTAAAACGTTCTTTTTTAGTCCCTGCCGTTAACCTCCGTTTATTTTTAAAGGAAAAACAATGCTTTTCGTCCCTGTAATTTGCGCGATTCTTGCTTTTAGTCCCTGCGAAAATTGAAATGTTATTTTGATCCCTGTAATTTCTAAAACGTTCTTTTTTAGTCCCTGTCATTAATTGTAGAGTAAATTGCAAAAATCGTTCCTAAAGTTTGGCCAAATTGCATGTTTCGTCCCAAACGTTTAGAAAGCGCAAGGATCGTCCTTGTGAGAAACCTTTGGGGCAAATATCGTCCCTGACCAACATCAAATGACTATATTACCCTTGTCTTCTTTTTACAAATTTAATCCTGATTTTTTTAAATTATTTATTTAATTATTATTATTAGTATTATTTTTTATACGTTTTCGACCATTTTTCTTACGTTTTTATCCGTTTCTCTTATGATTTTTTTAATTTTCATACGCTTTTGTTTGTTTTTCTTACGTTTTTGCCTGTTTTTTTACGTTTTTTCCGTTTACATACGTTTTTGTCCGTTTTTATAGTTTTTGCCCGTTTTCTTACGTTTTCATCTGTTTTTATACGTTTACGTCCGCTTTTCTTAAGTTTTTGTCAGTTTTTATCGGGGTTTTTCAGTTTTTGTTCATTTTTCTTATGTTTTTATATGTTTTCGCCCGTTTTCTTACGCTTTCATCTGTTTTTATACGTTTTCGCCTGTGTTTCTTATGTTTTTGTCCGTTTTTCTTGAATTTTTGTCCATTTTTATTCGTTTTTGTCCATTTTTCTTATATTTTTGTCCGTTTTTATATGTTTTCATGTGTTTGTATCCGTTTTTAAATATGTTCACCCATTTTCTGACGCTTTCATCCATTTTTATATGTTTTCGTCCGTTTTGGTCCGTTTTTGTCCCTTTTTATACTTGTTGTCCATTTTACCCGTTTTGGTATGAAAACAGATGAAAACGTAAGAAAACGAACAAAAACTATAAAAACGGACGAAAACGTGTGTAAACGGAGAAAACGTAAAAAAAACGGGCAAAAACGTAAGAAAAACAAACAAAAGCGTATGAAAACGAAAAAACATAAGAAAACGGACAAAAATGTAAGAAAAACGGTCGAAAACGTATAAAAAATAATACTAATAATAATAGTTAAATAAATAATTTAAAAAAAATCAGGACTAAATTTGTAAAACTCCGAACACAATGACCATTTGTGCAAGAAATAAAGAAATATTGAAAAAAGAAGACAAGGGTAATATAGTCATTTGATGTTGGTCGTGACGATATTTGCCCCAAAGGTTTCTCACAGGACGATCCTTGCGCTTTCTAAACGTTTGGGACGAAACATGCAATTTGGCCAAACTTTAGGGCCGATTTTTGCAATTTACTCTACAATTAATGACAGGACTAAAAGAACGTTTTAGAAATTACAGGGATCAAAATAACATTTCAATTTTCGTAGGGACTAAAAGCAAAAATCGTGCAAATTACAGGGACGAAAAGCATTGTTTTTCCGTTAAAAATAAACGGAGGTTAACGGCAGGGACTAAAAAAGAACGTTTTAGAAATTACAGGGATCAAAATAATATTTTAATTTTCATAGGGACTAAAATGTTTGTAATTTGCATGATTTTTGCTTTTAGTCCCTATGAAAATTAAAATATTATTTTGATCCCTGTAATTTCTAAAACGTTCTTTTTTAGTCCCTGCCGTTAACCTCCGTTTATTTTTAACGGAAAACAATGCTTTTCGTCCCTGTAATTTGCACGATTTTTGCTTTTAGTCCCTACGAAAATTGAAATGTTATTTTGATCCCTGTAATTTCTAAAACGTTCTTTTAGTCCTCCCGCTATTAATTGTAGAGTAAATTGCAAAAATCGGCCCTAAAGTTTGGCCAAATTGCATGTTTCGTCCCAAACGTTTAGAAAGCGCAAGGATCGTCCCTGTGAGAAACCTTTGGGGCAAATATCGTCCCTGACCAACATCAAATGACTATATTACCCTGGTCGTCTTTTTTTCAATATTTCTTTTCGCCAGACAAATGGTCATTGTGTTTCGCTGTGTTTTACAAATTTAGTCCCGATTTTTTTAAATTATTTATTTAACTATTATTATTAGTATTATTTTTATACGTTTCGTAGTTTTCTTACATTTTTGTCCGCTTTTCTTATGTTTTTCGTTTTCATACGCTTTTGTTTGTTTTTCTTACGCTTTTGCCCGTTTTTTACGCTTTCTCCGTTTACACACGTTTTTGTCCGTTTTATAGTTTTTGTCCGCTTTCTTACGTTTTCATCTGTTTTCATACCAAATCGGGTAAAATGGACAACAAGTATAAAAAGGGACAAAAACGGACCAAAACGGACGAAAACATATAAAAATGGATGAAAGCGTCAGAAAATGGGTGAACATATTTAAATACGGATACAAACACATGAAAACATATAAAAACGGACAAAAATATAAGAAAAATGGACAAAAACGAATAAAAATTGACAAAAACTCAAGAAAAACGGACAAAAACGTAAGAAACACAGGCGAAAACGTATAAAAACAGATGAAAGCGTAAGAAAACGGGCGAAAACATATAAAAACGTAAGAAAAATGAACAAAAACTGAAAAACCCCGATAAAAATTGACAAAAACTTAAGAAAAGCGGACGTAAATGTATAAAAACAGATGAAAACGTAAGAAAACGGGCAAAAACTATAAAAACGGACAAAAACGTATGTAAACGGAAAAAACGTAAAAAAACAGGCAAAAACGTAAGAAAAACAAACAAAAGCGTATGAAAATTAAAAAAATCATAAGAGAAACGGATAAAAACGTAAGAAAAATGGACGAAAACGTATAAAAAATAATACTAATAATAATAATTAAATAAATAATTTAAAAAAATCAGGATTAAATTTGTAAAAAGAAGACAAGGGTAATATAGTCATTTGATGTTGGTCAGGGACGATATTTGCCCCAAAGGTTTCTCACAAGGACGATCCTTGCGCTTTCTAAACGTTTGAGACGAAACATGCAATTTGGCCAAACTTTAGGGATGATTTTTGCAATTTACTCTACAATTAATGACAGGGACTAAAAAAGAACGTTTTAGAAATTACAGGGATCAAAATAACATTTCAATTTTTGCAGGGACTAAAAGCAAGAATCGCGCAAATTACAGGGACGAAAAGCATTGTTTTTCCTTTAAAAATAAACGGAGGTTAACGACAGGGACTAAAAAAGAACGTTTTAGAAATTACAGGGATCAAAATAACATTTTAATTTTTGTAGGGACTAAAAGCAAAAATCGTGCAAATTACAGGGACCAAAAGCATTGTTTTCCCTAATTATTACTATTAATATTATTAATTTAAATGAATTAAATTTAAAAATATTATACACAATTATTTATAAAAATTAGGGGTTTTATTTATAAAAAGGACAGGTTTTGGTACACAAGGGGAGGAAAAAATTGGATTTTTAGTCGCTACTTTTATACAGAATGATAAATGGTAATTTGTTACCATTCAGAACAGTTACCAAACAACCAAATTTCATTCTGCACTCAACCATACAAAGTCTCTCAACTATTCTGCACTAAATCATTCAGCAACTGGCAAACTGCCCCTTAGTCACTGATTTGAAAACAGTATCAATCTAGTCACCGAAGTCACTTATGGGAACACTCGATTAATTTTGCTAAACTCTTTAATGGTAAATGATGACGTGTTTCTGACGTGGCAAGAATCTTATAAACGTTAAACCAAGTTTAACCCTGATTAGATGCAAGATGTAAAGAAATAAAAGTGAAATAATTCATATTTCTAAATTTAAGTCATAACATCGCTATCGAACTAAATTGGGGAGGAAAACCCTAAATCGCCTCTCTTGTATGTGGAGTTTGTCTTGGTCGGGTTTCGACTAATTGATGTTTTTCCTGTATTTCTCCATCTATGCCATAAGGTAGAATATAACTTTATGTTGAGCACCTTTTTGATATTTATGAGCTTGACACAAATCCCAAACAAGCTAAAGTTTCAAAAAAAATTACACCACTTGTTGACGTCTGGTTTGGTCAACGTCACGTGTGCTGATCTGGACGAATGAATCGAAGCCACGTAGAAAATAAAATAACAAAACGGAAGATGTTTGATCACTAAATTTTATTAATGACCTTTTGATCGAATAGAGCCGAGCAGAATAATGTGTGCCGGTCTATCCAGTTTGCTTGTTAATTACAAGTCTTTATCGTTCTTTTACAATCTCTCTCAAGTCTCTCCTTTTTCTCTCTCTCTTATTAATGCTAAAAATCCAAAGATCTCTTTTCACTGTACATTTCTTCTATATATAGACAATCTGGGCCAGTGGAGAGACGACAGCTGGCGAATGTTTGGGGAATATGCTCATAACACTTGTCAGTCTGCATTCAAGTCTTGGACACATGGCGGCCTCTAAGGAGTGCCTTGGGAAGGGGCGTGACTGCATGCGTTAATTGGCATGTGGGTCTGTCTTGCCGACTTTTGGCGATGTCTATCCGATGGGGTCGGTCCTCGGGTCCCCCGCCGTTCAGGTCGGCCTTACCGTAATCTTGAATCGGGACATTTTTGTCCCTTCTCTGCTCGGCCTTCCTGGATCAGATACCGGGTCGGCCTTAAGGTCACCGTCCGGTCCGGTTTTTAGCGAGCCCGGTTGGAAATCGGGTTTTTTGTCCGGTCCGACTTCAGGTTCTGCTCGGCCGGTTTAGCTGCCTGGAGTGCCTACGTGGATTCTGAGTAGGATGGGCTACCAACAAGGGCCCCCGAGTCCAGGGCCGTGCCGAGCTGGCCGGGGCTGGAGTCGTTTGATGTTGAGACCGATCCGGTTTGTGGGAGGATAAGACCTTTCGAGTAGACGTCTCTTCGGGAGTCGCGACGAATCGCTTCCCTGGTTTTTAGGCGTCATCATGTGGGGGACGCGTGGCACAAGCAGACTGGGCGGCGCGCCCACGCGTTCTCGAACTTTGCGACGGTTCAGTAGGATTTGTCCCCTCACGCGCTTGGCATTTAATGCCTTTATTTTTCTATAAATAGAGCTTGTCTTCTCTTTCAGTGTTCCTTCCGCCATTTTTACGTGTTGCAGAGAGAGAAATTTTTCCGGCGATTTTTTCTTCTTTTCCGATTTCACAGACCTTTTCGGTAAGCTCGCTTTTCTTTCTTTTTTCCTTCTCTATTTAAGATGTCGGAGACAAGAGACGAGACGGAGGTGGTTTTGACTGTGTCGCCGGATCGCACGGGTGTGGCGGATCTATCGATCGGCGAAGCTCCTGTTGACTGGAGTGTTGAGGAAGAAGGAGACGAATTTGTGAAGTCGCCGGGATCTGGGGAAGTGGAGATGGTGGCGCCGCTGACAGTTGTCGGAGAAACTCCGGCGGAGGAGAGAGTCGAGCCGGTGGTGGCCCGGACTCGCCCTCGTCCGTCTCCTTTCATGGAGGCGGATTGGGATTCAGCTTCGATTCCGAGTACCGTTACGGAGGAACAATTGGCGGCCTGGCGGCTGCGCTTTAAAATTCCGGCGAGGGTGCGGATGTTTGCTCCGAATCCCGAGGAGAGGCCTCACAGTCCGCCCGTCGGTTGCACGGCGGTGTATTTCCGCTCTTTACTGGCCGGACTTCGGTTTCTGCTTCCGTTGACTTTTTCCCGGTGGCTAAGGCAGTGGGGCCTTCCTGTCCCCCAGATTCATCCGAATTCCTGGGCTCGGGTGGTGGGCCTTTTTATTCTTTTTAATCAGCACGGATGGCCCGAGCCCAGCTTTGAGGAGTTCAACAGCCTCTATCTATGGAGGTCGGTTGGTAGGTCCGGCTCGGGCTGGTTTTATCTGACGGCCCGGCATGCTATGCACAAGGAGTTAGTGGGGGTACCCGAGACCATCCATAGCTGGAAAGAACAGTGGTTCTTCATCGGGGGGCCGTGGAGGAGCTCTTTGGATGAGTGGGAGCCGGGGGTGATAGATGCTGAGCTGCGGGTCCCTGTGCTTTTTACGGCCAAAATGAGTGAGTGTAATATTTTCTGCTCTTGTTCCTTTTTTGTCTAACGCTCATCATTTGTTGCCTGTGCAGAACGCATCCCGGCGTCAGAGACTTCTTCCGATTTCAACGACCGGGTCGAGCAGCTTTTGGACCTTCCTCTGGAACAAAGGAAGTCTCATCTTTTAGTGACCGAGGAGAATCTTTGGGCGGCCGAACTTAGATCGACCGATCCGAGTACAATGTCTTCTTCAGGTATCTTTTTTTTTTTTTTTTTTGACATGTCTTCCTTTTCCAGCTCCTAAGGCAAAGACTTCATCCGGTCGGAAGGAGACGCCCGCGCAGCGTGTGGCAAGGCTGGCAGCTGAGGCCGCCGAGCGGAGGGAGCGGGCCGGCAAGCGCAAGAGGGTGGAGACTGGGCCTGAGGACAGCGCGAACAAGGCCGAGGGTTCGTCTGCCCCTGAAGTCGTAATGTCCGCCCCGAATCCTGTCTGGGCGGGTCGAGAGGAGCCCGTCATTGATTTGGAGGGTTATTATCTCCCGGTCAACCAGGAGCGGGTGGAGCCGTGTGACCAGATGAAGGGACGACGGCCGCGCTGGTTCCTTGATTATGTCCGGGCCGCTACCCCGACTCCTGAGATGCTCAGTCGGGTCCCTCCTGGGGTGGCTGTCTCTAGTCATATTCCGATCCGGGGTTGGACGCCCAAGCTGGAAATGATGACTAATGATATGGATCCGGTTGAGCAGATCCAGTTCGGAAATGCCCTGGTCGGTCGGGCCATGTGCACCTACGTGAAGGCTTCCAATGAGTTTCTGGCCTCGACCGAGAAGCACAAGAAGACGGAGGCCGACCTCAAAGCTCTGCAGGAGGAGCATCACCTGTGCCCTTCTTTGATCAAGTATCTAGAGGGGGAGATAACCTCCATGAGGGGTGAGATGGAGCTTCTGGATAGTCGGGCCCTCCAGGCCGACATATGGAGGCTGAAGGCCGAGGAGATGACCGATGCGGCCGATCAGGCGCAAAAGCAGTGCTTGGATATCCGGGCCGAGCACGAGGCTTATTTGAAGGAGACCAAGGCCCAGGTTGAAAGCCTGACCGAGCGTATCAACACTTGCAAGGCTTCGAGCTACGCTAGGGGCCGTGCCGAAGGGGTGGAGGCCTTCAAGGAGACACCTGCCTTTGAGGAGCTAATCAATCTGAACTACGTCTCCACTTGTTTCGAGATTTTAGATCTTATGAAAGGTGGTAAGACCGTTCAGGAGATTGAGGCTTACATCACCTCTCAAGCGGCCGACCTTCATGTTGACATTGCTGGGGCCGACGAGCCAAAGGTGGCCGAGGATGAGGATGCCGGTCGGGCTCCGCAAGGCGAAGGCGAGGGGCAATCCTTTCAGCCGGCCGACCAGGATGGTGGGGCCGAGTAGTTTCCTTTAGATTTTGCTTCTAGCATGGCCTGCGTGCCTATTTTTGTCTTTCTTTTGTTTCATCTGATGTACGGCCTGCGTGCCAACCTGCCTGAGGTCTTTTGTAATCGTTTGTATTTTGTAGCAACGACTTGATGAAATAAAATCTTCCTTGCAGTTTTCGTTGTTCTTTTTATAGTTCTTGGTTGATCGCGCTGAGGCGAGCTCGGTCTTATAGTGCCGGAGGAGCCAGTCTTATGAGGTGCCGGAGGAGCCGGTCTTACGAGGTGCCGAGACGAGCTCGGTCTTATAGTGCCGGAGGAGCCGGTCATTCGAGGTGCCGAGACGAGCTCGGACTTATAGTGCCGGAGGAGCCGGTCATTCGAGGTGCCGAGACGAGCTCGGTCTTATAGTGCCGGAGGAGCCGGTCATTCGAGGTGCCGAGACGAGCTCGGTCTTATAGTGCCGGAGGAGCCGGTCATTCGAGGTGCCGAGACGAGCTCGGTCTTATAGTGCCGGAGGAGCCGGTCATTCGAGGTGCCGAGACGAGCTCGGACTTATAGTGCCGGAGGAGCCGGTCATTCGAGGTGCCGAGACGAGCTCGGTCTTATAGTGCCGGAGGAGCCGGTCATTCGAGGTGCCGAGACAAGCTCGGTCTTATAGTGCCGGAGGAGTCGGTCATTCGAGGTGTACCAATATTAGAAAATGAAATAACATCAAATTTTTATTGATAATACCTTTTTAAATACATAGCGTTCCACGGGTAAGTTAACCTTTGGCCGTTCAGATATTCCAGCCGGTAGGCTCCATTCTGAAGGACTTCACTAACTTTATACGGCCCTTCCCATTTGGGCTTGAGCGGTCCGGGATCCGGGCCCAATATCCTCTTAAGGACTAGGTCGCCGACCTGGAAGCTTCTCGGGTGAACCTTGGAGTTGTAATATTTTTCACTCCTTTTTTTGTAGACTGCGTTTCGCATTTCTGCCTGAGCTCGTTTCTCGGCAAGGAGGTCCAGGTTCACTTGGAGGGCTAAGTCGTTATCCTGTTCTTCAAAATGTGCTACTCGGTAGGTAGGTGCCCCGATTTCGACCGGGATAACGGCTTCAGAGCCAAAAGCCAAGGAGAAAGGCGTTTCCCCGGTGGCGGATCTATGCGTTGTTCGGTAGGCCCATAGGGTCCCGGGGAGCTCCTCTGGCCAGGAGCCCTTGAGTTCCTCGAGGCGAGTCTTGAGATGTTGCTTTAAGATCTTGTTGACTGCCTCGACCTGCCCGTTGGATTGTGGATAATAGGGCGTGGAAAAGTTATTTCATATTTGGAGGTCGTCGCAGAAAGCTCGGAACTTCTTATTGTCAAATTGTTTCGCATTATCCGAGACAATGGATTGAGGGATCCCGAACCGGCATATGATTGACTTCCATATGAAGTCGACTATCTTCTGTTCGGTTGTTCGTGCCATAGGTTCGGCCTCGGCCCATTTCGTAAAATAATCGATCGCGATTTATCACGTATTGCACTCCTCCCCCTCCCTTAGGCAGATGGCCGATCAAGTCGATTCCCCACTTGGCGAATGGCCATGGACAATATACGGACGTGAGGGTTTCCGGTGGGGATCGGATCTGCGGAGCAAAGATTTGGCACCGGACGCACTTCCGCACGAGCGCAATGGCATCTTTTTTGAGATCGGGCCAATAGTAGCCTTGTCGGATTAACTTATAGGCCAATGCCTGGCCGCCGGAGTGGTTTCCGCATATACCCTCGTGCACCTCCTTGAGGGCGTATTCGGCTTCTGATTCGGACAGGCACTTCAGCAGCGGAACCAAATATCCTCTTTTATATAATGCTCCGTCCACGATAGTGAACCGGGCAGACTGAGTTCGTAAGGATCTTGCTTGAGCTCGGTCTTCGGGTAAAATGCCGCTTTGAAGGTATAGCATTATAGGCTGCATCCACTCTCGCGGTTCTGACTGTTCTGCTGCTCGGATTTCGGCCATTTCCAGGGCTGATGAGGCGTGATGCCCTATGCTGACCTCATCCATATGCTCGGCCCCGGAGCTAGATGCGAGTTTGGCCAAAGAGTCGGCCTGGATGTTTTCCGTTCTGGGAATATGTTGTATTGTTCCCTGAAAATCTTGCAGCCGGGCCTATGCCAGGCTGAGGTACTTAACCAGTTTGGGCTCCTTGGCTTCGTATTCGCCGTTGATCTGGTTGACCACCAACTGAGAATCACTCATGATGGTGAGGCGGGTAAGGCCGAGAGAGGTCGCCATTTCTAGACCAGCCAAGAGAGCTTCATATTCCGCCTCATTATTGGTGGTTGGGAAATTCAGGCGAATAGCCGAGCAGAACAGGTGCTGGTCGAGACTAACGAGGACTATTCCCGCACCCGATCGGTCAACGGTAGAGGACCCATCCACATAGAGTGACCATTCTTCTGATCGGTTGTCCTCCTGAGCGATCGTGGGCGTGAACTCTGCAATGAAGTCCGCAAGGGCTTGTCCCGTTATAGCAGTGCGCGATTCGTAAGCTATGTCAAACTGTCCGAGCTCGACGGCCCATTTTACCATCCGGCCGGAAACATCAGGTCGGTGCATAACCTATTTTAATGGATAGTTGGTTAAGACGACTACCTAATGTTCCAAAAAGTAGGGCCTCAACTTCCGGGATGCCATTATGAGCGCATAGGCCAATTTTTCCATTGGGGCATATCTGAGCTCGGCATCATGAAGGGCCTGACTCACATAATAAACCGGATGTTGCACCGCGTTCTCCGTTCGAATCAGAGCGGCGCTGATTGCGGAGTCGGAGACCGCAAGATATAAGTTAAGAAGTTCCCCTCGGGTCGGTCTCTGCAAGGTCGGGGCTTCCGCTAGGACTTTCTTGATAGCTTCGAAGGCTTTTTGGCAAGGTTCTGTCCATTGAAAATCCTTGTTCTTTTTTATCGCATCAAAGAAAGGTTTGTATTTATCCGTTGAGCGAGAGATAAAACAGCTCAGTGCGGCTAGGCGGCCAGTTAGGCTTTGCACCTTTTTGACCGAGTTCGGAGGAACAAGCTCGGCTACTGCCTTAATTTTATCGGGGTTGGCTTCAATCCCTCTTTGGCTTACCATGTAGCCGAGGAATTTTCCAGAACCTACCCCGAATGAACATTTCTTCGGATTTAACTTCATCTTATACTCCCGCAAAATAGCAAACATTTTATTGAGGTCATGTACATGGTCAGCCGAGCGCAGAGATTTAACTAACATGTCATCTACATATACTTCCATAGTATGGCCTATCAAGCTATTGAACATTTTATTTACCAGGCGTTGATATGTCGCGCCGGCATTCTTGAGCCCGAAAGGCATCATCCGGTAGCAGTATAAGCCGCGGGCCGAGTAGAAGGAGGTGTTTTCCTCATCGGCGGGATGCATTGGGATCTGGTTGTATCCAGAATACGCATCCATAAAGCTCATTAGCTCGTGCCCGGCCGTTGCATCCACCATGTAGTCGATATGGGGGAGCGGGTAGCTATCTTTCGGGCAGGCTTTGTTCAGGTTGGAGAAGTCAATGCAGAGCCTCCATAGCCCGGTCGGATTTTTTACCAGGACCGGGTTGGCTACCCAGGTCGGGTATTGGGCTTCCCGAATAAACCCGTTATCGATTAGCTTTTCTACCTCCTCTTCCAGCCCTTTCTGTCGTTCCGGCCCCATTTTCCTTCTCTTCTGAACAACCGGCTTTGAGTTGAGGTCGATGTTCAGTCGGTGGCATGCCAGTTCCGGATCAATCCCCGACATATCAGAATGGGTCCAAGCAAAGACATCCAGATTTTGTCTCAGATGGAAGATTAGCTCGGAGCGGATCGGCTCTTGGAGGTTGTGTCCGATCTTTAGCCGTCGGGTTGAATTAGATGAATCCACGTCGACCAGGTCCAATTCTTCTGTTGGCTCAGCGTGGCGGATTTTTCCTTTCGGATTTTGATACCGCGGGTCGACGGGATCTTCTTCTAAGATCGGCTCTTTCCCCGGCCTACGGCCACGGTCCGTTTCCTGTCCGATTCCCATTTCGGGGGTTTGCGCAGCTCGACCGCTCGGGCTCTTGGCCAAGGTGGTGTTTCCGTCATTGTTCGGAGCTGGTAGTCTCCAATTCTTCCGGCAAATTTTCCGGGACGGCTTCTGCGGTGTTAATCTCGCGAGCCCGGATGCTGAGATTGCATTCCCGGGCAGCCCTTTGATCCCCTCTGTGTACCCCGACGCCGTCCGGGGTGGGGAATTTCATGCACAGGTGGTAGGTGTACTGAGTGGCTCTAAGCCTCGACATCACTGGTCGGCCTATGATGGCATTGTAGTCGCTGTGCACGTCGATGATCTTAAAGGTTGTGATCATCGTTCTTCTGATCGGCCCCTGACCAAATTCCAGGGCGAGGTCGATTTCCCCCAGCGGGGAGGTGCGGCAGTTGGCAAACCACCAGATATCCTCATTGCAGGGCCGGACGTAAGATTGGTCTATCTTCATCCTACGAAGGGTATGAAGGTAGATGATGCTTGCATAGGCCCCGGAGTCCACCAATATCCTGTGGACTGGGATCCCCATTATAGGCAGAGTGATGACAAGGGCGTCTGAATGGGGATGGTCTAAGCCGTCCGCGTTGGCCTCCTCAAAAGTAACGGCCAGCTGGGGGTTTGGGGGGGCTTCTTCGGCCACCGATAGGAACCCTTCTGCTCGGCGTTCGGTCCGTTGATAGGAGGTGGTGGCTTCTCGGATGGATGCCTTTTTCTGGCGCTTGGACCGATGATCATCGACCTCGGCGGTGCCCATAATCGTTAGAATTTCCCGGGGGGACTTGGGGGCCGGAGGCACCCGATCATTCTTGGCTCTCATCGGGTCGGCCCTATCCTGGCGATCCCGAGGCGGGTTCCGGGTAAACCGCCTCAAGCCTGTCTCGTCGCATACCGCGATCAGGGCGGCGATGAGGTCTCGGCACTGTTCGGTGTTGTGACCCGCTGATTCATGATATTTACAAAAGCGGGTCTGGTCCATGTCCTTCTGATCTTTTTAGATCGGCCGAGGGACTGGGAGCAGGTTTTTGTCTTTTATTTGATCGAATATCGCCGCGGCTCCGATGGAATATATTTCAGTGAAATTGGCCATGAGCTCTGGGCGGCGATAGCTTTGAGTGGCCGGGACTGTCGGGGAAGAGGCTGTTAGGAATATGCCCTCGAATGCCACTCAGAGGATGAGAGAATGAGAGCAATTGTATTGTAATTATGAATATTATATTTAATAAGGCAATTATTATTTCTATATTATTGTATATCACTGGCATTGTGATTTGGTATATAGAATAATAGTCCTTGTATTGGAGAGAGAACATTCTACTCCTTATGGAGATAAGGAGATAGGCACTAGAAGTGTTTAGAGCTCGAATGCTTAACTAGTTCGCAAGTCAATAAAACTTAACTGGGCAGTAAGTTTAGACAAGACTTGTATAACGTGTACTTTGACATGTAGAGTGCCTGTCTTCACTAACAGTTAGTGGGAGCACACGTTATAGGTATGCTAATGGGATTAGTATACTCGAACACGACTCAACTCGATTCGGTCACATGGAAATCACTCAGGGATTGTCAATGATTGAATCGAAAGATTGTGATAGGTATACGTGGACCTTTGACTTGAGGTTTCAGTAGGAGATGTGCTTGTGACATTAAGTTAGTCATTAGAGTAGTTCGATCCAATCGCCGGTTGGTGGGGTCAACCTCGAAGTGCAACTTAGTGGGCAAGTAGCGCCTCTACTGAATACCAAGATAGGATTCTTTCTCCTGTTAATGAGCAGGTAAATGTCCTATGCGGTTAATGGCAAATAAGATCATAAGTCTTTGGCCAAAGCATTCAGAGCTAGTTATATTTGATACACGAGAGCTCGATGATCTCAGTTTGCATTAACAGAAAGCATAGAGTCAAGTTACAGTAGGGTTTGACTTTACCGTGACCCTAATACTTGACCGGGACATATGATTGAAGGGTTTATACGTATACGGTATTCACGACATAATGGTTTTGGAATGATCCTATCATTCGTTCTTAGTTAGGTTACGGTGTGGGCCACGAGACTGGCTAAGTGGTGCTAACACTCATTGGATCCTCCCGATGCTAACTAAGACGAACCTACAGAGTCGCGGCACAGGAATTGACGACGGATTATATTTAGCTTATTCTCTCTTGGTTAGTATTGGACATTGGATGTCTAATTCAATTTATTGGATAAATTAAATCGGTCTCGTGAATTAAATAAATTACTGGGTAATTAATTTATTCATATTATTTCTTAGAGAATTTATTTTTAATATAATTAATTAATTAGATTAATTAATTATATTAATATTGAAACATACCAAGGTTTATCTATCGGATTAGATACACGAGGGTCCGTTTCACGGACCGAAACGAACCAACTTCTTTTTCTCCTCCCTTAGCCACCACCCCACTTTCATCAATTGACTTGGTAATTTTTTTTATAAATGTGGGGACTTAATAATACATTTGATGTATTATTACTTCATTATTTATTTTTGAAATAATTGATGAGGTGTGTGTTTTGTTTATAAAATAAACACCATCTCCCTCATTTATAAAAGATGTGATCAGCTGTGAGTTAACTTAGAGGAGTGAGAGAAAAGTTTTCTAATTTTATACATTTTGAGTTCTAAGTGTATTTTGAGAGAAAACAATTTTTATAAAATACTTAGAGTATTTATAAAAATATATATAAGTTAATTCTATCAATTTCTAGCCGTATACTTAGAGTATAAATTGATAGAAATATTTTCCGGTCATCTTCCGACGCGTGATACGTAGAGGCACGGTGTTTTCGGTGCTCGGGAATTTCCAAAAGCTTGTTCGATTGGATTCGTGTTCGTACTCGGAATCAAGAAGATATTATCAAAGGTCTACGAGGGTATGATTTCTTAATTTATCTTCGTATATTTATATTCGTTTATACGATGCTTGATCGATCCAGTTTTGGGGTTTGGTTTTTATCCAGTTTGACCGGTTTATTTTCGCTGCGTAACTCGTTTTTAATCACCGACTCCCATCAGAGGCAGGGGTTTTATTTTCCCGTCGAGGTTCTTGACGGGTCTCTTTGTAGTCACGCCTTTCTTCTTTCTTTTTATACGACCCTTTCTGATCGGAGGGCATGACTAACATTGGTACCGACATGGCTTCCTCGGCAGCTATGTGGGAGCTAGCACGCTCCAAAAATTCCTGGTAGGTGTGTGGGACATTCTGTCACATCGTCCAGCGAAAGAAAGAATTTTTGAGAAGGCCGGCCTGGGCAATAATGACCAGCGCATCGTCGGACATAGGTTCCGTCTCTAATATCCGTTTATTGAAACGGGATATATAGTCTTTAAGGGACTCGTTCGGCCCCTGGACCACGGAAGCAATGGATGAGCGTGGGGCGACCCGCATAAGGGACCCCATGAAGTGGGATCGAAACGTCGCCGAAAGCTGAGCCCATGTTTGAACCGAATGATGGGGCAGCGTCCGATACCACCTCTGGGCCCTCTCTCCTAGAGTTAGGGAAAACATTCGGCATCGGAATGCGTTCTGAGATCCGTGTAGATCCATCCAGGAATTATAATGCCCAAGATGGGCGTTGGGGTCTGTTTCTCCGTTGTATGGCGGAATTTGCGGAATTTTGAACTTCTCCGGGAGGGGTTTCGCCAGAACGCTAGGGGCCAGGAGACTCTCCTGGCTGTTGAGCCACTCCGAACTTTGGGATGGCTGGAGTTGTTTATTTTCGAGCTCCGTAAGGCGCTTTTTTAGAAACTCGATTTCGCTCGAATTATCGCCCGGAGTTGGAGGAAATACTTGCGTTGGATTTAGGGACGGGCGGGGAGCTTTTTCTTCCTTACGGCTCTGACTCTGGACAATAGGAGCCAGTGCTGCCTTCTCGATTTTCCTCCCTGCCCCAAGGCGATCAAAAACGGATGGGGGGCGTGAAAGCTTACTTTTCCGGGAGGGATGTGAGCTTTCGCCGTGGCTTTCCGCCCTTTCTCCGGCGGCCCCAGAGGCCGTCCTTTTCCTGTTTCGTCCCGAGGCAGCGGGGCGGGTCGTCTGGGATTCCGCCTCGACATGGTCTTCGGGTTTTTGAAGGGTCCCGCCCCCTGTAACTCTTGCCATAAGGGCCGCCATGCCCTGGATAAAGGCAGGGTGTTTAAAGCACTCTACCACCTTAAGGAGGTTTTCTTCCTCCGTCGCGGGCTGGGGGTTTTTCGAACTATCGTGAGACATCTCCGGTGTGCGGTATATATCTATCCTTTTTATCGAAGGTTCCCCTCCTTCTAGCGCCAATCTGTTGACGTCTGGTTTGATCAACGTCACGTGTGCTGATCTGGACGAATGAATCGAAGCCACGTAGAAAATAAAATAACAAAACGGAAGATGTTTGATCACTAAATTTTATTAATGACCTTTTGATAGAATAGAGCCGAGCAGAATAATGTGTGCCGGTCTATCCAGTTTGCTTGTTAATTACAAGTTTTTATCGTTCTTTTACAATCTCTCTCAAGTCTCTCCTTTTTCTCTCTCTCTTATTAATGTTAAAAATCCAAAGATCTCTTTTCACTGTACATTTCTTCTATATATAGACAATCTGGGCCAGTGGAGAGACGACAGCTGGCGAATGTTTGGGGAATATGCCCATAACACTTGTCAGTCTGCATTCAAGTCTTGGACACGTGGCGGCCTCTAAGGAGTGCCTTGGGAAGGGGCGTGACTGCATGCGTTAATTGGCATGCGGGTCTGTCTTGCCGACTTTTGGTGATGTCTATCCGATGGGGTCGGTCCTCGGGTCCCCCGCCGTTCAGGTCGGCCTTACCGTAATCTTGAATCGGGACATTTTTGTCCCTTCTCTGCTCGGCCTTCCTGGATCAGATACCGGGTCGGCCTTAAGGTCACCGTCCGGTCCGGTTTTTAGCGAGCCCGGTTGGAAATCGGGTTTTTTGTCCGGTCCGACTTCAGGTTCTGCTCGGCCGGTTTAGCTGTCTGGAGTGCCTACGTGGATTCTGAGTAGGATGGGCTACCAACACCACTAATAGATGATGAAAATGTAGAAGATAGTGATGATGAGGATTCTGACTACAACATTGAAACAGAGTCAAGTGAGGATTACTCTGATTTCTCAGTTTATTCATTAAGCTGATGGCTTAATCGATCAGCCAAAAAATGAGTCGTATGGATTAACCCAGTTATTCAACCTTTTATTCCATATTTGTCCTCCTCACTTTTCACTTTCTAACCATTTATTATATACATAATATTATATTAATATATAAACTGTATTTTTAAAAGAAAATAATATAGATATATATATATATATATATATATATATATATATATATATATATATATAGAGAGAGAGAGAGAGAGAGATTCATATCAAGTAAGGACATTGATATTATATATATATATATATATATATATAAATATATAAATTGTATCTTTAAAAGAAAATAATATAACCTTTTATTTCAGAAAACTGCTTAAATCAATATTTATTATCATTTAAAATCAACCGTTTAATATGATTATCAAACAATTATTTTAATCGGTGTTTAATATAGAGTGAGAGATACATCGGTCATTTCATTTATTCAGTACTATAACTAAACAATAATTAAGCTTAATTTATACATAGCAGTTGAAACAGAGTCAAGTGAGTATTACTCTGATTTTGTAGTTAGTGATGAGGAGGAAATGGCTTTTGAGGAAAAATCTAGGCTTTTTAGGAAGGGATTGAGTAATCATTCTGTTGGGACTGAGGCATTGAACAAGGTTACCACTGGAGATGACAGTTATGATAGTCATGAATTGAGATCATCAAGAGTCTGTTTAGTTGGAGGAAAAATTTTTCGATTTTTCTTTTCTGGTTTTCAAGAAGTTCTCCAAATCTTCCATTCATTGGAAAAGTATGAAAAATTAGATAAATGTGTTTAGATACGATTTGAGTTTTTCAGTTTGGGAAAATGAACACACCAAGTGCAACAATAATGGTGGAGATGAGAGGTTGAGAGGCATTGTTTCTGGTACAAGAGAGAAGAGAGTGTGTGTGTTTTGTTTGCCCTACCTCAACATAATACCCTTTTTTATTTTAAGTAAATGAGGGGGTGGAGCCGATTTTTCCATTTTTCCAAATTGAAAAACTCACCCTTGTTTATAAAGGAAAACTATGGAAAACTATCCAAAATAGTTTTTTAATTTTTGGTGATTTTCTGAAAAACCGGGTATTCTATTTTCCAGCCATTTTCTTGGAAATATCAGCCCAATGAACATATTTTCTGAATTCCGTGCATTCTTAAATTTTGTTTCTGGAAAACATGACTGTTTTCCACCAACTATACACGTCCTTAAGTAGTTATTATGAAGATGAAATAAGTAAGAAATGCTACATTGGTGATAATTTGGTGCATGTCAGGAAGAAAAAATAGGGATTACATACTAGAGAAATGCATGCAGATGGGAGTATAAAATTTCATGAAGGTATGATGTTTTTGTGTATGCAAGAAGTTAAGTTAGGACACTTGTTAGGGAATATGGTCTGAAAGAAAGGAGGGGTATTTATTTTGTTAAAAAGGATACTCAAAGGTGTCAAGTGTTTTGTGAGGAAAACTGTCCATTCTATATTTGGTGTTGCAAGTATAAGAATTCGGAAAATGTTCAAATTAAAACATTAGTTGATGAGCATTTATGCACAAGCCTTATCACAATAAACTAGCATCTATTAAGTACTTAACACAGTTGTATGGTGATAAAATTAGAAAAAACCGACAATGAAAAGTATGTTGATAATTTTAGTGTCACCAGGCATTTTGTGTAATTGGAACTAATATGTGAGCAAAGGAGTTTTATAATTTGTATTCTGATATATGTTCGGGTATGTGCGGAGTGCACGCATGTATAAGATCGAATTATAAGACGGTACGACAAAATGTCGGAGGTCCGGGGGCATCGCCCCCGGTGACGGGGTCTAGGGGCAGCGCCCCTAGCAGGGTCTAAGGGGCAGAGTCCTTTGAAAATTTGGATTGGTAACTTAGTGAAAATTCCGAATTTTAGGGAGACTATGGTAAAATTGACTAATTTCGTCAATTTTGGAAACCATCCGTCATGTCTCTAATTTCGGATCACTAATTAATCCTAATGACGGCGCCGCCTAATGTTACCCTAATCTCGCCCTAATGTAACCCTAATTCGACATGTATAAATAAGGCTCTAATCTTTAAATCGGTCCAATATTGTTAGTATATTTAATTTGTACCATGTTGCATATTGTTGCTACCCAAAATATTATCCGGAGATAGATATTGCTGGAACGGATGGGATAGCAAACAAATGCAAGAGCACTTCCGTGAGAAAGATAAATAACACAAGATTTGCCGGGGTTGTTAGTCCCGGGCTTGAATGCTCTCGCGAGATATTATTAATACCAATATTAGGGGATACAAGTACTAATGTAAGAATACAATTACAATGAGTGTAAAGATTCTTGTTATCTTAGCTAGTGAGCGTGTAGATTGCCGGAAGAACCAGATTTGATGCTCTGTGAGTTCTTGTAACAAAGGTGATGAACAGTCGCGGCGGTGAGAGATCGACCGTCTCTCACGGCGAGTATTTAGCTGGATGCTTGGGCTCCGGGGCTTATGAATCCTTTGGAATCTGTCTAGTGGAGACTTGCTGCTTCTGCCGATCGTCTTCTGGACGAGAGATTTAGAGAGAGAAGTCCTGAGATGGATTCCGGTGAGGTAGCCGGGAGCTTGATGATATGTATGTTCTTCAGTATTTCCGTGAATGTATCGGAATGTGAGAGAATGAGTTCTGAGCGTAAGTCAGAATGAATTCGGAACCGTTGGTGGAATGAATTTCGAACCTTTTTCCCGTAGGAGGAGGTTCTCTATTTATAGGGCTTGGATACGCCGGGCGATCGCCTTTTCTGCATTATAATAATCGGGCGATCGTCTTTTAGCACATGGGCCTGTCCCCTCAAAGTCTGCAGGAGTTGCTGGCAGTCAACTATGCGGTCCAATGGGGAGCTTACACGCGTCCTGAGTTGCTGACACGGGTGGTCCCACTGACAACTTTCGGCGCGCATGCTGGTAGGTGAGGTAGGTGACAGGCTGTGGTCAAAGGTCTTGTGTGTCAGCAAAAGATCTTATCTGCTAGCGAAGATCTTGTCAGCGCCTTTGGTGGATCTGCACGTGGGTGCTTTTCTGAGATCCAGTTCTTGATGGTTTTGACGGGCGATCGTCTCTGCTCGGGGCGTAGGTCGATTGCCCTTAGCCGGTCACTAGAGTAGATCGCCAGCTGCCAAAGGGCGATCGCCTTGGGAGTCGATCGCCAGGCATCTGATAGTGGTCTGATATCTTCGACTTGGCGAGCTAGCCATAGTTTGACTGATGTTGACTTGGTCGCTCGGCCTTATAGTCGATCGCATGTCGGGATGAATAAATCGTGACACAACAATTGCCCCCCAGCTCGCTCATACGTTGAAAACGTGGGGTGAGGTGGCTCTTTTGGCGACCGCTGAACTTTTGGCGAGCGACTTTGTGTTTAACTGAACTGGCGATCGTCTTTGAGCTGATATACTCTGGGTTCGGACGACCTGGTTGGCCGCTGAACTGCGCGGGAAAAAACAATGGGCGTTGAAAAGTCTCCGCGCACGTGTCGGGCTTCTATTGGAGGACGCCAACGGTCATTAATGACTCCTCGGCTGATGCGTCCTTGAAAAGACGCGTACGCGGGTCTTGATGGGGTCAATTAATGCGTCGTTTGAGATCCGACCCCTGAGGTTTCCCCTTATTGCAAACGAGTCCCTGCCTTCTCCTATAAATGGGGCGCGGTGCTGCAGTTTTTACTCACGCGTACTTTTTGGAGGAAGAAGGACTTGCTGCCGAATTTTCTGAAGATCTTAGTGCCGATCGTCGTTCGATTTCACTTTAGGGTAAGAAAAATCCTTTTCTCCTTTTCTGTTTCTGAAAATGGCCGGAACCTCATCATCATTTGGAGCGGGAACCAGTTCTGTCGCCGGGACATCGATCGTCCAGGAGAAACTTCTTCCGTCTTCCACCTGGAGACGGCGGCCGAAGCTATTCGGGCCGGAATCGACCCTACCAAGTCGAGGCTTTATTCAATGAGGCCGATGTTGCTAAGGAGTCGGCTGCCGAGGAGAGACGATCGCAGATCGAGAGAGATCTCGCGATCGTGGCTTACTGGGAGCAACATAGCATTTTCGGCCGGGCCTATAGGGCTTTCATTGAGATAATGGAGAGATTGGCGGTCCTACTCCGAGATTCGATTTCGGGATACTCGGCCGCCTATCCCTATGTGCTTCCCAAGCGGTCGCAGATCGTCTGCGCAATGATCGTTGTGGTCGCCGCCGGCCAAATACGGAGTTCGACGACTGTGAGAGACTCGCCGTCTGGAGGACAAGATTCCATGTTCCTTCCGATGTGGACATGTTCGCGCCGCGGAGAATGAACGAGCCGACCACCTCCGATGGGTATGGTCGCAGTGAGTGAGGCCGTTATGGAGGCCGGCCGCGCTCTCTATCCTTTGCGGTCTCCCATCCGTTGGCCGCTTGGAATGTGGCGCCACTTCACCGACGCCGAACGCCCGCTCCAAATTATCTCGCACCCTCACCCTTTTCGGCCACCGCCCGTACTGCCTCCCATCGCGCTGGAGATGAACCATTTGTTTAAACTGATGGCTCATAGAGGGTTGGTCGGTTACCATATTCAAGGCCGATCTGGTCGGGTGATTCATGGAGTCCCGAATAAGATACGGGCGATCGACGAAGTGGTTCTCGGGTCGCCGCAAGTGGAGAGCTTCGCGAGCGACAATCCCACGGCGAGCCGGAGATCCCCACCGAATTTCGGGAGAGGAATCCTGTAAGGGTTTAGACTCTCCCTTCGTTTGGATGCGTTTGGGTGATCTAATTTGATTTCGGTTTTGCAGGTTTTCACATTCCGCGATCGAGGAGCCGCTTTCGACTTTCTCGTTGTTTGGGAGCGGATAAGGAGCCCGCTTGACGACGACCTTGACGCCACTCGGATCAACAAGGAGAGTCGCCGGTTGTCGGCTCGACTATTCCGTTTCCCGAGACATCTCGCGGTGCAGTATGAGTTCCTGCGACCTTCAATTTCTAGCGATCGCCTTACTTGAGGATAGTATCACCGTTGGTCGATTGTCTTAAATCCGTAGAGGTTCGCTTCCTCGCTTTTGGAGCCTCCGACGGAGATCGCCATGTCGAACCCGTGAGTCCTAGCCGTCTTCGCCATAAGAGGTCGACTGGTCCCACCTGCGCGTTGCCTATAGTTCCGAGGCGAGCCTCGCGTGGAGCCGAGCCTCGCGTGGAGCCGGTCGTGGTTGAGGAGGAAATTCCGAGGAGGGGCTTGAGCCAATCGCAAGAGGCCGAGGTCGGAAGAAACTTCGATTCTGCCCGGCGATGAAGTGCCGATCGTCGCGCCTCCGATCACCATCGTTGCTCGAGAGCGAGCCGCCCTCTGCGGCTTTTATGCGGAGATGGCGATCGCGGATGCCGAGACCCTCGAGGGAAATCGTTTTCGGTCGGGATCCCGAGAAGGCCGAGAGGTAGATAGCATTTTTGTGTTGAAAATTGCATCTGCGTAGGAGTTGTATTAACTTAGTTGTTTTGATGCGTGATCCGCCGCAGATCCGTCTTGCCCGCAGATGGACGTAGATTACCAAGCGAGCCGATCTCTCTCGCCATTCCTGCGACATTCCTCCATATGTTAGCAAGGCCGCTCGCTCTGCCGAAGGCATGGACGACTGATCTGGATGCGATCGCTCGGCAGCGATCGTCGAGTTCGATGCACGCTGTTCTCGCCCTTTCTCTTCAGACGGCGACCATGGCCGTCCAGGCTGCTCAGGAGTTTGAGGGGCGGCCCTCCACTATTCGCCTGCAGGAGGATCTCGAGGCGGCTCGGAAAGAGAACGCCGAGTTTGCTGACAAGATCGCGGCGATGGAGAAGGACTCCCTGGAGGCGGCCAAGCGGGCGAGCCATGAGCTTGAGCTGGAGAAGAAGGAGACTGAGAAATATCGTATGGCGGTTGACCGATTTCGGGACCAGATGCAGAATGCCGTCCAGGCGCGGAATGTTGCTGAAGAGGAGGCCGATCGCCAGAAGGTGACGATCGCTCGGCTGACCAGCGAGCTGACGGAGGCGAGGGAAAAGATTGCTGCGAGGGAGGCCGAGCTCCAGGGGTCGCAACAGGCGATGGCGGAGCTGAAAGGAGAGGTGGAGGCGACCAGGACCGATCCCTTTCAAAACTTGGAGTTTGTCAGCGAGTTCGCCTATTATTTGGCGTTCGCTGACTCGATCCGAGCAGCTAAGAAGGGAGGTTTGGAGGTCGGGCCTTTAGCTGAGAAATTCAAGTCATATGCGTTGGAGCATCCTCTCCATCCGGCTTTTTCCTTGCCGATCCTGGATCTTTAAAAGATCATTATGCTAGGGTTTATGAGTTTGGTTGTGAAATGATGAAAAATAATTCTAAGAACACAGTCAAAATTACAACTACAAGGTTGAATTTGGAAGATGAAGCTAAATTTCAAAGAATTTATATGAGGTGCAGATTGATGCACTAGGTGGAGAACCCCACATACACGCCACGTGTCGTACATCCAGCAGGAAATGCACTACGTGGGGATGCTCCATGGACGGAGGCAGGATCTGAACATTGGTGATGGTTATGGTTTCACCATAATATCCGATCAACCGAAAGGGCTTGAAATTGCTATGAAAGAGTACATGCCTCATGCTGAGCATAGGTTTTGTACCAGGCATCTATATTCAAACTTCAGAAAGAGGTATTGTTCTGTACTCTGCTTTACTTAACCTGCTATGTATGTGCGCCTAATATTATATCTGATTAATACTCCCTTCGTTCACCAAGAACTTACCCGTTTTTTGGTCCGTCCACCATTTTCTATTTTTTGGGTAATATATTTCACTCAATTCATTTGATTGTAACCCTCAATATATCTTTTATTTACCAACACCGCCACTATTGGACCCACCACTAATTTAAATTATTCAATTCCTCCTCAATTACGCACGCTAATTCATCAATTACCATTAAATTAATTAAAACAACCCAAAATTGAATACACACCCAACCACTACGCACCCAAATACAGGGCAAATCCATTTCTCCATTGTTCTTAAATCCAATCGAAGGACAAATCCATCCTTTTAGTTGAAGAATTCCCTCCAACAATTTGGTCACATCATTAGCTTTTCATCACTTAAATTAATGTTAATATTCCATTGCTCCATATGATTTGTTGGAATGATTTGTTTTTACTAAGATTAATCATGGTAGAAAAAAAATCATTGTTTTCATTTTGTAATTTTATTTAATTAAGTGGCCTAATAAATTAAACGATTAATTCAAAATTTGTATGCCATTTTCCTAATCAAGTATTAAGGAAAAACATGCGATCAAATTAATCACTCTGAACACCTAATAAAAGTAGGACCCTTACTCCACTCAAAAATATATTCAATCATTTTCTTAAGACCATGCCAAAAGCAAAGGGGTAAAAACTTGGTGGACAAGTATTATGTTACATGTACAAGTTTCCGCCATTCATAGTAGCAGGCAACAACAGTTGGGTGTGATACTGTCACGTAGTGCGCTCTGCCGGATGCAGCTACGCGTGGCGTCGTGGGCCAGTGCGGTCGATCTTTCAATGCATCTATCTGCCGCCATACATCTGTACGCGCGTGTAGTGCATCCGGCAGGGGATACACTACATGGGGGTGTACCATGGACGGTACTGGCAACAACCTATAGCATTTGTTTCTGACTACTACAAAAGAGACAGATATCTGCAGTCCTATATCTCTGCTTTGGAAGCACTCAAAAGGTGAGGATTTCTGGGAATTTCAGTCAACTGAACCACTTCTCCCCCTAACATTCCAAAAGAATTGAGAAGAAGAGAGGAATGGGAAGGGGAAAACAGGTAAAGGTCTAGTCAAATCACTGCAAGTCAAGTAGTACCTGAGGTTAGGACTGTGACTGAACGTAAAAAGTTCGATTCGGTTCGCATTATTCGGCCTTAAAAAGTTCAGCTCGCGGCTCGATTCGCCATGCAAACGCGAACTCAAACGTTAAAAGCCATGGCTATGGCTAAAAGCCTAACCCCAACTCCCATTTAAACCCCACCCACCCAACTGATGTGTTTTGAAAACCTGCGAACTCGAACTATTTCGAACCGTTTGTAAATTCGGACCAAATCGGACCGAATAAATTTTGTAGAAAGACCCTACGAGCCAAATTTCGAATCTCAAAATCCGAGCATCGCACAAATCAGACCGCACCGAACAATGACAATTTTTGAGCTCTGAACCAACCGAAGAACTTGATGAACTGTTGGGAATAGGGCTTCCATATTTGAACATAAGGATTGTGTTGGTAGAGGGAATCGATTGATTTGCAACAAATTGGATTTAAGAAAATATGTATGAACCCTAATTTAGATACATACAAATGATATTTCCTATATACACACACACATTATATTTGAGATATTGCTGATGTGGTTAAAGAGAGACGTTGCCTTGCCAAAGAGATGCCACATCACATAATTTTTAACACATTGGCATTTTCCGTCATTAAATATTTAGGACAACTAACGGAGTGTATCCATAGTTGACTTTCGTGACTAGCTTGATACCGTTTTTAAATCAGTGACCAACTTGATACATTGTGTTCACTTTAATGACTCATTTTGATCCGTGAACAATGTTTTTAAATTTAACATTTCTTCCTAAATTAGTTTTTAATATTTGATTAACCGAAATTCCTGAGTTAGTTTAAATTTAGGACGCACTACAGAAAATACTTTCATCATATCATATAAATATTCGACAAAAAAAGCAAGCAGTTTAAAAAAAAAAGAAATCGAAGATTGAACAATTAATGAAGCAGTATAATTAAGATCTTTCGGATAAAAATAAACACCAATAAAACAACTAATGTTTAATATAGGTATATGATTTACGAAGGTTGAAATAGGAAATGAAACAAAATAACTTCTAACTTCTAAGCTAATCCAAAGGCTTTCAAATGAAAATAATGGGATATATAAATATATTTGTAGAAAGAAAAAATGTATTAGTATACACACTTAAATGAATTATAATTTTTTAAAGATATTTTCTAGAATATTATATTTTAAATATTGTTTACGTCGGGACCAGCATGTAGAGATGTTAAACGGGCTAGCCCTAGCGGTTCCGGGCTAGCCGTAGCAGGCTTCGGGCTAAACGGTCCGGGCCAAAAAAACCCGGATTTAGACGGGCTAGAAAATATTGGCCCCAACCCTAACCCTAACGGGCTTCGGGCCAAACGGGCTAAATATTAAAAACATCTATTTTTTATTTTTTTATAAGTCATAAACCGAAAAAAAAAACAGTAAAAACATATTTTATATATATAGTGACAACTATACTATAACAAATATAACAAAAAATACACATATATATATATATGCACACACACACACTGTATTAACAAATACAATAATAATATATATTATATATAGGGGCGCGTTCTATGCAGTACTAATATTAGATGCAGTACTTTACGGTACTAATTTATGCATGAGTTTTGTATTAATTATGCATGAAATATATGCATTTCGTGCATCAAAATTTCAATGCATTAATTTTCACAAAAAATTGATAACTCAGTTTGTCGCCTGTTATTTTTCATATTTTTTTTTGATAACTCAGTTTCTAGGCTTACACCTAACTAGTAACAGCTCCGCTTTCTCACTACTGCCACCAAGTTAAATCGCAGGATGTGCACGAACTGATCAGTGTCTTGTCGGGTTCTGCTGACGTACAACCAGATCCTTCCAGGTAAAGAGAGCATGAAGTCCTCCCCCATAATCGAATCCACACAGATGATATTCATTATGAGGTCCTGTTAAAAGCTTAATTAGAACGTATATGTCTCGGGAAAAATTTTTGAAGTGGAGGTAAAAGGGATAGAACCCTTGACTTCCACCCCACATGAGTGAACTCGGCTAAACCAGTTGGTTTTCATATTTATCATATACAAGTGATGTGTAATGAATATTATCGACTTTCATATTCATCAACCATTTTTATATTCAATGGATTCAATAATACATCATGGATCTGCTTTACATGATATAAATTGCAACGAGTAAAAAATATAAGTAAAATATAAAGGGCAATATAATTGACATAATTATTAGCATCCGATTGGGATTATGTGGTTGGTCGTTACGAGCATCTTAAAAAAATAAATGTAATACTCGACAGCGCTCTGAACAAAGTCAAATATTATTTATACGAGACATCATGGCCCGTGCGATGCACGGGCTTTATTCACCTTAAAGCACAGGTACTTTATTTTCGATAATATCGAATATCATATTTATATTACATATTATTTCACGGCCCGAGCATTCACAGTTTTTGTTTTTCGCGTGAAATTATTCTAAGTTAAAACATCGTATTTTTATATAACGTATTTAATATCAAGTATCGCCTAGGCTGGGTTATTGACAGGTTAAAATGACTTGTACTCAAAATGTGCAACATATTTATCCATGATACTAACACCAGAAAAAAAATTACATGTGCATTTCTTAAGATGGATTATATCTCATTGAAGCCAAATATTTCTTCGTGTTTTACAAAAATCAATACGAACTTCTTTTTAATTAGTAGCATCGAACTATCCTATATAGCTTATTCGGTGGTGCATCATAGCGTCAATATGTGGGGTACTATATTAGGTTGATTTCAAACAATGGGTTCATATATAACATATTAAGATATCGAATTGATATCTATATAGTCAAGTTACCAAACATGTACGGTCATCTAAAATGAATGATTTGTTGTCATTTAATCAAACACTTATTACGCCTACGATGCTACATATTTGAATTAATTTTCTCACACATTTTTATACTTTCCTTATGACAAATATTATGTTTTTTATTACATATTTCACTCTTACTCCTTAGTTGTTTGTATTTTTAGATGTAAAAAATTGCACTCTTAGTTGTTCATAGAGTATTTTTTTTTATTGTAAATAATGTTATTTTGTGTCATGTGCATGTAATTCGTGGTATGTGTGTTCTCAAAACTGTATAACCTCAAATTTTTAAATATATTTTAGTTTAATTGTCCTTTTCAAGCTGAATTAGAATGACAATTTTTTCCAATACTAAAATGTGTATTTATATTTTCAGCTTTACCAAAGATAACAAACAAATAAATAAGGAAATTTGTGCATTACGGTAATTGAATGAGCCTATTTAATAAATGAACATGATAAAAAAAAACTTACACATAATTATTATGTATTGACATACATGATAATAGAATTTCTTAGCTAATGTCATTAATGCTCACATTAAAACATGAAACTCATTCTTTATATATATATATATAGATATGGTCCGACATGCTTGTTGACGGTTCATCGGCAAGGTGTCAATCACACAAAGTATTATTATTTTTTAAAATTTCATGTTTACTGTATGCATATATTCATTAAGCATGAAAAAGGATGTTATCCCCATTAAGACAAAAAATGACTCCCCTACCCTTAATTGAAAACTACACATTTATATATACAATATAAATAATTTAAGACAAAAAAATGACTCTCTTGTCCCCATTATATTATATATACTCATTTATATATACAATATACAAAATTTAAGTTTTATAAATGATTGTAATATATATTATTCATATATAAATAATATACATTATTAATTTATATATAATATTTGTTACCATATATTATTGTATAAATAAACTTTTGTATCTACAAAATATCATATATATTATGAATATATAAGTAAATATTATATATTACTTATATATTAACATTTATTCATATGTATAATATTTATTATATATGTTCTTATCTATTTAAAATATATTTCTATATATAAATATATATTGTATATTATACGTATTAATATTATTTATATACATATTAAATATTTTATATATTACTTACATACAAAATTGAATCATTTATGTATAATATTTTGTTTAAATTAAAATAATATATATATATATATATATATATATATTAGATGAGTCAAATTTGATTTTTTTCAATAATGTTTAAATTTGTCTATTTTGTGTATGGCTTGACTTCTTTGTGTTTGAAATTGAATTTTTAAGTACTTCATGAATTTATGTTTTGATTTTTGGATTATATCATTTATATTGCTTAAAAAATAAATAACAATTTATAAAACAGCTTATAATTCAGGTAAATCACCATTTCTGTTATTCAGACAGTTTATTCAGATGAAAAAAGTAAACAATAACATCAATTTATCCAGACAGACACATTTACCCAGACAGACAAATTTACCCAGACAGACACAATTTACCCAGACAGACAAATTTGGTAAATAGCCCCTAAGCCACAAGTAAACACCCACAAACATCTGAGCGAATAAGACATTTTACCCATTAAACTGATTAAGTCACAAGTAAACAGCCCCTTAGTTGATGTAACACCATAAGGTTTTTTTTTTTTGAACGGCATAAATATATTAGAAAAGCTTCTAGCAAGGCGCTAGAGTCAGAGAGTACAAAACAAATCTAGAAAAAACAAAGCTATACTTACATAGAAGAGATAGCATCTAACAGGTCTTTTAACCACGCTACCCAATTTACATTAACCTTCTTGCATCTATAATTCACCCATAACCATGATAGAGAAACAATATTGTCGAAAATCAACCCTTTTATTGGCTTCTTCACCGAAAAGATAATAGCATTCCTATAACTCCAAATATGCCACCATAAAGAGAAGAACAAAGCCTGTAACGTCGACTTATGCAAGCTGTTAAACCGCAAGCCGTTGAACCAAACCTCCCACTCTAAAGGATCTAGAAAAGAAGGAATGTGTATATTAACCCACTGGCCGACTAAACGGTAAAGATCAGAAGCCATAGAACAATCGAAAAAAAGATGATCACGGGATTCCCCCTCAGTCCCACAAAGCGGACATAGCACACAAGGAATATCTATACCTCTATTAGATAGGGATAGTCTCGTCGGGAGCTTATCTAAAAACATACGCCAAGCAAAGATATTAACTTTAATAGGAAGACTCTTAGACCATCTTGTGGTGGAGGAAGAAATGACGAGCACATGTTTATCGATGACATCTCTAGCCGACTTCACTGAAAAAGCACCATTCCCGTTCAAAGTCCAAGCCCAACGGTCAATAGCAGAAGACAAAACAACCGAGGGAAGCAACTGGGATAACTCTAGCCATTGACACTCTTCGATACCCCCTCTAGGGCTCCTACGGAACGATAAAGCCCAATCAGAATTCTGTAATTTTTGACCTACCGAAACATCTTTATGAAGCTCCAAATTAAATATTCTGTTGAATCTAACTTTGAAACATTCTTCACCGAACCATTTCTCATGCCAAAAACTTGTATTACAACCATTTCCAATATTTTTTTTACAAAACTCCATAAGATTAACACCCTTGGATTTAAGATTGGCAAGGACTTTATGCACCATAATACAAACCGAACAGCCTGTATGATATGGGGACGGCCGGTCAAGAGATCCATTAGAGCCATATATAGCTTTAACAATATCAAACCAAAGACCAGAATGAGAAGAATAGAAACGCCAAATCCATTTAAACAACAAGGCGCGATTAAGGGCAAACAAGCTACTAACCCCTAACCCACCATATTATTTTTGAGCCATTAATTTTTTCCAACAAACCCACGTCATCTTGCGATCATCTAAATCAGCCCCCAAAAAGAAAGAATTACGTAACCCTTCAAGCTGATTTAAAACTCCATCCGGAACTCTAAACAACGACATGTAATAAGTAGGGAGAGATCCCCAAACCGACTTTATAAGAGTAAGCCTCCCACCCACCGATAAAGTCTTTGCTTTCCACTGGGATAATTTGGTCTTAACCTTTTGAACAACCTCATTCCATGACTTGATATGCGCCATGTTACTTTTGCATGCAGTCAATCAATTGTTAATTATTATTTGTTCCCTAATCGGGTAAATTTCTATGGAAGGCTTACGGGACTGTAACGTCCCTGAATAATTTAGGGGGATTATAGAGCATTTAGAGTTGTGGCATAATAGTGAAGTCTTGTCTTGTGTTAGTTTGATTGTCTTTTGAGATGATATTTTAGAAGATATAGGTATTGCGAGCATACGGATGAATATGGTTGAGTAAATGTAAGTTTAATACGGTGATTTTCATATGATAATTACAACAGTTGTAGGAATGCTGTTGGTATTATGTGAGAGTTCAATAGTTGGCTTTAGGGTCTTGAGGATCCATTACTATCATCGTGTTGAGAAAGTGCTCCAGTATTATGCATTTTAGTATTTTGTGTAGCATGCATACCTTGCCGTTATTGTATATTATGTTGTTTTGTTAGACATTTACCGAGCGGTGAGGCTTTCTTTTAGGTACTTTTATTTGTGGATTTGAGTACAGAAAGGTCGTGGAGATGGCGAGTTGTCCCGACGATACTAGTTGATCCTATCAAATACTCCCTCCATTTTTATTTAGATGTCGTTTGACTTTTTGACACACATTTTTAGGTGCTTTGACCGGGTAGTTAAATTTATCATTTTTTAAATTTTATTTTTTTGAATAAAAATATACAATCTAAATTTTAATTCACAAAAAAAATTATTTAAAGATAATAATTTTAACTATACGGTCAAAGCACCTAAAAATGTGTGTCAAAAAGTCAAACCACATCTAAAGAAAAATGAAGGGAGTATATTCTTTTGAGTATTTTTTTTGTTGTGTAAACGTGTATTTATGTTTGTATATATTTTGGCATTTCATCTTGATGTTCGATAGTGGTGCATGGTAGTTTGGTATTTGAGTTTGGTGTTTGGCCTTAGTTATTTCGTTGTGGGAAATTCGCGTTCTTAGCCCATAATTTACCTTTGTGCGCGTTTTTAATCCTAAACAATTAATTTTCATAAAATTAGCCTTTTATGTTTTCAGATGCAGCAATTGAAGCCCTTTTTCCACATCAGTTGTTCCACATCATCCCTGGTGCTCCCGTGGATTGACAAAAACCTACACAGTCGGACACCTCAACACAATTTGGTAAATTGACGAAATTGTCCCCATCCCTGCATATGAATGAATCGTCTGATCTCTGAACCTCATTCTTCCGATTTTATACGAATATCTATGAACTTTGGTAAATTTATTTGGGGATTGGGAGAACATAATGCATTATTTATTGTGAAATTTTGTACCTCCATACATTATAAAATTGACTTTATCATATCTCTCGATTATTTTTGCACTACCACATATGTACTCACGTTTGTTCCGTCAATCTTCAAAGTGCAAAATTATCTCTTATCTTTATAGCACTGTTTGTAAGACATGAATTATTGTGTTGGAATTTGGGATGAGACATATTTATGGTCTATCAAATATGAGAAAATAGATATGAATATAAATGTTGAATAATATAAAGGTACAATATTTATTTCAACGTACTAAAACAAGTACAATGACAAATTCATCGTACAAATATAGATACATTATTTATTCTAACACACCAGTACAAATATAATGACATAGAGTTCACCATATATAAATAGAAAGACACATAATACAAATAAAAACAAGCAAAAGATCATGAAGTTTATTTTCTTCCGACATCTATTATAAAACACACAACTTATCAGTAGTTTCCATGGGATCCATATCAGCAATGTCCAATTGAGCTGTGCCATCATCGTGATTATATGTGATGAAATTCGTTTAAAAAAAATTTCCTTTATTTTTTAGTGACTTCTGATAGAGTTCAGTAAAATACTTCGATGTACGATATGACTAATGGCCTTCCGTACCACAATGATATCAAACATATTTCTTTTTTTTTTCAGACCACCATTATCTTTTTCGTGTTTCCCTTCCTAGTCTGCCTTATGATAATTAGGCTGAATAACTGTCCTCCTTTCACGTTCACGACCACGACCATGACAGTAGCCTCAAACATATACACGTCCATGACCATGGTTATAAACATATGTTGCATTCACTTTAGGGATTGAACATATACGGTGGGGTGAGATTCATGTTTTTTCATTAACAGTTCAGTATTTTGTTCACCCCAAAAAAGACATAAAATCAGATCATAATATTTTGTGAAAACCCGTTCATGATATTGCCGTTGTAAGATTATGTCTGAAGCATGGAATGTGGTGAATATTTTTTCCAGCATGTCATAATCAGTAATATTTTCTCCACATGACTTCAATTTTGACCTGATCCAAAATATAGCTGAATTATATTCGGTAACAAATTTATAGTCCCAAGTTTGATCCATTCATAAGGAGATTTTGGGAGGATCACTTTTTTTAGACGATCTCATAGCTTTCTTTTAATGCTTCCCAAAGACCTGCAGGATCTTTGATCATGAGGTAATCAATTTTCAACGCCTCATGAATGTGGTGACGAATAAAAATCATAGTTTACTCGATTATAGATAGTATATCCAACTCCATAGTTCGATAAATTGTACAGTGATTGTTTGAATATAGATAGTAAATATATCATTATATATATATAAAAATAAAATTATATAAATATACTCGGTTTGTAGCTTTGGTAATAATATATATAATTAGTTGCTCGGGGTTATCCGCTCAAGCATATATAATATATATTTGATTACTTGCTTGAGATTATCCACTCAAACATAGGATATATGTATTTGATTAATTATTCGGGTTATACACTCAAACATATAATATATATTTGATTAATTGCTCGGGGTTATCCATTCAAGCATATATAATATATAAATTATTGTAAGATATAGCAATATAAATTTTATTTCGTCATCTCACTAAATATTATAGATTGTGGCAAAACCTCCTTATCTTAATAATAATGATGATATATGATATTAAAATAGGAGGTATAGATATAGAAAAATATCTATGCAGGAACATCCTTACCGTTTGAGTTGTTTAGAAAAACTTCGAATGTATGTGTGTTTCACTATTGAGTATTGAGAGTGTTTCAGTGACCATAATTCTAAATAATATACAAACATACAGCAATAGATATAATATAACAGTAAGAAAGATACTTTTCTACATTTCACATTGCAAACCCTTTTATAGACAAACTTTACAATGTTGGTATACCATGTCCACTATATTATCTATACTACTTAAAATTTATCCCCCTTAATTTAATGTGGAAAGAGATTTGTGCACAAAGTAAATATTATCCCCCTAAATATTTATCAATTTATTCCAAAAATATTTTCTCTCACATTATTTTCACCGCAAGAAATTATATTGATCAAAATAAATAATGCCAAACTAACTATAAAAATTTCTGAAACTATATATATTTCCTTCTCTTGGCTTATGTGTTTACTCTGTTTATCAACTGTCGAAGACTTTGTCCAATCAACCTTACCAATATATAGTTGGTATATGTTAATAATTATATATGTCAGAAAATCATCATCTAATATTTCTGATGTGTTAATGTTGAAATAGTAAAAATTTTCGTTTATGATAAACTCATCTTGAATGCTCACAATAAATCATCTTGAATGCTCCCAGGTATGGAACACCAAAGGGCTGCGATTTTTCACCCTCAAAGAATACGAATCACTCTTACCATATATGATTATTAATATAGAACAATAAAATAGTAAACATTAGTATTCAATGGTACCTCATATTTAAGTCCTCATATTCTAGAGAATCCAAAGATACACCACGAGCACCTAAATCTTTCAAGTTCAACATCATAGTATGGTTCTTTGTCATTACCCGCCTGAAATGCAAACAACAATCAAAAAGCAACCTCGAAAATGCATAATCTTCACCTGCCTGTTGCACAAACCACAAACGCATACAATCATGCAATTTAGAAGATCCAGAAACATTCATCAAGTTCTCTAACAACTCAAAATCTGCCATTGAAAATATATATATATATATATATATCAAACTACAAATGGTTTTATAATTCGCTATGGCAAAAGTGCCAAATAAATAGGCAAAAAAAAATTATGTAACTTATTCATATTAAAAGATTACATATGAAGAGACTAATTTAATTGTAACTTTTAATGTAAATAAAATAATTTAAATACAAGAGTTATGATAAACATCACAATGCAAATGCACCTTCTAATACACAAGGTGATTAAATTGAACTTTTAAATGATAGTATAAATTACAAGATAGTTAAATTTTAGCTATGAAAACTTAGATACAATCGGTGTATCGTACGGGTTGAATAAACCAAAAACAACCCCAGAGCAACACACGGGTTAGTAAAGCTTCATTTCATATAACTAATTGCATAGACTAAAATAAAACGATAATAGCAATAAAAAAAATATATAAACTTCTTTAAAAGACATTTAAATTCCGCCATCTGCTCATTCAACTGTCTGCCCCAATATTACGTACAAAATACGTAGATATTCAACCAAAGACCGTGCATCGCACGGGTTGGATATGCCTCATAACACGTATTATAATGGTAAATTTTTCATATTATTATTTGTCATGTCCACTATACTATAGTTGTACTAGAGATATTTATCAGTTCTACCAAACTGTAGAAACACAAGGACTCCGTGGCCCAATGGATAAGGCGCTGGTCTACGGAACCAGAGACTCTGGGTTCGATCCCCAGCGGAGTCGATCCCGATTATTTTCAGTAGTTTTCTTTTTTTTGGTTTTTCCTTAGAGCTGATATTCAATTCCTGTATTTTTGAAATTAAATACGCTATATATTAGGATGAGTCTACGTTTTGCCTTTAACCCAAGGCACAATAATAAATAACTCTATTATTTATTTAAAAGAATAGTTAGATGGTTTATTATCTGCAATTTTTATTTATTACTCATTTGTAATTTTATTTATCATTCATAAATAAATAATGCTTTACATTAATAAATACGAAAACTATGATAAAATCTGAAAAATAAAAAGGGAAAAAACTCAGAAATATTATAAAACTAGAACTAGAATTGTTCTAAAACCGAGAAATTCAATTAAATAATATTAGATATTTACAAATAAATTCTAAATTATTATTCGTTATATTTGGAAATAAACAAGTAAATTGTTTGAAATGTTACAAAATAATAAGACTAAATTTCGAGAATTGTAAAGTTCATTAAAGATATACAAAAAGTATTTGGATTCTATATATAATCTATTCTATAAATCTGAAAACATAATCGATAAATTAAAAAAATCTGAAATTCAATTCTATGATATACTTTATTTACATAGTACTGATTGTTTTTGCTTTTATTTCATTATTCAGACTTATTAAATAATTATAACTTTTCGGTTAAAATGTTATATTTTATTTATCCCATCTTATAGATTTTTAGTTTTTTATTATATCGTGCGACAATTGATCAAAAATGGAGTTATATCTATTGATTATGTGAGATCAAATGTTAATTTGGGGGATCCAATCACAAAAGGTCTGAACGGAGATCAATTTCATAAACTGCTAGAAGAATGAGATTAATATCCATATCTTGAAAGAACGATCATAGTTGTAACCCAACCTTAAAGACCGAAAATCCAGAAACTTGGGTCAATAAGAAATCAAACTTATGAAAGTTATATTGAATTGCGCATTGTGGTGAGGTTATGGGGGTGTATTCCATTTGGCTTTTAATTGATTTGTATAGACTTTTTAAAACCTATGGATTTATATGAAGTGTCAAATTTTCACATAGTTTATTGAATTTTAAATCATAAATTTTTACAGATTTGTATAGACTTTAAAAAATTCGTGGACTCTGGAATTCGCAAATGTATATTTAAACTCTTATCCGTTATAAATACAATAATTATTATATGTTAGTGTAATAAATTTATAAGTCTAAATGATAATAAAAATAATAATTATGAAAAAAATATAAAATAAATTAAATAACACAAAAAAACCAAAACTTATTTCTCATAAAACTTATTTTTCATACTTAGATTTTAATAAATTTTAATGTAATATATATTGTTTAAGAATAATTTTCAGATTTAAAAAATGTTTCTTATTTTTTCCTAAAATTTTATATGTACTTTCATTTTTTTAACATCCAGATTTTTTCTAGATCCTCCTATTCACTTTATAAATTTTTTATATATATTTAAAATTATTCTTAGATTTTAAAAGTTGTTTTTCGAACTTTCAGATTTTTTTCTAGATTTCTTATGCATGTTATAAATTTTGCGATATTATTTAGATAATTTTTATACTTTATTTGATTATTTTATATTACTTTTAAAGATTTTTTTAAATAAAACTTTTGCTAGGATTTGAAATCTAGGCAGAGGAGAGATTTGTTGGTATTTTTTTCATTTACAAAAGTTGGTATAAATCTATCAAAGTCCATGAATTTGTAAAATCTTTTAAAATTCATAGACTTTTAAATACATCAAGAATTTAAAAGATATTATAAAATTATTATTGAATACCTCAAGAATTTTTAAAGATTTTTTCAAATTCTAATTGAATACCCATACACTTTATATTAATTACACCCCCTAAGTCTCTGAACTTTTAATGACTCCTTGTCCTCGAAAAGGAGAAGTATTGCAGGGTACTTTATAAAAGAAGATCACCTATCTAAGTGTGAGGACGGACCGCCTCGAATAAACACTTAGGAAACCAAGATGTTGTCCATGGCCAAAACGGACACAACTATGAGAATGGTGTAACACCCCCAAGATATCCGAGGTATATTACAGTGCCGTGAATCCCTATATGGGACCCACCAGGCTGAACAGCATCATACTCATCGACTCACATAAACGACAGAACAATACCATGTCATAAAGACGCAAAACAGAATAATCCACCCGGTTCAACCGGTCAATATAACATCATCATCCAACACAACATAATAACCAACAATACAATCCGAACGAACAAGAACCCCTTAAGTACTCGAGTACAACTATTAGTTCAAAACCCCAAAAGATGAAAAGGTAAAAGACACTAAAACGTCACACGTGCACAATCATCACGCACGGCCATCATCCGTGTACTGGTCCAGCACCCGCTCGTCTCGATGAACCTGACCTGAAATTCATAAAACGAATTTCCCCAAAACGGGTCCCCAGAGGGGTTAGCAATTACGCTAGTACAAGTAACCAGATGAACAACTTACATCTTACACATATAGTAAATGTATGCAATAGAGAAAACCGTTCGAAAACACTCATTTCCGGAAATGCCAATATCAAATCACATTTGTAAAATTCACCACAATTAACCGTCGATCCACACCTCCGTGGACCCCTACCGAGACCCCGTCGGATCTAACCCGTAGTGGTTAAAAGCAAAGCTCGTCGATCCACACCTCCGTGGACCCCTACCGAGACCCCGTCGAGTCTAAGCCGTAGTGAGCATACACACACACACACATAATTTCTCATACAAAACTACTATGTCAAGATTGTAAGTTCATAAGGATACTTGCCTCGATTAATAGACGGTGACGCGAACGGAACGGAAGAATCAAGCACGACCGTGAGGAACCGACAAATGAACCTAACGATTCGAATAACACAATCACAACAAACTCTAGACGATTACGGAAATGGAATACACCCGGAAACCCACCTACGATTCATGTATATTCATACCAAAAATAACAACGAGGGCGGACCACAACCAAACCCTTTCGATTCCGTAAAAATCCACAAAATATCCATGAATCCGTAGAAAAACTAAAGATACTAACAATATCAATCGTATACATCATGAATCCATCAACAAAACGGAACTAATTGGAAGAAAATCCCAAAACCCCCAAATTAATCGAAACTAGGGTTCTAGAAATATTACCTTAGGAGATTCAAGTACCAAGATCCGTAGAACACGCGTTAGATTGATTGCCCGGGCTTCACTACCGAAGAAAAATGGTGAAAATCGACCCCCCAATGGATAAGGATGAAGAACTCTTCCCCTCTCTCTCACTCTCTCTCGCGCTGCAGGTGAAAATGAGGAAGAAGACGGCCGATTTCGTCTAATAAAGACGAGTTGCGCAGTTGACCGCTTTGTGTGCCGCGGCACAGCTTAGGTGTGCCGCGGCACAGGCCAAAAATTTACTCCCAGGTTTCGGCATTGTGCCGCGGCACAGCCTGCGTGTGCCGCGGCACCGTCTGATTAGGTTTAGGTCGCAGAAGACACACGAGTGTGCCGCGGCACCGGCCAGGTGTGCCGCGGCACCGGCCTGGCACTGTGCCGCGGCACCGGATGGGTGTGCCGCGGCACACAGTATAGTTTGTCCGACCAACAACGGAAGGGATTTGTGTGCCGCGGCGCACACACCTTGTGCCGCGGCCCACACTCCCTTATGCGTTCCAAAATGATAAAAATGATCCGTAAAGAGAATAAAACGATAGGAATCAATATTTGGAAACCAACAACACGAAATGGATCCACGGCAACCCCAAAACGGCGGTTCCGCACAACAATAACGAGAATACAATTCAATAGTTTGACAGGAAGGACACGCTGAGAAGTACACGAGGGTCACTACGATCGAGAAATACACCAAAAACGAAAATACCAGGGAGAGAAAAATACGGATATTACATTCTACCCCTCTAAAAATAAGTTTCGTCCCGAAACTTAAGAAACAAACAACTCCGGGTACCTAGCACGCATGCTATCCTCGGTTTCCCAAGTTGCTTCCTCGACACCGTGTCTCGACCACTGCACTTTGACCAAAGGGATGGTTTTATGCCTCAGTCGTTTCTCACGATGCTCCAAAATCTTCAAAGGACGCTCCTCAAAAGTAATATCTTCAGCAATATCAATCTCGCCATAATCGATGACGTGACTAGGATCCGGAACATATTTCCTCAACTGGGAAACATGGAAAACGCTATGAACATGACTCAAAGCCGGAGGTAACGCCAAACGGTATGCCAACCCACCTACTCGCTCGAGGATCTCAAAGGGGCCGATAAATCTCGGACTCAACTTTCCTTTCTTCCCGAAACGAAAAACTCCCTTCGTCGGCGACACCTTTAGCAAAACGTGGTCTCCCACCTCGAATTCCAAAGGTCGACGACGGACGTCGGCATACGACTTCTGTCGACTCTGGGCAGTCAACATCCGTTCCCGAATTAATTCTATCTTCCGCCTCGTCTCTAGAACGACATCCGGCTCAGTCCCGACCAAATCGGACGCCTCATTCCAACAAATAGGTGATCGACATCGCCGCCCATAAAGTGCCTCATACGGTGCCATCCGAATCGACGCGTGCCAACTGTTGTTGTACGTGAATTCGATCGGCAAATGTTCCTCCTATCACTACTCCAATCGAGAGCACATGCACGCAACAAGTCCTCGAGCGTCTGGATAGTGCGTTCCGACCGTCCATCCGATCGGGATGAAAAGAGGTACTCAAACGCAACCGGTACCCAACGCCTTATGCACCGCCCGGAAGTGCGATACAAAATGACCGTCACGATCCGAAACAATAGACTTCGGAGTACCGTGAAGTCTCACGATCTGCGCGATAAACACACGAGCTAACTTCTCCGGGCCCCAAGTGTCCTTGATGCCCAGAAAATGTGCCGACTTGGTCAGGCGATCAACAATCACCCATACCATATTCATGCCCGACCTCGATCTCGGCAAACTCGTAACGAAATCCATCGATATATCTTCCCATTTCCATTCCGGAACGGGAAGTGACTGCAATAACCCAGTCGGTCGCTGATGCTCGATCTTGACCTGCTGACAAGTCAAACATCTCGCTACAAACTGTGCGACCTCATCCTTCATATCATTCCACCATAAATTTCTTCTCAGGTCCTTGTACATCTTACTCGAACCAGGATGAACGGAATAGGGTGTAACATGGGCCTCCCGCAAAATACTCTGTCTCAACTCTGAGTCGTTCGGCACACAAAGCCGACTCTGAAATCTCAAAATACCATCCTCGTGAATCACAAACCTAGGAGACTTTCCCTTAAGAACATTCTCTCGGATTTGAGTAATCATCGGATCCTCTGACTGCTTCAGCTTAATCTCATCGATCAAAGACGACGAAATTTCCAAAGCACGAAATTGTCCGACAGTTCCAGGCAACAGAACCTCAACATCTAACTCGATTAAAGCTCGCCGAAGCTCGGACTGAGATGTAAGGATCTCAAGCGATTCCAATGCAATCGGTTTCCGACTCAAGGCGTCGGCCACGACGTTCGCCTTGCCCGGATGATAAAGGATTTCGAGGTCATAATCCTTAATCAGCTCTAACCACCTCCTCTGTCTCATATTCAACTCCCGCTGAGTAAATATGTATTTCAGACTTTTATGATCGGTAAAAATCTGACATGTAGAGCCGAAAAGATAGTGACGCCAAATCTTGAGCGCAAATACGACTGCCGCTAACTCCAAATCATGAGTAGGGTAGTTAAGCTCATACGGCCTCAACTGTCTCGACGCAAAGGCAATGGTCTTGCCGTCTTTGCATTAATACGCACCCAAGACCCGACCCAAGCATCGCTATAAGCGGCGAATCCCTCGTTGCCACACGGCAACGCCAAAACCGGAGTCAAGTCAAACGTTTCTTGATTCCTCAAAATCGAATCGCCTCTCGTCATTCCGCATTTAACTTCTCGGATTTCGAGCAAGCTGTGTAAGTGGTCGAGCCGATTCGAGAAACCTCACGAACCTACGGTAGTAGCCACCAAACCCAAGAAACTACGAGCTCTCTCACGTTTTGGGCGGTGCCCAATCCAATACCGCCTCGATCTTCTGCGGATCTACACGAACCCCCTCGGCTGAAATCACGTGACCCAAAAACATCACTTCCTTCAGCCAGAACTCACATTTCGAGAACTTCGCATAGATTTGCTCGGCCCTCAAAATGTCTAACATTATCCGCAAATGATGGGCATGCTCTTCCTCGTTCCTCGAATAAATAAGAATATCGTCAATGAAGACGACGACACACTTATCCAAATACTCGATAAAGACTTTGTTCATCAACTGCATGAACACCGCCGGCGCATTAGTTAACCCGAAAGGCATAACTACAAACTCATAATGTCCGTATCTCGTCCGAAAAGCTGTCTTCGGCACATCGGACTCTCTCACCTGGAGCTGATAGTACCCCGATTTCAAATCAATCTTCGAGAATATCGTAGCTCCCTGCAAGTGGTCGAACAAGTCGTCAATTCTCGGCAAAGGATACTTGTTCTTGATGGTCACCTTGTTTAGATCGCGATAGTCGATACAAAAACGTAGTGAACCATCCTTCTTCCGCACAAACAGGACCGGTGCGCCCCAAGGCGAGGCGCTCGGTCGAACATACCCCGACTCAAGAAGCTCACTCAACTGCTTCTTCAACTCGGACATCTCTGAAGGTGCCATGCGATAGGGCGCCTTCGAAATAGGAGCCGCACCCGGCTCTAATTCTATAGCGAACTCGACCTCGCGTTCCGGTGGCAATCCCGGTAGCTCGTCAGGAAATACATCCGGAAACTCATTAACGACTGGAATCGACGAAAGCTCGACTCCACCATCCTCCGCCTTCAAGGCATAGCACCAATAACCAGTACACCCCTTTCGCAGGAGACTCATCGCCTTCAAGGCGTTAATGAAGAATTTCTGGTTCCCCCTCTTTCGCCCGGCGAAAGAGTGCTCGGTGCCATCCTCGGCTAACATGGTGATGATCCTCGTGCGGTAGTTCATGATTGCGCCATGCCGCTCGAGCCAATCATCCCCGAGAATCAAATCCTCACCCTCAATATCCACAACAATAAGATTAGAGGGCCAAGTCCTCTCACAAATAAGTACAGGACAGTCTCGAACCTCCTGATCACCAACGATCCTATCACCGCTAGGAAGCTTAACGATGAAGGGTTCACAAGGCATCAAATCGAGACTCAAACGGCGTACACAATCCAAAGATATGAGCGAATGCGTAGCACCGAATCGAAAAGCACACCGAAAGGATGAGAAAGAATATAAACGGTACTGCCGCCACGGTGAGCCGTGGATCATCGGCTTTCCGCATCTCATAGACACGCGGGTGGGCTGAGCCGACACCGGAAGCTCCCCTTAGAGGGCTGACCGACCTCTCCCGACTAGCACTCGGCGGGGATTGAGGAGCAAACGATCTCGATTCACACTTGGTTCCCTAGGCGCTGGAATGGAAGCCCGGGCACCAAGAATTTTCTCCCTCTCGGCCAGAAGCACCTTGTGGCCCGGCCACACTGATTACACGTCGACAAAGGGCTCAAACAAGTATGGTGATGTGGCTGTACGACCACAATTGAAACACTTCACATCACGAAAAGGAGCACCGGTAGTTCCACGAGGACCCCAGTGAGCAGTGGAACACCGCCGTGGAAGTTAGCAGATTGGGATCTCTGCTGACCCCCACTCTTGTGGCCCGAAAAGTTCCCAGCGGACTTCTGCTTCTTACTCTCGCGGGCCGCCTCACTCGCCGTCACAGACATATCATAGGCAAGGGCCCTGCTCTGGTAATCTTTCAATGTAGTGCATACGAGCCCCGACATATAGTCCCGAATCGGCAACTTCATCCGTCTGGAGAAATGGAAAATTTTGTCACTCTCCTCGACAACTTGGGTTTTCACATAACCCAACTCCTTGTTAAAATCAGCAATAGCTTGAGCTACGGGGATATCCCGCGGTTGAGCATCATAAAAAGCATGCACCCGAGCCTGTCTGACTGGCCACGGGCAATATTCGGTCTCCATCAACTCTTGAAACTCAGCCCACGAAGCAGTATGGTCTTTGGGCCCAACGGCCTCCCACCAATCCGTGGCGTCCCCTGTGAGAAAGTATTGAGCAATAGGGACTCTACGGTCCTCGGGACAGTTAGTGGCAACGAAGACCTTAGATATCTCCTTGATCCACCCTTCCCAGCCAATCGGGTCTGAAGCTCCCGAAAACTGAGGAGGATGCATCTTGATGACATCTTGGAGCCAACGGTCCGCTCCGCCCCGATTAGCATGGGCCTGATCCGGGTTACGAACCGCCCGAGCTATTGCCGCCATTTGGTTCACCATTTGTTGCATAACGGCCGCAATACCAAGATCGGCACGGTCCCGAGAAGAAGCATGGCTATGACGGTCGCGATCGCCGGCCTCGAAGATCGTGACGTGGCCGCCCCACCGGCCGCCCCACGTCCCGGCCGTCCACGACCACGATCACGACCACGACCTCTTCCAAAGATCCATACTGGAGTTAAATAAGTAGCAAAAGCCATACGAGGATCAGTACAATAAAAGAACAATCACAAGTCGAGAATCAAGGGTACGATACAAGGAATTAATGAACAGAGGAAGGAAAACTTACGGACAGTGGTAGTACCGGAATCATGGCAGCGTGACGATGATGTGCAAAACAAAACACCACAAGACCCAATAAACCGACAAGCCTAGGTATCCATAAACCTAGAGCTCTGATACCATTTTCTGTAACACCCCCAAAATATCCGAGGTATATTACAGTGCCGTGAATCCCTATATGGGACCCACCAGGCTGAACAGCATCATACTCATCGACTCACATAAACGACAGAACAATACCATGTCATAAAGACGCAAAACAGAATAATCCACCCGGTTCAACCGGTCAATATAACATCATCATCCAACACAACATAATAAGCAACAATACAATCCGAACGAACAAAAACCCCTTAAGTACTCGAGTACAACTATTAGTTCAAAACCCCAAAAGATGAAAAGGTAAAAGACACTAAAACGTCACACGTGCACAATCATCACGCACGGCCATCATCCGTGTACTGGTCCAGCGTCCGCTCGTCTCGATGAACCTGACCTGAAATTCATAAAACGAATTTCCCCAAAACGGGTCCCCAGAGGGGTTAGCAATTACGCTAGTACAAGTAACCAGATGAACAACTTACATCTTACACATATAGTAAATGTATGCAATAGAGAAAACCGTTCGAAAACACTCATTTCCGGAAATGCCAATATCAAAACACATTTGTAAAATTCACCACAATTAACCGTCGATCCACACCTCCGTGGACCCCTACCGAGACCCCGTCGGATCTAACCCGTAGTGGTTAAAAGCAAAGCTCGTCGATCCACACCTTCGTGGACCCCTACCGAGACCCCGTCGAGTCTAACCCGTAGTGAGCATACACACACACACAATTTCTCATACAAAACTACTATGTCAAGATTGTAAGTTCATAAGGATACTTGCCTCGATTAATAGACGGTGACGCGAACGGAACGGAAGAATCAAGCACGACCGTGAGGAACCGACGAATGAACCTAACGATTCGAATAACACAATCACAACAAACTCTAGACGATTACGGAAATGGAATACACCCGGAAACCCGCCTACGATTCATGTATATTCATACCAAAAATAACAACGAGGGCGGACCACAACCAAACCCTTTCGATTCCGTAAAAATCCACAAAATATCCATGAATCCGTAGGAAAACTAAAGATACTAACAATATCAATCGTATACATCATGAATCCATCAACAAAACGGAACTAATCGGAAGAATATCCCAAAACCCCCAAATTAATCGAAACCAGGGTTCTAGAAATATTACCTTAGGAGATTCAAGTACCAAGATCCGTAGAACACGCGTTAGATTGATTGCCCGGGCTTCACTACCGAAGAAAAATGGTGAAAATCGACCCCCCAATGGATAAGGATGAAGAACTCTTCCCTCTCTCTCACTCTCTCGCTACCGCAGTGAAAATGAGGAAGAAGACGGCCGATTTCGTCTAATAAAGACGAGTTGCGCATTGACCGCTTTGTGTGCCGCGGCACTTAGGTGTCTGTGCGGCACGAGCCAAAAATTTACTCCCAGGTTTCGGCATTGTGCCGCGGCACAGCCTGCGTGTGCCGCGGCACCCGGTACAGTTGGGTTTAGGTCGCAGAAGACACACGAGTGTGCCGCGGCACCGGACAGCTGTGCCGCGGCACCGTCCTGGCACTGTGCCGCGGCACCGGATGGGTGTGCCGCGGCACACAGTATAGTTTGTCCGACCAACAACTGAAGGGATTTGTGTGCCGCGGCGCACACACCTTGTGCCGCGGCCCACACTCCCTTATGGGTTCCAAAATGATAAAAATGATCCGGAAAGAGAATAAAACGATAGGAATCAATATTTGGAAACCAACAACACGAAATGGATCCACGGCAACCCCAAAACGGCGGTTCCGCACAACAATAACGAGAATACAGTTCAACAGTTTGACAGGAAGGACACGCTGAGAAGTACACGAGGGTCACTACGATCGAGAAATACACCAAAAACGAAAATACCAGGGAGAGAAAAATACGGATATTACAAATGGCAGGTGTTAACCAAGGAGGATTAGTTCAAGCACCTTGTCAACTAAGCCGTCAATATATCCGACGGTATTTTATTAAGAAAGGTTCAAAGCCACAAACTACCTTTCCCATGCAGTATTGTTTCACGGAAACTGGGTATGTGAATCTGCATTCATGCATACAGTTATTTCCACTCGTGTGGGGGATTGTTTGAAATTGGTTTTAAAATAGTTTGACTCAATTTAAATTAATTTAATGATGATAACATATTTAACTCTTGGGAATTAAATATTATATTGTGAATCTATGTTTTGAGAAGATAAATGTATGATTTTATTTTTCTCAATACCGATTTCAGGTGAGTGAGAAATAAATGATTAACTTGTCCATTTAATTAAAATTGCGAAGAGTTAAAGTGGGTGTGAGAGGTCATTCCACATTAGAAAATTAAAACTTTCTTGACTAGCTTATTAGTAGGAATGTGCATGAGTAGTTCAACAAGCTAGTAGTATTAGGGCTGAGAATCGGGACATCCTGAGGTCCCGGTCCCGAGTCCCGATTGTCCCGGTCCTGAAAATCACCAATTTGGTGGTCCCGGTCCCGATCCCGTTCGGGACTTTGGGAGTCCCGATTCTCAAAATGGGATAAATGTAAGTCTCCGTCCCGGTCCCGATCTCGAGGATAATTTTTCGAAATGTCCCGAATGTCCCGAAATGTCCCGAAATCAGAAAAGGAAAAAAAAAATTGATTGAAATTAGAAATTTCAATCGGGACTTCGGGATAGTCTCGATCGGGACTCGGGACTCCCGAGTCCCGAAAATACCAAAATCTCAGGTCCTGGTCCCGGTCCCAATCCCGTAAAATTCGGGACTCGTGGTCCCATTTCCCGTCGGGACTCGGGACGGGACCGGAACTCGGGATTTTTCGATCCTAAATTCTCAGCCCTAAGTAGTATACACCTTCCAGTCGACTCGGCTCGGCTCAGACTCGATTCTCGGTTCTCGCAGTTCTTGGCAATTACACTTTGGGCTGGACTTCGGCGACTTGGGCCTTGTGGCTTGTGAGCTTGGGATGTGACTATATCAATTTTTTGCAGCCAAGTCCAATGTCATCTGCCAGGTTTAAAAACCCAGCTGATTTTTGCATGTTGAAAACCCAGCAGACTTTTAGAGGTTGAAAACTCAGTTGAATTTTGGAGGTTGGAAATCCAGCTGCAACCAGCCAGGTTTGGAAACCCAACTGAAATCAACCAAGTTGAAAACCCAGCTGATATTTAGACCCGACTGAAATGGGCCAGGTTGAGAACCCGACTTTTAGAATATGACTCTTCACACTCCATAATGTAACGCCCGAATTAAATGAGGCTATTTATGGAGGTAACTTTTCAGCTGGAGGATTAAAAGAATTAATGCACTTTAATCTGCAATTACTCCACACCTGATTGAGTGGTTTTTGGACCCTATAAAAGGGATCTTATGCATTTTATTTCATACCATAACATAGAACGAAATACAATCATACCACATATTGGAGCATATTTCCTTCTTGTTTTTCGTGCCCAGTTTCCAACACTTGAACGCTCGCCAGAGTTCTGAGTTTTGGAAAGCACCTAACTCAGAAATGCAACAGTTGTATCTTGTGGATATCTTGCCTGAGCCGTCTGCTCTTATACGAGGACAAAATTGTCTCCATGAATCAATAATCTAAATAACATAAATGAATGTTGTATCCTCAAATATTTTCATTCATTTAAAATGTCATAAAATTAACTGTTTTTTAAATAGTTTTTATAAAAAATTATAAACGTTTTTTATAAGGATTCGAAATTTTAAATTTTCTGAATTAAAAAATCTCCCAGAAATTTAATTTTCTTAAAAAAATTCCAAATTTTGAGTAATATATATATTTTTTGGTAAATAAAGAATTTATTTCACCAAGTGAGCAATAAGTACAATCCTAACAAGAGTTCCAAAAACAAAATCCATTAGACCAACAACAACTAGCAGCAACAACAGACTAATCTATGAAGTTAAAAATCTAGCTAGTTTTGGATCCCTTCTACTATATAAATAAATCTGGTACTGACACACAGAAATGACACTTTCAGCAGTTTGCTCCACATTCTGAAACCGTCTCTTGTTCCTTTCCACCCATATCTGATAAATCACAATTGCAACAACCATCCTGTAAAGTTTTTGTTTTCCTCTATTGGATTTACACTGGGTAATCAAAAATAATTTCTCCTCTTCCCATCCCAAATTCCTTCTGTTCAAGCTACACCACCTTGTGACCTTGATCCATACAGATACAGAAAAAGGACATTGAAAGAAGAGATGATCCAGACCCTCATCCTCTCTTATACACAATATACATTGCTTGTCCACACATATGCCAAACTGAGCCAATCTCTCACAAGTACTCAGTCTTCCTAGCAGAGTAAGCCAGCAAATGAAAATAGTTTTGGGGGGAGCTATATTGCAGCTAAGCATCTTATGCCAATTAACCTTTTGCACATCTCCTCTCATAATAAGATAAGCTTTTTTAATAGAAAATGAAGGGCTAAGTAACAGTTGAATTGGACACATGTGGCTCGTGACGTGTGGGAGTACTTTGGCACATGGACACATTTATCCCTACCCCATACTCAGAATATTTTTGAGCTCCTGAGTTTTTTCGCACACGGCACACACTTTAGGCACGCGACTTTCATTATTCCTTGTCTGATCCTTTGGTTCATCTGGACAGAAAGGAATAGTGCAAAGCATAGGGCGGTTTCTTTTGTTTCCTCTCATGTTATTGTGCAGGTGGAGCGCCATGTTGATTTATTGGCTGCTGCAGGGATTATTTGCTCTGAGTTCTGGGCGGGTTGCTCGCCGCCTGATCGCTTCCAGCGTGCTACATCTTCCCCCGCTCAGACTCGTCGCCCCGTCCCGGTGGTTTGGCTTCGACCCGAGTCCCCTTGGATCAAGCTGAACACGGATGGTTCGTTCGATAGAGACACACAGATTGCGGGTGGGGGAGGTCTGATTAGAGATCATCACGGAGAGCTCCTTCTTGCTTTCCATTCCTCTTTTCAGGCCTCTTCGAGTTTTGATTCATAGGTCCAGGCGTTGGCGATTGGATTGATTCTAGCCTCCCAGAGATCGAGACATGTTTGGATTGAGCTTGATGCTGCTGCTGTAGTGACCCTGCTATCATCTGGCCATCGGGGCTCTTGGCAGGTTCGTCACACTCTTATGCGTATCCGACACATTCTCAGAGATATTCAGTTCAGAGTCACTCATATTTTCCGGGAGGGCAACAGGCCGGCCGACTATCTTTCTGAGCTCGGCATGTCGTTCCTCGGCATTCAGACTTATACTTACGATACTGCTCCTCCGTTTCTCCTCTCCCTTATACGGATGGATCAGCTTGGTTATCCGTCTTTTAGATTTAGATAGGATTTATTTTTTATCGATTGATTGGTTGCCTATGGGTCCGCACATTAGCCCACGGTTTTAGTGGTGCACCTTGTACTGATCTAGCGGGCCGTAGGCACTTTAGATTTTAGGCCCCAGATTATGGCCCATTTTTTGTCATAAAAAAAAACCGTATTCTTGGCATCCTCATAGGGAGTTTTGTGAAATTCGATGAGTTCATGATCACTCGAGTTGAAGGCATTCTGGCATCTATCCCTAGCAGGTATCAGTAGTGCCTCATTATTTGCTTTTCGTGTCTAATGGTTGTCATCCTGAGTATGTTACATGTACCTCGAGCTTGATCAATATTCATGAGCATCATGAGCCAAAAAAAAAAAAAAAAAAAAAGTAACAGTTGAATTGATTACCTGTTTGGGAGTTGAAATATGATTTGTCTCCAATGATTTTCTTTATCACCCATGCAGCTTAATATATATTTTTATAAATTAGTTTAAAATATTTTAAGAAAATTGATTTTCCAAAAAAAATTCCCACGTTTTATTGATATTTTCACATACCGTAAATGAATTTTTTAGATTTCAAAATAATCTTTAAACTTATAAGACCTTTTTCAAAAAATCAAATAAAAAAGTATATGACAATCGTATGAAATAATTCTAGTAAGTTTAAAAAAAAACTAACAATCCAATATTTTAAAGTTTATTTTGTAAATTTTTTAAGTGAATTTTAGAAATAACACATTATTCAGATTTTTTGACTTAAATGATAGGGGATGTAAATTTCTTGGCTTAATGGGACAATACACCCCTTGCCGACTTACCGTCTAAGACACTTGCTGTGCGAATAAACCACAAGTAAACACCATAAAGTGCTGTTCAAAGCATTAAGGGGCTGTTTACTTTCGACTTAATGGGCTGGACGACTTATTTTTTAGAATTTTTTAGATTTCAAAATAATCTTTAAACTTATAAGACCTTTTTCAAAAAATCAAATAAAAAAGTATATGACAATCGTATGAAATAATTCTAGTAAGTTTAAAAAAAAACTAACAATCCAATATTTTAAAGTTTATTTTGTAAATTTTTTAAGTGAATTTTAGAAATAACACATTATTCAGATTTTTTGACTTAAATGATAGGGGATGTAAATTTCTTGGCTTAATGGGACATACACCCCTTGCCGACTTACCGTCTAAGACACTTGTTGTGCGAATAAACCACAAGTAAACACCATAAAAAGCCGTTCAAATCATTAAGGGGCTGTTTACTTTCGACTTAATGGGCTTAATGGGCTGGACGACTTATTCGCGCAGACATGGTGAGTGTTTACTTACGACTTAATGAAAAATGAGGAGTCTGAATCGCTAAGTGACCTTCCCCTCTTGTCCCCATACAGACACAAAAATGACGCCCGCTACCCCTCTCCCCTTCCAAGACATGATCCTCCAGATTGAGAAGAAAAAAAAAGAGAAAATTTAAAAAATCTAAAAAAAAAATCAGAACTTTTATTTTTTAAGAAAAAAATATCTCGAATAGTTATATTAAAAATCAGAATTTTTTATGTAAAATTCGAAAATAAAAAAGTAAAAAATAAAAAAAACATCTGAAAATTTTAGAAAATTTAAAAAATCTGACAAGAAAATCGTAACTTTTATTTCTTAAGAAAAAAATATCTGGAATAATAATATTAAAATCAGATTTTTTATTTAAAATTCAAAAATAAAAAGTAAAAATAAAAAAAATCTGAAAAATTCTGAAATATTTAAAAAATCGGACAAGAAAATCGGAACTTTTATTTTTTAAGAAAAAAAATATCTGGAATAGTAATATTAAAAATCAGAACTTTTTATTTAAAATTCGAAAATAAAAAGTAAAAAATAAAAAAAATCTGAAAATTCTGGAAAATTTAAAATATCTGACAAAAAATTGGAACTTTTATTTTTCAAGAAAAAAAATATCTGGAATAATAATATTAAAAATCTGAAATTTTATTTAAAATTCAAAAATAAAAAGTAAAAAAAATTTGAAAATTCTGAAAAATTTAGAAAATCTGACAAAAAAATCGGAACTTTTTTTTTTTAAGAAAACAAATATGTGGAGTAATAATATTAAAAATCAGATTATTTTTTTAAAATTAAAAAATAAACAGTTTGGTTAATAATGTTAAACTTGTCTACCTTGTGTTTGAATTTGGCTACTTTGGGTTTGAACTTGACTCCTTTGTGTTTGAAATTAGATTTTTAAGTACTTTATGAATTTATGTTTTGATTTTTGGATTATATCAATGGCTTAAAAAATAAACAGCAATTTATAATACATCTTATAATTCATATTCAGGGGTAAATTGGTCATTTCTAATATTCAGACAATTTATTCAGATGAAAAAGTAAATAACAGCATCAATTTACCAGACAGACACATTTATCCAGACACACAAATTTACCCAGACAGACATATTTACACAGACAGATAAAATAAACACCACCTACGTTTTGCCTTTAACCCACGGCACAATAATAAATAACTCTATTATTTATTAAAGAAAATAGTCAAATGATTTATTATCTGCAATTATTATTTATTACTTATTTGTAATTTTATTAGTAATTTTATTTATCATTCAATAATATATAATGCTTGATATTAATAATTACAAAAACTATGATAAAATTTGATGAATAAAAAAAACTCACAGATATTATAATACTAGAATAGAATTGTCCTAAAATCGAGAAAATCAATTAAAGAATATTATATATTTACAATTAAATTCTAAATTATTATTCAATATATTTGGAAACAAATAAATTTTTGAAATGTTGCAAAATAATAAAACTAAATGTCAAGAATTGTAAAGTTCATCAAAGATATACAAAAAATATTTGAATTCTATATATAATCTATTCTATAAATCTGAAAACATAATGGATAAATTAAAAAAATCTGAAATTCAATTCTATGATATTCTTTATTTACATAGTACTGATTGCTTTTGTTTTTATTTCATCATTCAAACGTATTAAATAATTATAAATTTTTAGTTAAAATTTTATATCTGTTCCGGGAAATCCTTCCCGTATTGGTGTCTTACCTAATACTGGTTGTAGGGGGATAGAGTTATGAAAGGTTCTAGACTCTTCCATAAGTAGTAGGATCCTGTTAGATGTCTTACCTTAACTAGGAATCCTATATATGGAAGGACTCTCATTGTAATGCCTATATAAAGGCCCCCCTATTCATTGTTATCAATACAATTGATTTGCTGTCTTTTACTTTCTCCTCAAACACGTTATGAGTACGTAGCTCGAACGAAAAAAAAGAGAAGAAAAAATCGGCCGACCCTCCGCTGCGCTGCTTACGCCGCGCCCTGCCGGCCCGACCACCATTGCCGACTGCCATGCCGCGCCGCTGCCGTTGCCGCCCATTGCCGGCCCACCATTGCCCGATCTGCCGCCGGCCATTGTCTGCGACACCGCCATTGCCACTTGGCCAATGCCATGGCAAAACACCCGCCGCCAGCCAACCTGGCCGTTATCGCTACCAGCCCGCCGCCGCTACCGATCGCTAAGCACCGCCGCCGCTACCAGCGCCGATCGATCCAGTCAATGAACATCACCGGGACCCGCCGCCGCCGACCGCCGCCGACCACCGCCAGCCCGGCGGCTCAGCCAAGTCAGGCCGGTTCTGACTCTCGGACCAAAACCCAAACATCAACTTATCTTCGGAAGCCGCCAAAATTGCGCCTCCGGTTTCACGTCGTCGCATCGAGTACCAACCGGTAGATCGAAGCACACCACAAATTTAGCACGTGCCTAATTTTATAATCGAGGTAACTATCTGACTTGTCCCTATTTCAATTCTCTCCTTTTGGGAATTTTTCTTTTGGGAACATGGGTTCTTGGGTTCTTTATCTCCCACGCTACTTTGCGGTGGATGAGACCGCGAGAGAAGTCGGTAGAGCTGTTATCGGACCGGTTCGGACCGGTTTTCTCCAGATTCGGATCCGGTCCGATAGGTTACCGGGTAGATCCGGTCCGGACCGATAACGGTTCCGGTTCAATTTTTAGAACTCGAATCCGAACTCGTTAGTTTCCGGGTGAGTTTCGGTCCCGGGTATTTCGGTCCGGTTCATGATCGGGTTTCGGGTTCACTCGGACCGCTAACAGCCCTATGTGGGTTGGATCTTTACTAGGAAAATGAAGGAAGAGCAGCAAAATAAATCACATAAATGGGGGTTACATGATTCGAACTCCAGACCTTTTGTTCAAAGGTATATCTTCTTAACTACTTGACCAGCATGCTATTTGTGTTTAAAACACGCAAAACGTATTAATAATATATGTATAAAATATATAAATTATAAAATACATATAAACTTTTTTTTTAATTTATTACCGGGTTTGTTTTCGGTTTTATCGGTCCGGGTCTTATCGGTTTCGGTTCAATGTTTAGAACTCGAATCCGAACTCGTTAGTTTTCGGGTGAGTTTCGATCCCGGGTATTTCGGTCCGGTTCATGGCCGGGTTTCGGGTTCACTCGGACCGCTAACAGCCCTAGAAGTCGGTATCTCTGCGTGTCGAAGAAAATTGTGTGACGGTCCTGGGGGAGTCACGGAATTGTTGAAAGTCGATATTTGTGGTTGTTGCATACACCACGTATCTGGGTGCGATCTGATATCGCCGTTTTTTGTCGACTTTACTAAACAACAATTAAGGGAAGTAAATCGAGTAACGGTTATGTTACACGCTTTTAAAAGCATCGATTGTGACCGTTTACATTGTCACTGAAAATCCAACAAGACTAACTTCCTCTTGTTTATATCTTGTAGATGGCACAAAGCTCCAATGTTCATCCAGAGTTCGACATCCTTGACCATGCTGGTAAGGAGTACCATAGGTGGGTCTCAGACGTTCACTTGGCGTTCGTCGGTAAGAGATTTACCACCACCATTTTTCCCTCTAACGAGCCTACCGCTCAAGAACCGAGCGAGGAAACCAAGGCTAATGCACTGATGTACTTGCGTAGACATATACATCCGTTGTTGAAAAAGTGTTATATGAATTTGCAAACCCCCAAAGAACTATGGGATACACTCGAACAACGATTTAATAATGTGCATGATCAGCGCTTCCCCAAATTGCAACTTCAGTGGGAGCAAATCCGATTTTTGGATTATGCGAATGTGGAGGCCTATAACCAAGCCATCCTTGATCTTCGCGCTGATCTTGGTTTTTGTGGTGTCAAGAAGTCTGATCAAGATTTGATCGAGAAGACTCTTAACACGTTTCCCGTGGGAGCAAGTGTGATTGCTCATCAGCTGCGTGTTGCCTATGAGGAAGGGAGAATTAAAAATTTTAGTGACCTTATCTCCCACCTCGCGAAAAAAGAAAGTCACCATGAGATTATTCTCAATAGCAATGCGCGCCCACCTGGTACGAAGCCGATTCCGGAAGTGAATCAGGCTACCCACAGGAAGGCACCACGACAAAATAGAAAAGGCAATGCTACTCAGTTTTTGCAAGCACCACGGGTGCATGACTCGAGCAAGCAAGGGAAAAGACGAGGTCGTCGTTCCAATATGTGTAAGAGGCAAGGTAGCTCGGCCACGGGACCTAGTGGAACCCAACCACGTGGACCGCCTCCTGCCGCCGGGAATAGAACCACTCCAAAGGAAGGCCGGAATTGCTATACTTGCGGATCGAAGAAGCATACTTACCGCAATTGCAAGGCGCCAAAGAACATCCAAGCTTACTACAAGCACTATAAACAGTACTTGACTCAAGAGTCAAATTACATGGAAGAAGATAATGAGAACACGGAGGTGAACCATATTGAGATCCCTCCTCTCACCATTGCGGACAAAGACCAACATATGGATGTTGCCGACTTTGACTAGATCATTTTATTTTGACTAGTTTTACACTTTGGTTATGTTTTATCTTGTTTCTAGTTTTCGAGAACTACTTTGGATTTTCTATGAATGTAATAAAGTTGGCCATGATGAATAAAATTCTTTTAATTGCTGTGATTGTGCAAAAACGAATTTTATTTTTTCCCTTCGAAAGCATGTTTGGTTTATCACAAAATAATTGCTAGCAATGAATTGCTTGGTTAAATTGATACATTGGTGGATTTCATCAAAACTTTTGATCAAGACTAAGCGCATCCTCCTTGGTATTTGTTTATGCTTTGAAAGTTCAAACGGAATCAGTGGTTTTTAAACAGCCTTAGCTGTACCGACATTCCTACTTTCTCTGCAAGTCTACCAAGTTGGAGTTACCAAAGGATCATTAACCGAGATATAAATCGAACACCAAGATGCGTTTTGAAGTGTTTAAACGCTCCTATGGCCATATTACCATAGTATTGTATCAACAATAATGCTTTTGAAAAAGGCTTCAACCTTGCTCTATCACTCAACAATAGGGAAATACCAAAATAGCAACTTGAAACGAGCACTGAGATCTAAGTTTAATGATACAGAAAGTTCACTAACTATGGACAGAAAGATACGGAAGTCTAGTTTCCAGAACAACTGACCGTTCGTCCATATCCTTCTTAACGAAGAAGTTATTGCTATTTTAGTGAACAAAGGTCAAGCTGCGCGGAAATTATTTCCAGCGATTGTGCTAACTTTGATCCTAACCGACTTGGTCGAATTTCCCCAAACTCGAAGTTAATGAGTTTCGCTATGTCTTTAATCACAAGACTAATCGAGTTTCATGTCTTATTGTAGATGTCTCGTGGCGAAATTGAGTGCCTTGCTGATAGTGGAACAACCCACACTATTCTTCGGAATAGACAATTATTCAAGGATATTGTGCCATATATATCCTCAGTGACAACAATGATTGGTTCCTCCCAAGTAATTCAAGGGAGAGGACCTGCTCATTTCTTGCTACCTAATGGTACGAATATTAATGTCACAAATGCTCTCTATGCCCCAAGAGCAAACCGAACCTTGCTAAGTTTTAGGGACATCCGTGCCAACTGTTATCACCTTGATACACATTGTGAGAATGGGACAGAATTTTTATGTGTTACTCTAGCAGAATGCGGAAGACGCCGCGTTCTCGAGAAACTAATGAGTCTAGGGTTATTGAATCCTATGCTGTGAGTCACGAACTATGTGATTCCGAAGCATACCAACTATGGCATGACCGACTCGGTCACCCTGGACGCGACATGATGATTCGCATTTTGAAAAACTCACATGGTCATCTGTTTTTCAAGTCCAGAAAATGATTGGAAGCACCACTCGATATCGGCATTGATGTGAGTGAGCTTGATACCGTATCACCGGGACTAAAGATCGCACGCCCTGATAAGGTTGACGGTGCATCTCTTGTAAATCCCGAGGCTTCCGTGGCAATTTCTAATGCCCATAAATCATTTTGTAAGGCCTGTTCACTAGCAAAGTTGATACCCTCTCCGTCCTTTGCTAAAGACTCAACACAAAACATTCGCTTCTTACAAAGAATTAAAGGGGACATTTGTGGACCTATTCAGCCAGAATGCGGACCATTCAGATATTTTATGGTTCTGGTTGATGCATCGACGCGATGGTCACACGTCGCTCTGCTATCCACGAGAAATGCTGCATTTGCTAAACTCCTAGCACAAATCATCAAGTTACGGGCTAACCACCCCAACTTTCCAATCTCGTCATTAAGATTGGACAATGCTGGTGAGTTTACGTCAAAATCTTTTGACGACTATTGCATGTCGATTGGGATTGAAGTTGAACATCCCGTCCCCCATGTTCATTCGCAGAATGGCCTTGCCGAGGCTATGATTAAGCGATTCTGACTTATCGCCCGAGCATTGGTATTGCGCACCAACTTGCCGATTTCTGCCTGGGGTTATGCAATTTTGCATGCGGCTATACTTATTCGCTTTCGACCCACTGCCAATCAACCGTTTAGTGCGTACCAGTTGGTAAATGGATATGAGCCTGATATTTCACACTTACGCATTTTTGGTTGTGCAGTCTATGTGCCAATTACGCCTCCACAGCGTACTAAAATGGGTCCGCAAAGACGATTAGGCATATATGTTAGCTATGAATCGCCTAAAATTGTCCGCTATTTGGAACCTTTGACAGGAGATATGTTTACTGCAAGATTTGCAGACTGTCACTTTGATGAGACAAACTTCCCGTCGTTAGGGGGAGAGAGGAATCGAACGATTCGATTGAACGCCAGAAATTATGCAGTGTGCTCCCTCCTTGCCTCATCAAGATCCCCGCACAGCTCAATCCGAGCTAGAAGTGCAACGTATTCTCAGTCTTCAGAAAGTTGCGGATTCGATGCGCGACAGCTTTACTGATACTGCGAAAGTGACAAGATCTACAATTTCCGCTGCGAATGTTCCTGCAAGGTTAGAAGTCCCAGTTATAGGGCAAGGTTCAGCCGCCCAAAGGAATGATGCCCCCGGCGTCAACCTTAGTGGTGGGACGGCTGCTTCGGCTGCTCTTATCCCTGCTCGAAAGAGGGGGAGGCCAGTGGGTAGAAAGGATACCGAACCTCGAAAGAGAAGAGGAACGGAGGCACAAAATCCTCTCGTCATCGACACAGTGACTCCGTCACACGAGATTATCTCTGATTACGGATATGTCCTCGAATTAATAATGGAACAATCAACGGACGCGTCGGAAACTTTGTTGATGTCAGAGAATAAAGAAATCTCGATGCAATGTACGAGTGAATACGTACTATTAGACAGGTCGTCCACGCTAGTCGATGATGCTTTTGCCAATTCCATCGCTCAAGATATTATTGAAGGCAGCGGCCAGCGCTCGGTTGCTGAATGTCAACAACGAGCCGATTGGCCGAAATGGAAAGATGTAATGCAGGCTGAACTAGACTCAATGGCTAAACGTGAGGTATTTGGCCGTATCGAGCCAATACCCATGGGCGTTAAACCAGTTGGACATAAGTGGGTCTTTGTTCGTAAAAGCAATGATAAGGATGAGGTCATGCATTACAAAGCGAGACTAGTTGCCCAAGGCTTCTCGCAGCGCCCTGGCATTGACTACGAGGAGACGTATTCTCCCATTATGGACATCATCACTTTCCGCTACTTAGTCAGTTTGGTAGTGTCCGAAAAACTGAACATGCAGCTTATGGATGTGGTTACAGCGTATCTTTATGGGATCTAGATACGGATATCTATATTAAAGTCCCCGAAGGGGTTTCATTGCCCAAATCAAGTAGCTCTAAACCACGGAGCGCTTACGCTGTGAAATTGGGTCGTTCACTGTATGGGTTGAAACAATCCGGAAGGATGTGGTACAACCGCCTACGTGAATACTTGGTTGGGAAGGGATACGAGAACAGTGACATCTCTCCATGCATTTTTGTGAAAAGAACAGATACAGGATTCATGATTGTAGCCGTCTATGTAGATGACATGAATGTTATCGGTACCATAGATGAGGTCAATGAAACGGCCTGCTACCTTAAATCCGAATTCGAGATGAAAGATCTGGGGAGGACTCGATTCTGCTTGGGCTTAGAGCTAGAACATCGAGATGATGGCATACTCATTCATTATTCTGCCTATGTCCACAAAATGCTCATGCGATTTAGTATGGACAAGGCACATCCTCTTGCTACCCCCATGATTGGTCGAAGTCTGGAAATGAACAAGGATCCGTTTCGTCCCAAAGAGGAGGATGAAGAGGTCCTTGGAGCAGAAACACCGTACCTTAGCGCAATCGGTGTGTTGTTGTATCTGGCTCAATGTACTCGTCCAGACATCGCATTCTCTGTGAATTTGTTAGCGAGATTTAGCTCCGCCCCCACGATAAGGCATTGGAATGGAGTAAAACACATCTTTCGATACTTGAAAGGCTCCAGTGACCTTGGATTGTTCTTTCCCTACGCAAAAGAGAGCGATATTCCGAAAGGAACTATTGAGGTTAAGACGATGCATACCGACCGTCGATCTTCCTCTGATATTGCTGCTAAGCATGGTACCTTGACTACCAGAAATGCTAATGCGAGCAAGCTTACCCCTTATGCAGAGAATCCTAACGACACGTTAGTTGGATTTGCTGATGCCGGTTATCTCTCTGACACGCATAAAGGACGTTCCCAAACTGGTTATGTGTTCACCATTGGGAATACGGCAATATCTTGGCGATCTACCAAGCAGACCCTAGTTGCTACTTCCTCGAACCATGCAGAGATAATTGCATTGCACGAATCCGTAAGGGAGTGCATTTGGCTCCAGTCAGTCATAGACCATATACGAGGAACGTGTGGATTAGATCCCACTACAGCAACCCCTACTTGCATCTTTGAGGACAATGCGGCATGCATTGAGCAGATGAAGTTAGGTTTCATTAAGGGTGACAATACCAAGCATATTGCGCCGAAGTTCTTTTATAATCAGCAGCAGTAGAAATTGCTGAATATCGAAGTGAAACAAGTGAGTTCCGATGAGAATATCGCAGACTTGTTCACTAAGTCTCTGCCGAAATCTACATTTGAGAAACATGTGAGAAGCATCGGCATGTGTCGATTATCCGAGCTCAACTAATGATAGCTCGACGGAATGAGCTGTCATGTATACCTCAGGGGGAGTATACTTCACATGATTCTGTCATTTGTAGTTGGTGCGTTGTGCTCTTTTTCCTCACCAAGTCTTTGTTTTTCCCACGGGGTTTTATTTGACTTGAAAAGGTTTTTTACCGAGGCAACACCTTGTGCACCATGTTAGTATTAGTGTTCGACATAGGGAGAGTGTTCCGGGAAATCCTTCCCGTATTGGTGTCTTACCTAATACTGGTTGTAGGGGGATAGAGTTATGGAAGGTTCTAGACTCTTCCATAAGTAGTAGGATCCTGTTAGATGTCTTACCTTAACTAGGAATCCTATGTATGGAAGGACTCTCATTGTAATGCCTATATAAAGGCCCTTCTATTCATTGTTATCAATACAATTGATTTGATGTCTTTTACTTTCTCCTCAAACAATATCTTAATTTTCCCATTTTTTATTAAAATATTACATCCAATCATAATATCTGACGGCTCAATTTTTTTCTTTTGATATTTTATCAAGTTGGAAGGGGGTTAGTGATTGTATTTTTAATTACGACTTGTGTTGTCATAAATTATACACTTTTTGATTTTTTTTTTATTTTTCAAGATATTTTGCTCCTTTGACTTTTCCAACAAGTTGTGAGTGAGATTGGTGATTGTATTTTTAATTGTAACTTTCATAAATTTTTTTATATATTTTTCTAAGATATTTTGCTCATTTTATATTTAATTATGACTTATTTGTCAAGTTGAAATGGAGAATTAGCGATTGTATTTTTTATTGTAAAAGAATTCGATTATGGTGAAATCTAATGACTCAAAATTAATTTTTTTGTACTAACATAATTATATTTCTCTATTTTTGCTTTATCTTACATAAATTTATTAATTTTTTCTTGAGTTGAGCCACTTTATATAATATTTATCTATTTAAAAAATGCATATTTTATTTTACATAAATTGTATATATTTATAATTAAATAAATTAAATTAAGAAATTAAAAGGTTATCAGCGAAATACTGGCACCACTTATTCTTAGGTGATTATGTACGCTAATGGATTGTTGCGTACGTTAGGAGTTGGGAAATAGCTCTTTTCTATTTTTCTTTTTCTTTTTTTTCAGTTTTTGGGCCAATAGATGGCTCACATAGAGCAGTAGACTCGGAGGATGAAAAAGTAAATAACAGCATCAATTTACCAGACAGACACATTTATCCAGACACACAAATTTACCCAGACAGACATATTTACACAGACAGATAAAATAAACACCACCTACGTTTTGCCTTTAACCCACGGCACAATAATAAATAACTCTATTATTTATTAAAGAAAATAGTCAAATGATTTATTATCTGCAATTATTATTTATTACTTATTTGTAATTTTATTAGTAATTTTATTTATCATTCAATAATATATAATGCTTGATATTAATAATTACAAAAACTATGATAAAATTTGATGAATAAAAAAAACTCAGAGATATTATAATACTAGAATAGAATTTTCCTAAAATCGAGAAAATCAAATAAAGAATATTATATATTAACAAATAAATTCTAAATTATTATTCAATATATTTGGAGACAAATAAATTTTTGAAATGTTGCAAAATAATAAAACTAAATGTCAAGAATTGTAAAGTTCATCAAAGACATACAAAAAATATTTGAATTCTATATATAATCTATTCTATAAATCTGAAAACATAATGGATAAATTAAAAAAATCTGAAATTCAATTCTATGATATTCTTTATTTACATAGTACTGATTGCTTTTGTTTTTATTTCATCATTCAAACGTATTAAATAATTATAAATTTTTAGTTAAAATTTTATATCTGTTCCGGGAAATCCTTCCCGTATTGGTGTCTTACCTAATACTGGTTGTAGGGGGATACAGTTATGAAAGGTTCTAGACTCTTCCATAAGTAGTAGGATCCTGTTAGATGTCTTACCTTAACTAGGAATCCTATGTATGGAAGGACTCTCATTGTAATGCCTATATAAAGGCTCATCTATTCATTGTTATCAATACAATTGATTTGGTGTCTTTTACTTTCTCCTCAAACACGTTATCAGCACGTAGCTCGAACGAAAAAAAAGAGAAGAAAAAATCGGCCAGCCCTCCACTGCCGCCGACCGCCGCCGCCTGCCGCTGCCGCTTCGCCCAGCCATGCCGCGCGCCGCCGCCGCGCCCGATGCGCCCAACCACTGCCGATCCACCGGCTGCCGATCTGCCGCCGACACTGCCGCCAATGCCACCGCTGGGCCGCCGAACACCGCCGCGCCAGACAGCTGCTACCTGGCCGCCAAGCACCGCCGCTACCAGCCACCGCGATCGATCAGGCCGGAACATCACGCCGGACCGCGCTAACCGCCGCCGCCGTCGACCGCCGACCACCGGCCGCCAGCCCAGCCAAGTCCGACCCGGTTCTGACTCTCGGACCAAAACCCAAACATCAACTTATCTTCGGAAGCCGCCAAAATTGCGCCTCCGGTGTCACGTCGTCGCATCGAGTACCAACCGGTAGATCGAAGCACACCACAAATTTAGCACGTGCCTAATTTTATAATCGAGGTAACTATCTGACTTGTCCCTATTTCAATTCTCTCCTTTTGGGAATTTTTCTTTTGGGGACATGGGTTCTTGGGTTCTTTATCTCCCACGCTACTTTGCGGTGGATGAGACCGCGAGAGAAGTCGGTATCTCTGCGTGTCGAAGAAAACTGTGTGACGGTCCTGGGGGAGTCACGGAATTGTTGAAAGTCGATACTTGTGGTTGTTGCATACACCACGTATCTGGGTGCGATCTGATATCGCCGTTTTTTGTCGACTTTACTAAACAACAATTAAGGGAAGTAAATCGAGTAACGGTTATGTTACACGCTTTTAAAAGCATCGATTGTGACCGTTTACATTGTCACTGAAAATCCAACAAGACTAACTTCCTCTTGTTTATATCTTGTAGATGGCACAAAGCTCCAATGTTCATCCGGAGTTCGACATCCTTGACCATGCTGGTAAGGAGTACCATAGGTGGGTCTCAGACGTTCACTTGGCGTTCGTCGGTAAGAGATTTACCACCACCATTTTTCCCTCTAACGAGCCTACCGCTCAAGAACCGAGCGAGGAAACCAAGGCTAATGCACTGATGTACTTGCGTAGACATATACATCCGTTGTGGAAAAAGTGTTATATAAATTTGCAAACCCCCAAAGAACTATGGGATACACTCGAACAACGATTTAATAATGTGCATGATCAGCGCTTCCCCGAATTGCAACTTCAGTGGGAGCAAATCCGATTTTTGGATTATGCGAATGTGGAGGCCTATAACCAAGCCATCCTTGATCTTCGCGCTGATCTTGGTTTTTGTGGTGTCAAGAAGTCTGATCAAGATTTGATCGAGAAGACTCTTAACACGTTTCCCGTGGGAGCAAGTGTGATTGCTCATCACCAAGGCCGCCTATGAGGAAGGGAGAATTAAAAATTTTAGTGACCTTATCTCCCACCTCGCGAAAAAAGAAAGGCACCATGAGATTATTCTCAATAGCAATGCGCGTCCACCTGGTACGAAGCCGATTCCGGAAGTGAATCAGGCTACCCACAGGAAGGCACCACGACAAAATAGAAAAGGCAATGCTACTCAGTTTTTGCAAGCACCACGGGTGCATGACCCGAGCAAGCAAGAGAAAAGACGAGGTCGTCGTTCCAATATGTGGAAGAGGCAAGGTAGCTCGGCCACGGGACCTAGTGGAACCCAACCACGTGGACCGCCTCCTGCCGCCGGGAATAGAACCACTCCAAAGGAAGGCCGGAATTGCTATACTTGCGGATCGAAGAAGCATACTTACCGCAATTGCAAGGCGCCAAAGAACATCCAAGCTTACTGCAAGCACTATAAACATTACTTGACTCAAGAGTCAAATTACATGGAAGAAGATAATGAGAACACGGAGGTGAACCATATTGAGATCCCTCCTCTCACCATTGCGGACAAAGACCAACATATGGATGTTGCCGACTTTGACTAGATCATTGTATTTTGACTAGTTTTACACTTTGGTTATGTTTTGTCTTGTTTCTAGTTTTCGAGAACTACTTTGGATTTTCTATGAATGTAATAAAGTTGGCCATGATGAATAAAATTCTTTTAATTGCTGTGATTGTGCAAAAACGAATTTTATTTTTTCCCTTCGAAAGCATGTTTGGTTTATCACAAAATAATTGCTAGCAATGAATTGCTTGGTTAAATTGATACATTGGTGGATTTCATCAAAACTTTTGATCAAGACTAGGCGCATCCTCCTTGGTATTTGTTTATGCTTTGAAAGTTCAAACGGAATCAGTGGTTTTTAAATAGCCTTAGCTGTACCGACATTCCTACTTTCTCTGCAAGTCTACCAAGTTGGAGTTAATGAAAGGATCATTAGCCGAGATATAAATCGAACACCAAGATGCGTTTTGAAGTGTTTAAACGCTCCTATGGCCATATTACCATAGTATTGTATCAACAATAATGCTTTTGAAAAAGGCTTCAACCTTGCTCTATCACTCAACAATAGGGAAATACCAAAATAGCAACTTGAAACGAGCACTGAGATCTAAGTTTAATGATACAGAAAGTGCAAGACCTGTGGACAGAAAGATACGGAAGTCTAGTTTCTAGAACAACTGACCGTTCGTCTATATCCTTCTTAACGAAGAAGTTATTGCTATTTTAGTAAACAAAGGTCAAGCTGCGCGGAAATTATTTCCAGCGATTGTGCTAACTTTGATCCTAACCGAGTTGGTCGAATTTCCCCAAACTCGAAGTTAATGAGTTTTCGCTATGTCTTTAATCACAAGACTAATCGAGTTTCATGTCTTATTGTAGATGTCTCGTGGCGAAATTGAGTGCCTTGCTGATAGTGGAACAACCCACACTATTCTTCGGAATAGGCAATTATTCATGGATATTGTGCCATATATATCCTCAGTGACAACAATGATTGGTTCCTCCCAAGTAATTCAAGGGAGAGGACCTGCTCATTTCTTGCTATCTAATGGTACGCATATTAATGTCACAAATGCTCTCTATGCCCCAAGAGCAAACCGAACCTTGCTAAGTTTTAGGGACATCCGTGCCAACGGTTATCACCTTGATACACATTGTGAGAATGGGACAGAATTTTTATGTGTTACTCTGGCAGAATGCGGAAGACGCCGCGTTCTCGAGAAACTAATGAGTCTAGGGTTATTGAATCCTATGGTGTGAGTCACGAACTATGTGATTCCGAAGCATACCAACTATGGCATGACCGACTCGGTCACCCTGGACGCGACATGATGATTCGCATTTTGAAAAACTCACATGGTCATCTGTTTTTCAAGTCCATAAAATGATTGGAAGCACCACTCGATATCGGCATTGATGTGAGTGAGCTTGATACTGTATCACCGGGACTAAAGATCGCACGCCCTGATAAGGTTGACGGTGCATCTCTTGTAAATCCCGAGGCTTCCGTGGCAATTTCTAATGCCCATAAATCATTTTGTAAGGCCTGTTCACTAGCAAAGTTGATACCCTCTCCGTCCTTTGCTAAAGACTCAACACAAAACATTCGCTTCTTACAAAGAATTAAAGGGGACATTTGTGGACCTATTCAGCCAGAATGCGGACCATTCAAATATTTTATGGTTCTGGTTGATGCATCGACGCGATGGTCACACGTCGCTCTGCTATCCACGAGAAATGCTGCATTTGCTAAACTCCTAGCACAAATCATCAAGTTACGGGCTAACCACCCCAACTTTCCAATCTCGTCATTAAGATTGGACAATGCTGGTGAGTTTACGTCAAAATCTTTTGACGACTATTGCATGTCGATTGGGATTGAAGTTGAACATCCCGTCCCCCATGTTCATTCGCAGAATGGCCTTGCCGAGGCTATGATTAAGCGGTTACAGCTTATCGCCCGGGCATTGGTATTGCACACCAACTTGCCGATTTCTGCCTGGGGTTATGCAATTTTGCATGCGGCTATACTTATTCGCTTTCGACCCACTGCCAATCAACCGTTTAGTGCGTACCAGTTGGTAACTGGATATGAGCCTGATATTTCACACTTACGCATTTTTGGTTGTGCAGTCTATGTGCCAATTACGCCTCCACAGCGTACTAAAATGGGTCCGCAAAGACGATTAGGCATATATGTTAGCTATGAATCGCCTAAAATTGTCCGCTATTTGGAACCTTTGACAGGAGATATGTTTACTGCAAGATTTGCAGACTGTCACTTTGATGAGACAAACTTCCCGTCGTTAGGGGGAGAGAGGAATCGAACGATTCCAGTTGAACGCCAGGAAATTGTCTGGTGTGCTCCCTCCTTGCCTCATCAAGATCCCCGCACAGCTCAATCCGAGCTAGAAGTGCAACGTATTCTCAGTCTTCAGAAAGTTGCGGATTCGATGCCCGACAACTTTACTGATACTGCGAAAGTGACAAGATCTACCATTCCCGCTGCGAATGTTCCTGCAAGGTTAGAAGTCCCAGTTATAGGGCAAGGTTCAGCCGCCCAAAGGAATGATGCCCCCGGCGTCAACCTTAGTGGTGGGACGGCTGCTTCGGCTGCTCTTATCCCTGCTCGAAAGAGGGGGAGGCCAGTGGGTAGAAAGGATACCGAACCTCGAAAGAGAAGAGGAACGGAGGCACAAAATCCTCTCGTCATCGACACAGTGACTCCGTCACACGAGATTATCTCTGACTACGGATATGTCCTCGAATCAATAATGGAACAATCAACGGAGGCGTCGGAAACTTTGTTGATGTCAGAGAATAAAGAAATCTCGATGCAATGTATGAGTGAATACGTACTATTAGACAGGTCGTCCACGCTAGTCGATGATGCTTTTGCCTATTCCATCGCTCAAGATATTATTGAAGACGACGACGCTGAGCCGCGCTCGGTTGCTGAATGTCAACAACGAGCCGATTGGCCGAAATGGAAAGATGCAATGCAGGCTGAACTAGACTCAATGGCTAAACGTGAGGTATTTGGCCGTATCGAGCCAATACCCATGGGCGTTAAACGAGTTGGACATAAGTGGGTCTTTGTTCGTAAAAGCAATGATAAGGATGAGGTCATGCATTACAAAGCGAGACTAGTTGCCCAAGGCTTCTCGAAGCGCCCTGGCATTGACTACGAGGAGACGTATTCTCCCATTACTTAGTCAGTTTGGTAGTGTCCGAAAAACTGAACATGCAGCTTATGGATGTGGTTACAGCGTATCTTTATGGGGATCTAGATACGGATATCTATATGAAAGTCCCCGAAGGGGTTTCATTGCCCAAATCAAGTAGCTCTAAACCACGGAGCGCTTACGCTGTGAAATTGCGTCGTTCACTGTATGGGTTGAAACAATCCGGAAGGATGTGGTACAACCGCCTACGTGAATACTTGGTTGGGAAGGGATACGAGAACAGTGACATCTCTCCATGCATTTTTGTGAAAAGAACAGATACAGGATTCATGATTGTAGCCGTCTATGTAGATGACATGAATGTTATCGGTACCATAGATGAGGTCAATGAAACGGCCTGCTACCTTAAATCCGAATTCGAGATGAAAGATCTGGGGAGGACTCGATTCTACTTGGGCTTAGAGCTAGAACATCGAGATGATGGCATACTCATTCATTATTCTGCCTATGTCCACAAAATGCTCATGCGATTTAGTATGGACAAGGCACATACTCTTGCTACCCCCATGATTGGTCGAAGTCTGGAAATGAACAAGGATCCGTTTCGTCCCAAAGAGGATGATGAAGAGGTCCTTGGATCAGAAACACCGTACCTTAGCGCAATCGGTGCGTTGTTGTATCTGGCTCAATGTACTCATCCAGACATCGCATTCTCTGTGAATTTGTTAGCGAGATTTAGCTCCGCCCCCACGATAAGGCATTGGAATGGAGTAAAACACATCTTTCGATACTTGAAAGGCTCCAGTGACCTTGGATTGTTCTTTCCCTTCGCAAAAGAGAGCGATATTCCGAAAGGAACTGTTGAGGTTAAGACGATGCATACCGACCGTCGATCTTCCTCTGATATTGCTGCTAAGCATGGTACCTTGACTACGAGAAATGCTAATGCGAGCAAGCTTACCCCTTATGCAGAGAATCCTAACGACACGTTAGTTGGATTTGCTGATGCCGGTTATCTCTCTGACACGCATAAAGGACGTTCCCAAACTGGTTATGTGTTCACCATTGGGAATACGGCAATATCTTGGCGATCTACCAAGCAGACCCTGGTTGCTACTTCCTCGAACCATGCAGAGATAATTGCATTGCACGAATCCGTAAGGGAGTGCATTTGGCTCCAGTCAGTCATAGACCATATACGAGGAACGTGTGGATTAGATCCCACTACAGCAACCCCTACTTGCATCTTTGAGGACAATGCGGCATGCATTGAGCAGATGAAGTTAGGTTTCATTAAGGATGACAATACCAAGCATATTGCGCCGAAGTTCTTTTATAATCAGCAGCAGTAGAAATTGCTGAATATCGAAGTGAAACAAGTGAGTTCCGATGAGAATATCGCAGACTTGTTCACTAAGTCTCTGCCGAAATCTACATTTGAGAAACATGTGAGAAGCATCGGCATGTGTCGATTATCCGAGCTCAACTAATGATAGCTCGACGGAATGAGCTGTCATGTATACCTCAGGGGGAGTATACTTCACATGATTCTGTCATTTGTAGTTGGTGCGTTGTGCTCCTTTTCCTCACCAAGTCTTTGTTTTTCCCACGGGGTTTTATTTGACTTAAAAAGGTTTTTTACCGAGGCAACACCTTGTGCACCATGTTAGTATTAGTGTTCGACATAGGGAGAGTGTTCCGGGAAATCCTTCCCGTATTGGTGTCTTACCTAATACTGGTTGTAGGGGGATAGAGTTATGGAAGGTTCTAGACTCTTCCATAAGTAGTAGGATCCTGTTAGATGTCTTACCTTAACTAGGAATCCTATGTATGGAAGGACTCTCATTGTAATGCCTATATAAAGGCCCTTCTATTCATTGTTATCAATACAATTGATTTGATGTCTTTTACTTTCTCCTCAAACAATATCTTAATTTTCCCATTTTTTATTAAAATATTACATCCAATCATAATATCTGACGGCTCAATTTTTTTCTTTTGATATTTTATCAAGTTGGGAGGGGGTTAGTGATTGTATTTTTAATTGCGACTTGTGTTGTCATAAATTATACACTTTTTGATTTTTTTATATTTTTCAAGATATTTTGCTCCTTCGACTTTTCCAACAAGTTGTGAGTGAGATTGGTGATTGTATTTTTAATTGTAACTTTCATAATTTTTTTATATATTTTTCTAAGATATTTTGCTCATTTTATATTTAATTATGACTTATTTGTCAAGTTGAAATGGAGAATTAGCGATTGTATTTTTTATTGTAAAAGAATTCGATTATGGCGAAACCTAATGACTCAAAATTAATTTTTTTGTACTAACATAATTATATTTCTCTATTTTTGCTTTATCTTACATAAATTTATTAATTTTTCTTGAGTTGAGCCACTTTATATAATATTTATCTATTTAAAAAATGCATATTTTATTTTACATAAATTGTATATATTTATAATTAAATAAATTAAATTAAGAAATTAAAAGGTTATCAGCGAAATACTGGCACCACTTATTCTTAGGTGATTATGTACGTTAATGGATTGTTGCGTACGTTAGGAGTTGGGAAATAGCTCTTTTCTATTTTTCTTTTTTTTTTCAGTTTTTGGGCCAATAGATGGCTCACATAGAGCAGTAGACTCGGAGGATGAAAAAGTAAATAACAGCATCAATTTACCAGACAGACACATTTATCCAGACACACAAATTTATCCAGACAGACATATTTACACAGACAGATAAAATAAACACCACCTACGTTTTGCCTTTAACCCACGGCACAATAATAAATAACTCTATTATTTATTAAAGAAAATAGTCAAATGATTTATTATCTGCAATTATTATTTATTACTTATTTGTAATTTTATTAGTAATTTTATTTATCATTCAATAATATATAATGCTTGATATTAATAATTACAAAAACTATGATAAAATTTGATGAATAAAAAAAACTCAGAGATATTATAATACTAGAATAGAATTGTCCTAAAATCGAGAAAATCAATTAAAGAATATTATATATTTACAATTAAATTCTAAATTATTATTCAATATATTTGGAGACAAATAAATTTTTGAAATGTTGCAAAATAATAAAACTAAATGTCAAGAATTGTAAAGTTCATCAAAGATATACAAAAAATATTTGAATTCTATATATAATCTATTCTATAAATCTGAAAACATAATGGATAAATTAAAAAAATCTGAAATTCAATTCTATGATATTCTTTATTTACATAGTACTGATTGCTTTTGTTTTTATTTCATCATTCAAACGTATTAAATAATTATAAATTTTTAGTTAAAATTTTATATCTGTTTCGGGAAATCCTTCCTGTATTGGTGTCTTACCTAATACTGGTTGTAGGGGGATAGAGTTATGAAATGTTCTAGACTCTTCCATAAGTAGTAGGATCCTGTTAGATGTCTTACCTTAACTAGGAATCCTATGTATGGAAGGACTCTCATTGTAATGCCTATATAAAGGCCCCTCTATTCATTGTTATCAATACAATTGATTTGCTGTCTTTTACTTTCTCCTCAAACACGTTATCAGCAGGTAGCTCGAACGAAAAAAAAGAGAAGAAAAATCGCGGCCCTCCTTGCCGACCGCGCCGCCGCTGGCCGCGCCACTACGCTGCGCCCGCCGCCACCGCTGCCACTGGCCACGACCGCCGCCGCTGCCACACGCCACATTGCCATCACGCCCGTACGGCTGCCGCGTCGCGATCACGTCAGCACTGACACCGCCGCCAGTTACCGCCCACACCTGGAGCACCGCCGCCGCCAAGACACCACAATGCCGCTACTCACCGCCGCTACCTGGGCTGCCGCTACCATCACACTGGCCGCCACGATCCAGCCAATGAACATCACTGGCCGATCACGCCACACGCTAACCGCCGCCGCCGCCGACCGTCACGACCACCGCCGCCGGCCGCCGGCCCAACCAAGTCCGACCGGTTCGACTCTCGGACCAAAACCCAAACATCAACTTATCTTCTGCCGCCAAAATTGCGCCTCGGTGTCACGTCGCCATCGAGTACCAACCGTAGATCGAAGCACACCACAAATTTAGCACGTGCCTAATTTTATAATCGAGGTAACTATCTGACTTGTCCCTATTTCAATACTCTCCTTTTGGGAATTTTTCTTTTGGGGACATGGGTTCTTGGGTTCTTTATCTCCCACGCTACTTTGCGGTGGATGAGACCGCGAGAGAAGTCGGTATCTCTGCGTGTCGAAGAAAAGCGTGTGACGGTCCTGGGAGTCACGGAATTGTTGAAAGTCGATACTTGTGGTTGTTGCATACACCACGTATCTGGGTGCGATCTGATATCGCCGTTTTTGTCGACTTTACTAAACAACAATTAAGGGAAGTAAATCGAGTAACGGTTATGTTACACGCTTTTAAAAGCATCGATTGTGACCGTTTACATTGTCATGAAAATCCAACAAGACTAACTTCCTCTTGTTTATATCTTGTAGATGGCACAAAGCTCCAATGTTCATCCGAGTTCGACATCCTTGACCATCTTTGGTAAGGAGTACCATAGGTGGGTCTCGGGCGTTCACTTGGCGTTCGTCGGTAAGAGATTTACCACCACCATTTTCCCTCTAACGAGCCTACCGCTCAAGAACCGAGCGAGGAAACCAAGGCTAATGCACCGATGTACTTGCGTAGACATATACATCCGTTGTTGAAAAAGTGTTATATGAATTTGCAAACCCCAAAGAACTATGGGATACACTCGAACAACGATTTAATAATGTGCATGATCAGCGCTTTCCCGAATTGAAACTTCAGTGGGAGCAAATCCGATTTTTGGATTATGCGAATGTGGAGGCCTATAACCAAGCCATCCTTGATCTTCGCGCTGATCTTGGTTTTTGTGGTGTCAAGAAGTCTGATCAAGATTTGATCGAGAAGACTCTTAACACGTTTCCCGTGGGAGCAAGTGTGATTGCTCATCAGCTGCGCGTTGCCTATGAGGAAGGGAGAATTAAAAATTTTAGTGACCTTATCTCCCACCTCGCGAAAAAAGAAAGGCACCATGAGATTATTCTCAATAGCAATGCGCGCCCACCTGGTACGAAGCCGATTCCAGAAGTGAATCAGGCTACCCACAGGAAGGCACCACGACAAAATAGAAAAGGCAATGCTACTCAGTTTTTGCAAGCACCACGGGTGCATGACCCGAGCAAGCAAGGGAAAAGACGAGGTCGTCGTTCCAATATGTGGAAGAGGCAAGGTAGCTTGGCCACGGGACCTAGTGGAACCCAACCACGTGGACCGCCTCCTGCCGCCGGGAATAGAACCACTACAATGGAAGGCCGGAATTGCTATACTTGCGGATCGAAGAAGCATACTTACCGCAATTGCAAGGCGCCAAAGAACATCCAAGCTTACTGCAAGCACTATAAACAGTACTTGACTCAAGAGTCAAATTACATGGAAGAAGATAATGAGAACACGGAGGTGAACCATATTGAGATCCCTCCTCTCACCATTGCGGACAAAGACCAACATATGGATGTTGCCGACTTTGACTAGATCATTGTATTTTGACTAGTTTTACACTTTGGTTATGTTTTGTCTTGTTTCTAGTTTTCGAGAACTACTTTGGATTTTCTATGAATGTAATAAAGTTGGCCATGATGAATAAAATTCTTTTAATTGATGTGATTGTGCAAAAACGAATTTTATTTTTTCCCTTCGAAAGCATGTTTGGTTTATCACCAAATAATTGCTAGCAATGAATTGCTTGGTTAAATTGATACATTGGTGGATTTCATCAAAACTTTTGATCAAGACTAGGCGCATCCTCCTTGGTATTTGTTTATGCTTTGAAAGTTCAAACGGAATCAGTGGTTTTTAAACAGCCTTGTTTGTCTCAGACATTCCTACTTTCTCTGCAAGTCTACCAAGTTGGAGTTACCGAAAGGATCATTAGCCGAGATATAAATCGAACACCAAGATGCGTTTTGAAGTGTTTAAACGCTCCTATGGCCATATTACCATAGTATTGTATCAACAATAATGCTTTTGAAAAGGCTTCAACCTTGCTCTATCACTCAACAATAGGGAAATACCAAAATAGCAACTTGAAACTAGCACTGAGATCTAAGTTTAATGATACAGAAAGTGCACGACCTGTGGACAGAAAGATACGGAAGTCTAGTTTCCATAACAACTGACCGTTCGTCCATATCCTTCTTAACGAAGAAGTTATTGCTATTTTAGTGAACAAAGGTAAAGCTGCGCGGAAATTATTTCCAGCGATTGTGCTAACTTTGATCCTAACCGACTTGGTCGAATTTCCCCAAACTCGAAGTTAATGAGTTTTCGCTATGTCTTTAATCACAAGACTAATCGAGTTTCATGTATTATTGTAGATGTCTCGTGGCGAAATTGAGTGCCTTGCTGATAGTGGAACAACCCACACTATTCTTCGGAATAGGCAATTATTCAAGAATATTGTGCCATATATATCCTCAGTGACAACAATGATTGGTTCCTCCCAAGTAATTCAAGGGAGAGGACCTGCTCATTTCTTGCTACCTAATGGTACGCATATTAATGTCACAAATGCTCTCTATGCCCCAAGAGCAAACCGAACCTTGCTAAGTTTTAGGGACATCCGTGCCAACGGTTATCACCCTGATACACATTGTGAGAATGGGACAGAATTTTTATGTGTTACTCTGGCAGAATGCGGAAGACGCCGCGTTCTCGAGAAACTAATGAGTCTAGGGTTATTGAATCCTATGCTGTGAGTCACGAACTATGTGATTCCGAAGCATACCAACTATGGCATGACCGACTCGGTCACCCTGGACGCGACATGATGATTCGCATTTTGAAAAACTCACATGGTCATCCGTTTTTCAAGTCCAGAAAATGATTGGAAGCACCACTCGATATCGGCATTGATGTGAGTGAGCTTGATACCGTATCACCGGGACTAAAGATCGCACGCCCTGATAAGGTTGACGGTGCATCTCTTGTAAATCCCGAGCCTTCCGTGGCAATTTCTAATGCCCATAAATCATTTTGTAAGGCCTGTTCACTAGCAAAGTTGATACCCTCTCCGTCCTTTGCTAAAGACTCAACACAAAACATTCGCTTCTTACAAAGAATTAAAGGGGACATTTGTGGACCTATTCAGCCAGAATGCGTACCATTCAGATATTTTATGGTTCTGGTTGATGCATCGACGCGATGGTCACACGTCGCTCTGCTATCCACGAGAAATGCTGCATTTGCTAAACTCCTAGCACAAATCATCAAGTTACGGGCTAACCACCCCAACTTTCCAATCTCATCATTAAGATTGGACAATGCTGGTGAGTTTACGTCAAAATCTTTTGACGACTATTGCATGTCGATTGGGATTGAAGTTGAACATCCCGTCCCCCATGTTCATTCGCAGAATGGCCTTGCCGAGGCTATGATTAAGCGGTTACAGCTTATCGCCCGAGCATTGGTATTGCGCACCAACTTGCCGATTTCTGCCTGGGGCTATGCAATTTTGCATGCGGCTATACTTATTCGCTTTCGACCCACTGCCAATCAACCGTTTAGTGCGTACCAGTTGGTAAATGGATATGAGCATGATATTTCACACTTACGCATTTTTGGTTGTGCAGTCTATGTGCCAATTACGCCTCCACAGCGTACTAAAATGGGTCCGCAAAGACGATTAGGCATATATGTTAGCTATGAATCGCCTAAAATTGTCCGCTATTTGGAACCTTTGACAGGAGATATGTTTACTGCAAGATTTGCAGACTGTCACTTTGATGAGACAAACTTCCCGTCGTTAGGGGGAGAGAGGAATCGAACGATTCCAGTTGAACGCCAGGAAATTGTCTGGTGTGCTCCCTCCTTGCCTCATCAAGATCCCCGCATGACTCAATCCGAGCTAGAAGTGCAACGTATTCTCGATCTTGAGAAAGTTGCGGATTCGATGCCGGCGGCTTTGCGATCTGCGAAAGTGACAAGATCTACCATTTCCGCTGCGAATGTTCCTACAAGGTTAGAAGTCCCAGTTATAGGGCAAGGTTCAGCCGCCCAAAGGAATGATGCCCCCGGCGTCAACCTTAGTGGTGGGACGGCTGCTTCGGCTGCTCTTATCCCTGCTCGAAAGAGGGGGAGGCCAGTGGGTAGAAAGGATACCGAACCTCGAAAGAGAAGAGGAACGGAGGCACAAAATCCTCTCGTCATCGACACAGTGACTCCGTCACACGAGATTATCTCTGACTACGGATATGTCCTCGAATCAATAATGGAACAATCAACGGACGCGTCGGAAACTTTGTTGATGTCAGAGAATAAAGAAATCTCGATGCAATGTACGAGTGAATACGTACTATTAGACAGGTCGTCCACGCTAGTCGATGATGCTTTTGCCTATTCCATCGCTCAAGATATTATTGAAGACGACGACGCTGAGCCGCGCTCGGTTGCTGAATGTCAACAACGAGCCGATTGGCCGAAATGGAAAGGTGCAATGCAGGCTGAACTAGACTCAATGGCTAAACGTGAGGTATTTGGCCGTATCGAGCCAATACCCATGGGCGTTAAACCAGTTGGACATAAGTGGGTCTTTGTTCGTAAAAGCAATGATAAGGATGAGGTCATGCATTACAAAGCGAGACTAGTTGCCCAAGGCTTCTCGCAGCGCCCTGGCATTGACTACGAGGAGACGTATTCTCCCATTATGGACATCATCACTTTCCGCTACTTAGTCAGTTTGGTAGTGTCCGAAAAACTGAACATGCAGCTTATGGATGTGGTTACAGCGTATCCTTATGGGGATCTAGATACGGATATCTATATGAAAGTCCCCGAAGGGGTTTCATTGCCCAAATCAAGTAGCTCTAAACCACGGAGCGCTTACGCTGTGAAATTGCGTCGTTCACTGTATGGGTTGAAACAATCCGGAAGGATGTGGTACAACCGCCTACGTGAATACTTGGTTGGGAAGGGATACGAGAACAGTGACATCTCTCCATGTATTTTTGTGAAAAGAACAGATACAGGATTCATGATTGTAGCCGTCTATGTAGATGACATGAATGTTATCGGTACCATAGATGAGGTCAATGAAACGGCCTGCTACCTTAAATCCGAATTCGAGATGAAAGATCTGGGGAGGACTCGATTCTGCTTGGGCTTAGAGCTAGAACATCGAGATGATGGCATACTCATTCATTATTCTGCCTATGTCCACAAAATGCTCATGCGATTTAGTATGGATAAGGCACATCCTCTTGCTACCCCCATGATTGGTCGAAGTCTGGAAATGAACAAGGATCTGTTTCGTCCCAAAGAGGAGGATGAAGAGGTCCTTGGAGCAGAAACACCGTACCTTAGCGCAATCGGTGCGTTGTTGTATCTGGCTCAATGTACTCGTCCAGACATCGCATTCTCTGTGAATTTGTTAGCGAGATTTAGCTCCGCCCCCACGATAAGGCATTGGAATGGAGTAAAACACATCTTTCGATACTTGAAAGGCTCCAGTGACCTTGGATTGTTCTTTCCCTACGCAAAAGAGAGCGATATTCCGAAAGGAACTGTTGAGGTTAAGACGATGCATACCGACCGTCGATCTTCCTCTGATATTGCTGCTAAGCATGGTACCTTGACTACCAGAAATGCTAATGCGAGCAAGCTTACCCCTTATGCAGAGAATCCTAACGACACGTTAGTTGGATTTGCTGATGCCGGTTATCTCTCTGACACGCATAAAGAACGTTCCCAAACTGGTTATGTGTTCACCATTGGGAATACGGCAATATCTTGGCGATCTACCAAGCAGGCCCTGGTTGCTACTTCCTCGAACCATGCAGAGATAATTGCATTGCACGAATCCGTAAGGGAGTGCATTTGGCTCCAGTCAGTCATAGACCATATACGAGGAACGTGTGGATTAGATCCCACTACAGCAACCCCTACTTGCATCTTTGAGGACAATGCGGCATGCATTGAGCAGATGAAGTTAGGTTTCATTAAGGGTGACAATACCAAGCATATTGCGCCGAAGTTCTTTTATAATCAGCAGCAGTAGAAATTGCTGAATATCGAAGTGAAACAAGTGAGTTCCGATGAGAATATCGCAGACTTGTTCACTAAGTCTCTGCCGAAATCTACATTTGAGAAACATGTGAGAAGCATCGGCATGTGTCGATTATCCGAGCTCAACTAATGATAGCTCGACGGAATGAGCTGTCATGTATACCTCATGGGGAGTATACTTCACATGATTCTGTCATTTGTAGTTGGTGCGTTGTGCTCTTTTTCCTCACCAAGTCTTTGTTTTTCCCACGGGGTTTTATTTGACTTGAAAAGGTTTTTTACCGAGGCAACACCTTGTGCACCATGTTAGTATTAGTGTTCGACATAGGGAGAGTGTTCCGGGAAATCCTTCCCGTATTGGTGTCTTACCTAATACTGGTTGTAGGGGGATAGAGTTATGGAAGGTTCTAGACTCTTCCATAAGTAGTAGGATCCTGTTAGATGTCTTACCTTAACTAGGAATCCTATGTATGGAAGGACTCACATTGTAATGCCTATATAAAGGCCTTTCTATTCATTGTTATCAATACAATTGATTTGATGTCTTTTACTTTCTCCTCAAACAATATCTTAATTTTCCCATTTTTTATTAAAATATTACATCCAATCATAATATCTGACGGCTCAATTTTTTCTTTTGATATTTTATCAAGTTGGGAGGGGGTTAGTGATTGTATTTTTAATTGCGACTTGTGTTGTCATAAATTATACACTTTTTGATTTTTTTATATTTTTCAAGATATTTTGCTCCTTCGACTTTTCCAACAAGTTGTGAGTGAGATTGGTGATTGTATTTTTAATTGTAACTTTCATAATTTTTTTTATATATTTTTCTAAGATATTTTGCTCATTTTATATTTAATTATGACTTATTTGTCAAGTTGAAATGGAGAATTAGCGATTGTATTTTTTATTGTAAAAGAATTCGATTATGGCGAAACCTAATGACTCAAAATTAATTTTTTTGTACTAACATAATTATATTTCTCTATTTTTGCTTTATCTTACATAAATTTATTAATTTTTTCTTGAGTTGAGTCACTTTATATAATATTTATCTATTTAAAAAATGCATATTTTATTTTACATAAATTGTATATATTTATAATTAAATAAATTAAATTAAGAAATTAAAAGGTTATCAGCGAAATACTAGCACCACTTATTCTTAGGTGATTATGTACGCTAATGGATTGTTGCGTACGTTAGGAGTTGGGAAATAGCTCTTTTCTATTTTTCTTTTTTTTTCAGTTTTTGGGCCAATAGATGGCTCACATAGAGCAGTAGACTCGGAGGATACTATATATTTATTATTTATTATACCTTCTTATATATAAAATTTTTTATTCTGAATTTAATAATAATTCTTTTGATATTTAAATGATTAGATTTGATCTTTGCTCGAATGAATTCGAGTTAAGCAATACATAATCGAGTAAGTTCAATTCGAGTCACTAAGTTTATTTTTAAATTTTCTCTGATACTAATTACTGTAGTACCTGTTTAGAGATTGTATTGATCATCTCTCTCATTAGGGATGATAATTTTGGCCCGACCCGTATTGTTTTGTTCCGATCCGTGCTCTATAGGTCGCCCCTCCCCGCGATCTGTAGTGGGGCGGGCGGGTCTGGATATCGCTCTTGCCCCGTGGGTACCCGCCCCGACCCGCTCCCTCATATTTTTTATTTTTTATTTTTAATATATCTAATATATATTTTTATGTATAATTTATATACTTTTCATATATATCTTACATATTTTTGTTAATAATGACAAGTTTTATAAATAATAGTATGTATTATAAAATTGAAATACTAGATCAAAAATTGGTTAAAACATTTATTTTATTAATTGTAATGTGATCTTTTCTTCTGCATGTGTCGACCCGCCGTGCCCCGACCCGCGGTGGGTCGACTCGCCCCGCCCCATTCACCTTGTGGGACGGGCCTAGATCTTCAAGTTCTCGTCCCGACCCGCTCATTGCCATCTAGGGCTGTAAACGAGCCGAATTGTACCGAACCTTTTCTGGGTTCGGTCCGGCTCGAAATTATTCGAACCTTAGGTTCGATTCGGCTAGAAAATTTTGAACCTCAGAATTTGAGGTTCGATTCAGCTGGAAGGTTAATTTTCTTTTTTTTATGGTTCAATTCAATTCGGCTTTAATTTTCGAACCGTTCGAATATAGTTCGATTCGGCTCGAGTTAAAGCCCACTATAACTCTATAAGTCCAATATAGTTCGAATATAGTTCGGTCCGATTCGCCGAAGCCGAATGGTACGGCCTGGGATGGGGGGGATTATGTCTTGGGCCAAAGACCATCGAATCGAGCCGAACCGTTCGGTCTGATTCCCGAATCCTACATTTGGTGCCCCGAATCGAGCCACGAATCGAGCTTTTTCGAGCCGAATCTTTCGAACCGAATTGAACTTTTAAGTTTATTCACATCCCTATTGCCATCGTTGTCTCTCATTTATTATCTCGATTTCATACTTCAACGAATATTTTGATCTCAAGTTCTTTATAGACTTAGAACATAATACTACATAGTCGTAGACCTTTTAATGGGAATAGAATGATTTTTTAAGAATCCTCAATAATTTTGTACTGTCACTTATAATAATTTTTTCTTGACTTGGACAAATGACTTTTATCCCTAAAGATATTGTGTATGTTTGCGCTATGATGAGACTATAGATTATCATCTCTAATTGCAAAATATTGGCATTTATTTCTCATAAAAAAATTAATAAAATAAGACAAGAATTTTAATAATACAACGTCTTCAGGATATTGAATATTTTTATCTCTAATTATATAATGGAGATTAATTGAGATCTTACTTAGTGCATGAATAATATTTTATACCATCTTAATAAACACTAGCAATATATATTAAGAGATAATAAAATATTAAATAATGCAGTAGTTGTGGTATTTTTATTGTATAATACAACATACGAAACTAATGCATGTTCTTTGTGACAAAAGGGGGAAAAGAATAATGCATGTTTTCGTTTATGATTAAAATGTGAAAAGCTCCTGAACTTTAAGCATTAAAGGACTCCGTGGCCCAATGGATAAGGCGCTGGTCTACGGAACCAGAGATTCTGGGTTCGATCCCCAGCGGAGTCGAATTATTGTCTAATTTTTGTCATTTTTTTGAATTCCATTTCTTGTATTTTTATTTCGTCGCTTTCTATTTCTGATTTTTCGTGTTGATTTTTTTAAAGGGCTTAATATTCATTTCTTGTATTTTACTATTTTTTACTCTTATTTTGTTTGGCTCCACAAGTGAGTAGTGTCCTTATTACTCCCTCCGTTCCAGCTAACATGATCATTTTAACTTTATATGGTCAATAATTTTTAAGTTTGACTAAAAATTAATCTCAAATTATAATGATAAAATATTTAACAAAATTATATTATGAATTCTTAGTCAAACTTGAAAATTATTGACCATATAAAGTTAAAATGCTCATGTTAACTGGGACGGAGGGAGTATAAGATCGCATCTTTATTTGTAAATTCTCATCAACTTATTATCTCTAGTCAATGGGTTGATAGCCCAGTGGCATCCCAGTCCGAAGGCAGGCCCGGCCCTCATGCTGGGCGAAGTGGGCGGTGGCCCAGGGCAGCAAAGCCCAGCAGGGCATCAAAGCCCATAACATATATACTCAATACTAGTTTCTAATTTTTAATTTAAAAAAGAATTATAGAGTATACTACCTTTTCGGCCTTCATCTGTCATCTACCAGGTAATATTTATTTTATTTTCTTCACCACCAAAATTAATGTTGTTTTGGATTAAACAAAGCTCAAGAAGGGAATAGACTACAAGAGAGAAATAAACCACTATTAAAAGTTTGATGTGAAATAGATTACTATTGAAAGTTTGATGGGTTTGTTTGTCATTACTTAAGTTCTGTGTGGTGTTTGATGCAATGATCATTTATTCTTTAAAAACACAAACAAATTTGTCTATTGTTTGAAACTCAAAATCAAATGTGGATTTCAGATTTGAACTACCAGATGCGTTTTTTCTCCCCAGTAATTATAACCTGGGTTTTTTTTACCCAAGATTTATAACCCACTTTAAGTTTTTCTTTTTATTAAATACGCGTAATGGGGACGAGTCTTCTAACTTGGCTAGACTCCAAATTCGTTAAAAAATTGTATGTTCTTAGTTCATTATATTAGGGGCATATTATTGCCTCTCCGCCGAGGGCATCCGAAACCATTGGACCGGCCCTGTCCGAAGGTTTGTTCCTGGGGCAACTCAGGTTCGAATGGGCGCATGTTTTACCCCAAATTTGCATTATATGCCGTAGGTGTCGTGTCATTTGGCGACCTATCCGGGGGGTTTTCCTGTGAACTACCGCGATGACATCCTGCTCGGTGGGTGTAGAGACCAGATATGGGGTGAACAGGCTTTGACCATAAAACGAACGTTTAAAAAAAAAATTTATTATCTCTAATTCTCGATGTGTCGCATTATAACATATATTTTTTTCCTACAATTAAAAATCTTCATTATCCATTAACTTCGTAAACTTAAGTTTTATGTCTTCACTAATTATTACTTCTATAATTGAATAAAAAATTATATTTATATTTTTAAATTATTTTTAATATATATTGTATATATATAAATGATATCTTATAAAAACCATTAGTTTATAAATTTACACACATATATATTGTTGATTACATGGAAAAAATATAAGTTCTATAGACATAAAAATATTACATAAGAATATAAATCAAAATAGGACGAAAGTTAAAAGGATAATTGATAATTTAAATAATTGTTCAAATTTAATTTTTTTATTGAATATTTTGTTTAAAATGTCAGCAATAAAAGTTTCAGCAATTTGTCTGCAACATTAGTGAGGAACGTGTGAGATTACAACATTAAGAAAAACATAAAAATAATTAAAGGAAAAACATGAAAATTCTTAAAGGAAAAGCTCAACAAAAGGGAAAGCTACAAAATAATGAATAATAACCATAAAAAAATGAAGGGGTGGGTAGGAGTGTAAATCAATCCATACAAGTTAAAATTATATTTGTTTAGGTTTGTTTGAAATTTCAATAGATACTATGTCTCAACTTGATTTGATTAATGATCGAATCAAGATCAGATGAATTTTAGTCGAGTTGAACACGAATCGAACTCCAATTTTTTTGATTTTTTGTTTATTTATTATATCTTTTATCCAGAAATCAAACCGAGCTTTATACATTATCAAACAAAAATACATATTCACGCTTGGTTCACGTTCGCAAAAATATCAACACTAAATTGCAAGTTAACAATTTAGGGTATCGTAGCAGCGAAACAAGAATATCATATTCATAAAGAATAATAATTCGACAATTTGCGACTATTACGATTATGATATGTTCCGCTTTATCTAAAAGGTTTGGGTTTGAGAATATTGGTTTAATAGCATGAAAGTAAAATTAAAACAAGCAAATAAAACTGAAGTGCCCAACTAAAATAATTGAAAGTGGGAGATAGTCACAAATTCTAGATTTTATTTCCCTTCAATTCAAATTATGCAATTAACTAACTAACCAATTAATATTAAGATTTGTTTTATCCCTTTTTAACTGAACAAGTTAAAACATGAAAAAATAACCAAACACAATTCTTAGATTCAAGTTGTACAAAGTTATATCCTATTAGAGGATTAAATTCTCTCACAAATTTCTATTAATATTATAGATCTAGTATTGATTTGTATTTTGAATTGCTCGATCTTCTAATCAATCGAAGTGCGTCGATCATCAATTGATCATCATGTGCATAAAAATTAGCCAAATATTCATATATTAAAATTACACAATAAACTCAAAATAAATAAGAGAAGGAAAAATCCACTCCAAATCATGAATTAGAGCGATATTATTCTTGATTTTTGCTTCCTTCCCAAAAGATGATCCATTTCGAAATCGGGGGGCTATAGATATATGCAATGGAGTCTTTATCAAATTAGGGTGGGGAAAAACACAAAAAGCAAATCCAAATTTTCACAAAACACGCGATATAGTCGTTTCATATATGCATGACATTCGACATGGTCGTGTCGGATGTTATAGTCCCAAAAGCCACTTGCAATACAGATTGTGTCGCAGGTAGGTGACATATGACACGACTATTTTGTATATTTATTAATATTTATTAATTAATTATATATATACTTGAGATATAATCGTGTATAAACTCCTATGAATACACCTGATCACTTCATGTAAAATTTATTTATCTGTTATTGGGTGGGTATCATATGCATGTATACTATAACCAGGCTAGCGTCCGCATACGCTGGGTTAAGCTTTCGGACGGCTTTCTTCATTTTATGTAAAAACATACACAAGCAAGTTTATTATTATTATTATTATTATTGTTATAAATATTGTTATTATTATTGTTATTATTTCTCGACCAAGCACCTACATAATCTCAATCATATTACTTAACAAGAATTTCACAATCCGACCCCTATTTTATTGAAATAATCCTTCTTACTTAATAATTCCATGTGGTGATTCAAATGAAGATAAAGGCTTAAGGGGTTAGAATTTTTGCACAAAAAGGATAATACGGAAAAACTTGGCTATACTTTCTTCTCAAGTAAATATGCTGTTTTCTTTCTTCTTCTTTTTCACAGGTAAATCCATTTTTTTTCATTCTGATTTTCATATCCCCGTAAGGATTTTCTGTTAATTTGTTGCATTAATTCAGTCTTTTCCGCAGCTTTCGTATAGTTGGTGTTTGTCTTTCTCACGAAAGTGTAGATTTCGCTTCGGATCAATATAGAAGTTTCTAGGTTTGTTTGTTTAAGAATGTAAGTGAAGTGTTCTATTTTTAATGAAGTTAAACACGGGTATATTACCATGGGGTATCTAGCACTAAACTAACCCTCATGGTACTTTTCGTAATAAAAATTCGGATTTTATAACCTCATGGTACGTAATGATGAATTTTCATTGTTTCCAATGGAGTTAAAGTCTCCTTATTTTTTGGTTCAGGAATAAAACAAAATGACTCACTAAACTGGTTGCACTTCTTTCTCACGTAAGATCACCATTCCACGATTACGATCACGATTTTCATTTTGGATCATCCTAAATGTATTTCTCTGTGTTAAGACAGGGGTAAGACTGCGTACATCCGATCCCCCCTTATCCTACTTTTTGCGGGAGCCGTTGAGGCATTAGGATAATGTTGTTGTTGTTGTATGGTACGTAACGATAATGATCAATTTGGCATTGCACAGCAGGAAGCGATAATTCATTGAACAAATTGCTTCGTAATTATGTCAAAGATAATTCAAACATAATGATGAATGATCATTTTATAGTCTCCTTCACGGCAAAATTGTTTTTTAAGGACCGTAATTTTAGGGGTGCGAAAAGAGATTTGTAATTTTTCGAAAAGAAAAGTAGGATCAGAACTCTTCGAAATTTAAAAAGAGGACCGTAACTTTTAAAAGTAGCAAAAATAGGCCTGTAATTTTTAAAAATAGCAATTTAAGGTCAAATCAAGCCCACATAAGTAAAAAAGTAAAAAAAATTCTGAAAATTCTGGAAAATTTAAGAAATCTCAAAAAAAAAAATCTGAAAATTCCGGAAAATATAAAAAATCTGAAAAAAAATCGGAACTTTTATTTTTAAAGAAAAATTATCTTGAATAATAATATTAAAAATCAGATCTTTTATTTAAAATTCAAAAATAAAAAGTAAAAAATAAAAAAAATCTGAAAAATTTAAAATAAAAGTTCCGATTCTAAAAAATTCTGGAAAATTTAAAATATAATTCTGAAAATTCTGAAAATAATAATATTAAAAATCAGAACTTTTACTTTTTGAATTTTAAATAAAGAATCTGGTTTTTAATATTATTATTTCAGATAATTTTTTTCTTAAAAAATGAAATTTCTGATTTTTCAGATTTTTTAAAGAATTTTCAGAATTATTTTATTTTTTACTTTTTATTTTCGAACTTTAAATAAAAAATTCTGATTTTTAATATTATTCCATATATATTTTTTCTTAGAAAATAAAAGTTCCAATTTTTTTGTCAATTTTTTTAAATTAATTTAAACACATCAATTAATTAATTCAAACACATCAATTAATTAAAGTTACATATACCAATTTCACTCCAATGAAAATAAGTCATTTCCATCCTAAAAGATTTAAAACAAAACACACATATGTGCATCACAATCTTCACTTCTTCCCCTTTGTCATACTTTGCAAAGTTGACAAGTTTATTTAGCTTTTTATGTTGTATTTTATATTTTAATTGTTGCAACAGATTACTTTTATGCACAGTAATTAAACAGGTGGAATGTGCAAAAAAGAATAAAATATGTGCAATTTAAAAAAAAAGCAACAAGATTAGTTGTTCAGAAACATATTTTTCATTATCATGTCCAAAAAATCTTAAAAAATGACATGAAATTTAACTCTAAAAAAATGAATTAGTAAAAAATGACTAGAATTTAAAAGTATGTTTATATTAATAAGAATTCCCATGTGTTCAATTTGAGCCCGCAACCGCAAGAGGGTAATTTATGCTTGATTTGACCGTAAATTGTTATTTTAAAAAGTTACAGGCCTATTTTTGCTATTTTTAAAAGTTACGGTCTCTTTTCAAGTAAAAAGTTCTGATCCTACTTTTCAAATTTCGAAAAATTCTGATCCTCTTTTCACCTAAAATTACGGTCCTTAAAAAAAAAATCCCGTCTCCTTCACACACATGGCAATTCTCTATAAACTTCTCGCATTCTGAACCAACCATCGCTCGTCTTGAGCTTTCCTTCTTGATATCAGGCTCAGCAACCCATTCTTTTCCGCCATAGTGAATGGTTGCAGAATTACATTCCCGGCTGGTACCCTTGATATTGGCATTTCAAAGTTCATTGGTATGAGGCTAAACATGTTGAAAACAAGAATTTATATAATAGAGAACCTATGAAGTACCTATGATAATTATAGTTATTATAATAATTTGAAAAATCTTATACTGATTTAGGTAAATCGTTAATCAATACAAATTACTTTTATTGAGATAAAAAGATCTTATATAAGGAAACCATAAGATGAGATATCACACTGAGAGGAGATGTTACCCGAGAGAACCATAAGAAAATATCATACAATAGAACTACAAGAATAGGCAAGGCGGAGGGACCATAAAAAAATACTACATGTGACAACCATCGGAATATACTAAATTGGAAAACGATAAAAATATGTTGCATTGGAGAACCATATATTAGTAATCTATAAATATATATATATATATATATTAATATATTTGTGTTATTTAATAAAATCTAACATAATTATGGATAGAAAAAATTAGCAAATTGGTTCCGTATGTGGGATCAATTGACCAAAAAACCCCGACCAACGGACCAAAAAACCCAACATCTCCCCCCTGCTTTACCCAATTTAGTCCTCCGTCGCCGGTTGGAGTATTTTCCGACCGTCGGAGCTGACGTGGACGACACGTGGCTGACACGTGGCAAAAATAATGGGTCCATGTCAGTCCATGTGACTGACACATGACAAAAAAAATAAAAAATTGTTTTGAGAATTAAAAAATTAAAAAAACTTAAATAAAAAATTCTAATATTTTATATTAATAATCTAGAATTAAAAACAATTACCTAAAATTCCAAATTCTTTTAATCAAATGAGAAAATTATTATTATAAATTTCTATAAAATAAATAAAAATAATATTTTGGGAAAATTATCAAATTGTTAATTCGGAGTTTTTATTTATTTTATGGAAGAAAATTCCAGTTCTCTTTAAATAAAAAACAATTTATAAAAATATTCCACATGCTTTTAGATTTTTTATTTTTGAATTTTTAATTAAAAAATCTAATATTTTCATATTAATATTTCAGAATTAAAAATAATTACCTAAAGTTCCATTTTTTTTAATTTTCCAGATTTTTTAAATAAGACCTTTTTATTTTTTTTTATATTATTTAGGCTTTTATATATATATTTTTTTGCCACGTGTCAGCCACGTGTCCTCCACGTCAGCTCCGATGGCCGAAAAAAACTCCGACCGACGATGGGGGACTAAATTGGCTAAAGCATGGGGGAGATGTGGGGTTTTTTGGTCCGTCGGAGACAGGTGGGGCTTTTTGGCCAATTGATCCCACATACGGGACCAATTTGATAATTTTCTCATTATGGATATATCTCTATTTATTGATCAGGCATATGACACGACTATTTTGTATATTTATTAATATTTATTAATTAATTCTATATTTATATGCTATAATTTATCTATTTTTCATAATTTTGGAATAAATTATTATTGAAAAATATATATTTATATTTAAAAAATCCAAATAAAGAAGATTAGTTAATTAAAGAGATATATATAGGAAATAGGATTAAATATTTTGTTGAAATATGTAATTCCAATATCAAATTTTTAATATTGAAATTAATTGATACACATTAACTAATACATGTAAAATAATAATCAGATGAGAGAGAAATGTACGGTTTAATATGTAATTCACAATGAATTAAGAATCAACTTACAAGATAATTAAAAAAATAATCAAATATTAACAAAATTAAATGAGATAATAGATTAACATATGATTAATCTGTATCAATGTATGTACAAATTAATAGCACTAATTATTTTCGTAATTTATGAAAATTATAATATGGAAATGATAATTCCTATATAAAATGATAATTTCAATTAATTCTACTAAAATTTTGTTGATGATTCTCTACTCTAATTTTTCATATAAGATTCACATATATATATATATATATATATATAGAGAGAGAGAGAGAGAGAGAGAGAGAGAGAGAGAGAGAGAGAGAGAGAGAGAGAGAGAGTAAATGTGATTCAATTGAAGTTCTAGGGATAATTATTTAATTATTACTAACACATTAATTAATATTCATTGGTTAATTAAGTGTAACAATTCACTTATTTTATTTATTTTATAAATACTATTATGTGATTAGTTTCTCATCATACAATTATTCATCATTTTTTTTATATTTAATCTGACTTCTCTATACTACAAATAATTTTATGTTGTTCAATAATACAAGATCAAGTCCGGTATTAATTGATTATCCTCAGGAGACAATACTCAATAGAATCAAAGTGCATTGGATTCGATTTGTGCCAGGAAATGACTACAAGACATCACATTACGTAGATCATTCTTTCAGCATCATTGTAGCAAAAGGCAAAATTCCTCGCCTCCAGGGCCCCACCACCGGCTCGACAGAAATTGGTGGAGGAATTAAATCATGGTGACTCAACGGCCCACTAGGTGAGAGGAACAGTGCCTGCTACTACGTGATTAGATTCTCATTACACCAACTATTTAACGTGTTATTTAACTAAAAATTTAATAGAAAATAATATACAATTTTAATATATAAACTAAATATTATTATAAATGAAACAGTACAATTTTTGGGATGAGAGAAAATGTGGAGTATTTCTTCATTAGCACCAGCATGACACGTGTCAAACATGGCAGCAGGAAAACAAGTAGAAATAGCTTGTTTTGCCCTTTAGCATATAGTAATATTCTTTTCTGCCCCAAGTTTAGTAACAACTCTTTTGATATCCAAATTGTCGAAATTGACCTTTACTCGAATAAAATTTGAGTCATATATTATAATTTCGAGTAATATAATTTCGAGTCAACTTAAAAAAAAAAACAATATCGAGGAAGGTTGAAAATATGGGTTACCGGAGTCCGAAATTTCGGGTTACACGAGTCCAATTCGTGTCACCCGAATACAACTCGGGACATGTAAATAAAAAAAAAGTCTCCCGAATTCATTCGGGAGATTTAAAAAAAAAAAAAAAAATCGGGTTACACGAGTCCAATTCGTGTCACCCGAATACAATTCGGGACATGTAAATAAAAAAAAAAGTCTCCCGAATTCATTCGGGAGATGTAAAAAAAAAAAAAATCGGGTTACACAAGTCCAATTCGTGTCACCCGAATTCATTCGGGAGACCCTCTTCTTCTTTTTTTTTTTTAATATTTTTATACATTACTCGAATATTCGAGTTTCACGAATATATTACTCGAAATACTCGAGTTCATCTTTAAGACAATACTCGAACGGGCTTTTCGGGAGATTTAAAAAAAAAATCGGGTTACACGAGTCCAATTCGTGTCACCCGAATACAATTCGGGACATGTAAATAAAAAAAAAATCGGGTTACACGAATATTCGAGTTTCACGAATTTATTACTCGAAAAACTCGAGTTGACCTTTAAAACAATACTCGAAATGGCTTCTTCTTCACGAATCCGAAACACAAAACTCGAACCGGCTTCTTCATCTCCTTCCTCACGAATCTGAATCCCAACGAGTTTCACGAAACAAAGACTTCCTTCTTCACGAATCGAGTTTCACGAATCGAGTTTCACGAAAACAATACTCGAACGGGCTTCTTCTTCACGAATCCGAATCGAGTTTCACGAAAACATTCTTCCCAGTCGTCTTCTTTCTTCCTTCTTCACGAGTTTCACGAATCTGTGGAATTCGAGTTTCACGAATCTTAGTTTCAAGAATCCGAATTATTTCCTCATCCTCGATGGCGAATTCGACTTCCCCGAATAGCGCCGCTGACGGAAATGCCGATTCACGCCGCTCGCCGCCGTTGCCGGGCCGCCGCCGTCACTGCCGCCACCGAAAATCGTAAGATTTTATTTTCGTGTCACTCGAGTATGATCGTTGCTCGATTTTGGTTTACACATTTTATATTTGATTTACACGATTTTCATTAGAATTATAAGATTTGCATTCGATTTACACGATGAAAAAATAAATTAAAATAGATAAATTTGAATTTGGGAATTAAGTAGCACGGTCAACCCCAAATACTTATCGTGTGTTGATATCGTAACTATTTTTTATGTATGAATTGATATCGATTGAATTGATGTCGTGTTGAATTGATTATTTATGTAACCTTGGTAATTCGTATTCGAGTTTCAATTCGAATTTGGGAATGTTATAAATATGGATATCTTTTCAAATTTAGTTAGTTTGTTTCGTTTAGTTAGTTTATTTCGTTTAGTTAGTTTATTTCGTTTTTTTATTTGTCTTACTCGAATATAGTTTATAAGTTACTCAAATTGTACTAATGGCCTTCCACAATTAGAACGACGCAAATTTATTTATGATTATTCGAATTGACATAAAACTACTAGAATTAGGATGACTCGGATTGTATTAGAATGTCTCGAATTGCATTAGATGATTGAAATTGAATTAGGATGTCTCAAGTTGAATTAGAATAACTCGATGGAAATAAATCGAATAAATCCTTTGTTACTCGAATTATCCACTTACTTTTTCCCGATTACATATTACTTCAATACACCCGCATGAAGCTAAAATTAAGATAAATTTGAATCGGCAGGTTGTTTGGAAGAGGCCGAATATGCGAGGTTCGAAATGCTCCATAAATGGGTATGTTAGGTTAGGGATTGTTAAGACGATTGTTGCTAAGCTGCGGAGTGTAGATGATGACACTATTAGGGAGTTTAGAGAGTCGTGTCTTGGACACTTTGTTCGGGAGGAGTGGGGGGGGGGGGGTTTGTATCTAATGCCGCATTGCATGCCTTGTTCTCGAACGAGGTAATTAGACCGGATGCACAGGCCGATGAGTTTTGGTTTAGGCTAGGTCATCGATTTATTCGATTTTCTAGATATGAGTATGCGTTAGTCACCGGCTTGCGATTCGGAGACTCCGACTTTGATGTACACGGGGACGATGTTCCACCGGAGGGGAGCGTGTACGATCGGTATCCGTTGCTCAGTGGTGGGGTAAGATGTTAGACCGTATTCGTGATTGATTTGCTGCTGGATATTTTAGAGAGCATCCCGGTGATGCGCTGAAGGTCGCTAAGGTGCTGTGTGTCTGCTATTTGATATTCGGTGTGGATGGTGGCAAGCGTATTGCTGACCGGTGGTTGTGGACATTGGTTGAGGACCAGACTCGGTGGGAGAGCTTTCCATAGGGCTTATATTCATGTCAGATTTTAGTTACGTATTTGAGCGATGTTCCCACTGAGGTCCCCGCTGGTCTGGATCTGAGTTACCATTTTTATGGTAACATATACGCTATTATGGTACGTCCTCGCATTCATTAACTTAATTATATACTCAAACTCAGAATAAATATTGTTATTGTTTCTTATGTTGGGATTCAATTATTGTTTTCAGATATGGGCTTGCGAGGCTATACCTTCGTTAGGCTCTAAATGTGGGACCATGCTCGGAGCTTCTTTCATCCAAATGACCTCGTTGTACACCTGGAAGTTGAAGAAGTCGGGTCATGTTGATTTTACCACATTCTCCGATGATGAGGTAATCAATTATAGGTTTTCAATACGTAAAAAACTTTTGTAGATATTTAAGGTAATAATTACTGAAAATGAATCATTGAATTGTATTTAGATTGATTGTTTTGAGGTGTTATCTCCGACACCTGAGGAGGAGCAGGAGTTGTATATGTAGTCCATTAGTGATGCTGCCAGCGAGCGGGTGCAGTATACGCACAGGATGGCCCTATGCAAGAAGGGTGGGGGGAAGGGGAAGGGGAAGGGGAAGGGAAGGGCTCGTGATGGTGATGCTTCTGTCGGTGATCTAGCCGGAGAGCGTATTGTCCGGCAGCGGACATCTGGTCCGGTTATTTCTGACCCTATATATCTTACTCATGGACGTGAGTCATCAGCAGAGCCTCGTGAGCCTGTGCATACTGATTTGCCGCCCCATAGTTCTCCGATACGGGGTCCGCACCAGACTGCATCTTCTTCGGCACGGGGTACTCAGGAGACTGCGCCGATTACTGATTTTGATACTCTTTTCACCCATATGCGTGCATATATGGATTCATCGGTCGAGCAGATGCGTCGATATGTTGATGACGCAGTAGGCACGTTATGTCGACATATTGATGAGGTAGTGGGCCAGTCTGCTCCTCTTGATACGCCGGCATGGGACTTTGGAGGTATTAATGATCTTATGCGCGATTTTCCTTCTCATGCCTCGATTCCGACAGAGCCTCGATTTGTGGAGCGCCTATTCCCCGAGCGGTGAGAGAGTCCCCGACGCTGGCGGATCATCGTTGCCGACAGAGACTCGTGTGGATGGAGTGTCGTCTCCGCCGAGCAGATCGTGGTGTCCCTAGCCCCGGCGGAGCATCGGTCCCGGTAGAGCGCACTGCGAGTCTCGATCATCATGCTGATGGAGCCTCGGTCCCGGTAGAGCGCACTGTGAGTCTCGATCATCATGCTGATGGAGCCTCAGTCCCGGTAGAGCGCACTGCGAGTCTCGATCATCATGCTGGTGGAGCCTCGGTCCCGATAGTTACCCCCCGGTTCTTCCTGCTGAGACGTTGATGACACCACCAGAGATTGCCCCTAGGTCTCGACCATCCTCTTCCACTGCGGATCTGAGCCCTATCCCGCTTGAGTACTCTCTTATTTCTATTCGAGCAGATGCGAGTGATGTGCCTAGACTGCAGTATAGGTCATACAGACCGCATTCCCCCTTCTCGACCACTGTAGTTCGGAAGAGGAAGGACTTGGATGAGGACGCGTATAACAGGTGGTTGGACAGCGGCGAGAGGTGAGTTAAATTGTAAATTCAATATTATTTACTAAAATTGTCCGTACTTGAACAAAAAGTAAATTGTAGTGTCAATGTTGGTGCTGCATTCGGAGCTAGTGCCTCCTGGTTTATGATGCTACAGGACGGATCCAGATTGATAGATGCAGAAGTAAGTCTTTCAATTTATATGTAGGTAATCTCTTATTGAAACGTGTAGTTATTGAAAATGTTTAAATTATTCTTAATTTAAATGATATCCAGCATCTGGATGCATATATGGGGATCTTACAGTTTGATCCCGGATTTTTTGGCGTGCGATGGCTCGATGATTGGGCCGTTCATAGGGTTTTGGTTCATACGAGCTTCTTGGTAATGAAAAAATATTAATAAATTTATTCCAAATTAATTAAGTGCTTCGTTACTGACAAAATTATTTTATATTAGGCCACGTGTATCAATGTATGGAATAACTCCAATAGGAGAGGAGGTTCATTGAGTATTGACGATGATGATCTCGATTTCTTGATCAGCCACGTTCACGGTCTGAGACCATTTTGGGGCGATCATCGCCCATGGTGGGAGTTACGCGAGGTGATAATTTATTGCATATTTTGTTATTTATTTGTATTAGTTATTCGTGTGATATTGTGCTGACAATGTACTTTTTGAATAATCCAGGTGTTGACCATCTGGAATACGTCTCCGGAGTCCTCGAGCGGACATTGGGTTGTTCTCCGCATTATACTCGAGGAGGGTATCATCATCATGCACGATTCTCTGGCGCAGGAACACAATGCATATTGGAAGTTGAGATCGCGGCAGTCATCGGGTATATGTCGCTTAATTCCTACCATTCTACATCGTTCTGGATTTTACGAGTGCCGCCCTGATATCACCCCGGTGACTTCGTTTCGAGTTGCTACAGCGAGGAAGGATTTATGCTATGCTCAGGATGACTCGACCTCTTGTGGTGCGTATTCTATACGGACTATAGAGTCTCTCGTTCAGCAGTCTTTCTCTCATGGAAAGACCGAGGCGGATATTTATGAATTTAGAGGACGTATGGCCCGATCTATATGGAGGTTTAGCGATGATATAGATACTGTAATGTGTGATCCCACTAGTTTATTTATACGGTGGGATGATAGAGATTAGTGATAGTATTAGCGATGATGTAAATACTGATTTCGTTTTTATAATGATTATTGTGTATCAATTTTAACTTAATCAATTTGAAATTAAACTTAATCGGTTCAAATAAAACGTAATTGATTCAATTTTAATTTAATCAATTTGAAATTTGAACTTAGTCGATTGAAATTGAACATAATCTGTTCAAATTGAACCTAACCGATTTGAAATTGAACCTAACCAATTTGAAATTAAACTTAATCAATTTGAAATTAAACTTAATCGGTTCAAATAAAATGTAATTGATTCAATTTTAATTTAATCAATTTGAAATTTGAACTTAGTCGATTGAAATTGAACATAATCTGTTCAAGTTGAACCTAACCGATTTGAAATTGAACCTAACCAATTTGAAATTAAATTAATCAATTTGAAATTAAAATTAATCGGTTCAAATAAAACGTAATTGATTCAATTTTAATTTAATCAATTTGAAATTTGAACTTAGTCGATTGAAATTGAACATAATCCGTTCAAATTGAACCTAACCGATTTGAAATTGAACCTAACCAATTTGAAATTAAACTTAATCAATTTGAAATTAAACTTAATCGGTTCAAATAAAACGTAATTGATTCAATTTTAATTTAATCAATTTGAAATTTGAACTTAGTCGATTGAAATTGAACATAATCTGTTCAAATTGAACCTAACCGATTTGAAATTGAACCTAACCAATTTGAAATTAAACTTAATCAATTTGAAATTTGAACTTAGTCGATTGAAATTGAACATAATCTGTTCAAATTGAACCTCACCGATTTGAAATTGAACCTAACCAATTTGAAATTAAACTTAATCAATTTGAAATTAAACTTAATCAGTTCAAATAAAACGTAATTGATTCAATTTTAATTTAATCAATTTGAAATTTGAACTTAGTCGATTGAAATTGAACATAATCTGTTCAAATTGAACCTAACCGATTTGAAATTGAACCTAACCAATTTGAAATTAAACTTTATCAATTTGAAATTTGAACTTAGTCGATTGAAATTGAACATAATCTGTTCAAATTAAACCTAACCAATTTGAAATTAAACTTAATCAATTTGAAATTAAACTTAATCGGTTCAAATAAAACGTAATTGATTCAATTTTAATTTAATCAATTTGAAATTTGAACTTAGTCGATTGAAATTGAACATAATCTGTTCAAATTGAACTTGACCGATTTGAAATTGAACCTAACCAATTTGAAATTAAACTTAATCAATTTGAAATTAAACTTAATCGGTTCAAATAAAACGTAATTGATTCAATTTTAATTTAATCAATTTGAAATTTGAACTTAGTCGATTGAAATTGAACATAATCTGTTCAAATTGAACCTAACCGATTTGAAATTGAACCTAACCAATTTGAAATTAAACTTAATCAATTTGAAATTAAACTTAATCGGTTCAAATAAAACGTAATTGATTCAATTTTAATTTAATCAATTTGAAATTTGAACTTAGTCGATTGAAATTGAACAAAATCTGTTCAAATTGAACCTAACCGATTTGAAATTGAACCTAACCAATTTGAAATTAAACTTAATCAATTTGAAATTTGAACTTAGTCGATTGAAACTGAACATAATTTGTTCAAATTGAACCTAACCGATTTGAAATTGAACCTAACCAATTTGAAATTAAACTTAATAAATTTGAAATTAAACTTAATCGGTTCAAATAAAACGTAATTGATTCATATAAATACTTTAAATAAATGTAACTAATTTTACATTGGGGGCTCATTTAGGTCGAAACGATGCTTAGTTGGACATTTTGGAGCAGTGTGGTCAACAGAATGACATATACTACACTTTTTTTTGCACGTCCCTTTTTAGACGGAGTTGGTTCCATTGTGAAATCCTCAAATAGTTGGGGAATAACTGCAGTGCAAGTCTTTCTATTGTGCCCCGTGCCTCCGCATCTAAGGCATGTTTGAACTTTACGGGTATGAGTCGAGGACTCAATCCCTGATGTGTGTCTCCTTTCTTTTGGTCGCCCTGCCTGCCTCGGATTGTCTGGTGGTTCACAAACTTTTACCTTGATGTTAGCAGGAATGAACCAATCACTTGGGTGAGGTACTGGAATCACAGACCGTCCCCACATTTGGCGAAGCGTGGACACTTTATAGTAATCATGTATATACACAGTTTGGTCGTGATTTAGGTACCTTATAGCTGCAGCGGCATGATTGCACGAGATCATATCATGCTGGAACATCATACAACTGCATTTTTGCACTCTCAAGTCCACAACATAATTTTTCCTGTTAGAGGTCACCTTGAACACCCCATCACTAAGAAATTGAACGTTCATGTTCGATCCAGCTCCGACCGCCTTCATCAATATCTCGTATGCATGATACGTCAAAGGTCCAGAACACTCATTTGCATTTTTATGTCGATCAGATATCCATTCTTCTACCACGGTTCGACATACCTCGAGAAGTGCAGAAACGGGCAGCCTTCTAGCCCATAGAAGACGGTTGTTCATGCTTTCAACGGCATTTGAATTCATAATCTCGAATCGCCGGACTGGGCACTTCACACGAGCCCATTTATTTTCACCGACAGTTTCTTTCAAGTAGGTAGTCATACTTGGACATGCTATTTCTAAACTTTCCATATGCCTATTATAGTCCTCAATACGATAGCTGTAAGCTGCCGCATTGAAAATTGCAACCACATGTTGACCATACTTAACCAAATGCTACTGAACGTGGTAACAACATAACCCGTGATGCGCAAGTGGGAATACCTCTCTAATAGCATTTGCTATGGATTTGTGCCCGTATGAAACAATCAAGAGGTCCCTTGGACAACCAAAGGCCTCTTTCAATTTGTACATGAAATACTTCCACGACTCATCGCATTCGACGTCGCCAACTCCAAAAGCAAGTGGAAATATCTGATTGTTACCATCTTTTGTAACAGCAACAAATAATACTCCTCGATACTTACCCCGAAGGTGTGTCCCATCAACAACAATAATTGGTCTAGCATAACGAAATCCAGATACCGAAGCCCCCAAAGCATAAAACATGTATTTAAATTTTCCAGTATTTGCATCAACCACATAATCAGTTATGGTACCTGGATTCGTCACCTCCAACATATGCAAGTACGATGGGATCATTCTGAAAGAATCGATGGTCTCCATATATCACCGAGATAGCATGGTTGCGAATACTCAATGCCAAGCCATAACGGACTGTCAAACAATAGTCATTCTTAAGTTGAGCCTGCACTAGCTTCGGAGTCATAATCTGTCCTTCCACTAATAGTTTGTCGGACATGTATTCACCGAGCATCTTAGAAGGCAGCCAGGTGCCTTGCGATTTGGGTCAAAATGACACGTATGCTCGTTCGGTAAGTGCACTCTCCAAAATCCACCCTCCCGGAGGCGCTCAACAAAAATTACAGTTTTGTCTGCAGACAAACGCGAATAGCGCCGCTTATCGATTTTAGAATACGATAGTCGACTTCCTTTCCAAATGATATCGCCCAAGCGTTTTTCAACCTATCTTTGAGAGAAATACGGACCCTCTTTGTAAAGATAGTATATTTGCGGGATGAAATTTCTCGTCCATATCATCATCAACTTCGAAGGAGACACATATGGAGGTCTACGGAATTTTCCACCAGACCGGGGAGGAGCCGGAGCACCTTCTTCATCTACTAATTGATCGAAATCAAAGCGCCTCCATTCAGTTCAGTTCAGTTCAGTTCTGCTTCTTTTACCAATCTTTTGTTGAACATGCCCCTTTCTCACAATATTTGCAAAATTTTTCAAACCAATGTTTTTGAACCTCGACATCTTCGAGATCGATATCATCGATATTTATGTCGTTATTATCATCATCACTACCATCATCAGCACTACCACCACCACAATTACCACCAACATCACATACATTATTTGAAGGACCGCAACCATCAAATCGAGAACCATCAAATTCCTGAGGAATTTGCATGCTTGAACCCCAATCAGTCAAATAATCCATACGATTAGAATTGTACGGTACCGGAAAAGAGCTGGATCTAGGTAAGTCAAATTGTGGACCAAATGAGGGAGCTTTTGGAGGAATGTTAGTTGCATTCTGAAGGCTAACAAAAATCACAAGCTCAACATTAGATTGGAACAAGTAATTTATATCAGAATCATTCTTTATCTTCATCTTTCTTCTTTTTTTCCCATCAAAATCAATTGAAAATAGAACATAAACATGTTTTGTTCTATCAGCTTCAACAATAGAGTGGACATTATCTACTAATGTTGCATAGTTCACACCAACGGGCACAGGCAATATTTGTTCTTCTCCACCGTGATAGTCCAAATCTTGCCACTTGCCATTAAAACGAATGATAACTTTTTTCCAAAAACTCATCTGTCAAATAATATAAAAAATTTAGGTTATTAACTAAAAATTTACACAATTAAATAGTATTTGAATATTTTTGATATTTCAAGTATAAACATTATTGGAAATTGAGCGATAAATATACCTTTTATTTTTTGCAGTCGAAATAATCCTTCTTCTTCTTCGATGTGAGAGAGCTCGAGATAATTAATCAGAGAAAAAAGGAAAAAAAATATCGGTGAGATAATATCAGAAAATAAAGGTGGAAATATTGCTGAGAAATAGTTCAATTCAATGGATGTTGTGGCGTGCTGAGCATGGTATTTTTATAAGTCAAAATTTTATGAAAGTTTCGGGTCACACGAATTCGGGTCACACGAATTCGTGTTGAGTAATCCGAACCCCCGAACTCCCTCATGCGATTCGGTCAATGATGTATTTCGTGACCCGAATAATTAAACGAATTTTTTCGTGTGACCCGAAAATTTTTTATGAAATTTTCGGGTCACTCGAATTCGGTTACTCATGCATTCGGGTCGCACGAATTCGTGTTGAGTAATCCGAACTCCGAACTCCCTCCTGCGATTCGTCAACGATGTATTACGTGTGACCCGAATAATTACACGAATTTTTTCGTGTGACCCGAAAAATTTTTATGAAATTTTCGGGTCACTCGAATTCGGTTACTCATGCATTCGGGTCACACGAATTCGTGTTGAGTAATCCGAACTCCGAACTCCCTCCTCCTGCGATTCGTCAATGATGTATTACATGTGACCCGAATAATTACACGAATTTTTTCGTGTGACCCGAAAAAATTGTATGAAAGTTTCGGGTCACTCGAATTCGTGTTGAGTAATCCGAACTCCGAACTCCCTCCTCCTGCGATTCGTCAACGATGTACTACCTGTGACCCGAATAATTACACGATTTTTTTCGTGTGACCCGAAAAATTTTTATGAAATTTTCGGGTCACTCGAATTCGTTACTCATGCATTCGGGTCACTCGAATTCTGTACTCATGCATTCGGGTCACTCGAATTCGGTACTCACTCATGCATTCGGGTCACTCGAATTTGTTCGTGTAACCCGAATATATTCCAACTTTCCTCAATATTGTATTTTTTTAAGTTGACTCGAAAATATGTTACTCGAAATTAAAATTAATGACTCGAATATATTCGAGTAAAGGTCAAATTCGACAATTTGGGTATCAAAAGAGTTGTTACTAAACTTAGGGCAGAAAAGAATATTACTATATCTAAAAGGGCAAAACAAGTTTTCTCCCGGAAAACAATGAACGGAATTCCTATAACCAGACAAGGATTTCTGCGACTTCATTTGCATTCATTTTCCCTGTAATCCATAATGCCGAAAAACACGCCAATTATTACCGTAACAGATCTTCATCTTCATCACAAACACAATTAATTCCTCGCTTTATGTACTGTGAGAGAGAGAGAGAGAGAGAGAGAGAGGAAAAGAGAAATCTGAGAATGGCTAGTCTTCAAGTCCCTGCATGTGTTCCCGCCCCCGAAGATGATTCTGCGCAGCTCAAAAATGCTTTCACGGGTTTCCTCTCTCTCTCTCTCTCTCTCTCTCTCTCTCTCTCTCCCTCTCATTTTGTTTCTTGATTAGATCTGTACGAATCATTCATTTTAGTGGTAATTGCGTATGTTAATCTTTTAAGTGTTAAGAATGTCCGAATTCTTGATCATGGATTTGATCCTCATTGAATGACGGAAATGTGAATCATTTGTGTGTGTGTGTGTGTGTGGTTGAATCGGCTGTGATATGATCTAAGCATGTATGCGTTTTTTTTTTTTTTGGAATGGGTCATATTATATTACCCATGTATTTTTAAAAAGTAGCTGATTATCCCTCTATGTAAATTAAGTAGAAACATTATCCCATTGTGTTTTGAAAAGGTTGAAAAAGATACCGAATTGTTCGATACACCGGTCACACGTTACCGAGTTATACCGAAAATACCGTGGTGTTTGGTATATTGATTTTTTTTTTTGGTACCATAAGAGTATGTGTGTTTCAAATTTTTGGTATACCGATATATAACGGAAAACACAAACGTATAGAGATTTTCAGTATTTGTGATAAAATATGTCGTTTTTATTAGAAAAAAATCGGCATTTTCCGTACTTCCAATGTATACCATTTTTTTTATATATTATTGGTATGTCAGAAGGTATACCAAAAATATTGGTACGCCAATATTTTGGTATGGTGTGCGGTATAAAACAAAAATTCTTGGTATACCGTACCGCCCCACCTCTGTATCGTGTTTTGAAAAAGTTGAAAAAGATACCGAATTGTTCGATACACCGATCACACGTTACTGAGTTATACCGAAAATACTGTGATGTTTGGTATATTGATTTATTTTTGGTACCATAACAGTATGTGTGTTTCAAATTTTTGGTATACCGATATATAACGGAAAACACAAACGTATAGAGATTTTCAGTATTTGTGATAAAATATGCTGTTTTTCTTAGAAAAAAATCGGCATTTTCCGTACTTTCAATATATACCATTTTGTTGATATATTATTGGTATGTCGGAACGCATACCAAAAATATTGGTACACCAATATTTTGGTATGGTGTGCGTGCGGTATAAAACAAAAACTCTTGGTATACCGTATCGCCCCACCTCTGTATCAACACAAAAGAAGATCAAAGATAAATGAACTAAAAAATGTTGTTCAAATTCGTAAATTAAAAATGCTTCTATGTGATACATGACGTCTATGTTCAATTTATTTTTGCAGGGTTAGGCACAGACGAGGATACTATAATCCGTATCTTGGCCCACAGGAACGAGACGCAGAGAAATTCGATTCGCGAAGCGTATGCTGCAGCTTATGGAGAAGATCTTCTTAAGGACTTGGGGAAAGAAATCTCTGGTGATTTTCTGGTTAGTATCCTATACCATTCGATCTCTATAATAGAACAAAAGGCCTGGAATGTAGATCATAATCACCTTTACTTGAAATCATATTGTTGCACTAGCGTGCGGTAAAGCTATGGACAGTGGAGCCAGCCGAACGAGATGCACAACTGGCTAACGAGGCTACAAAGATGTTTGGTGGTAGCAATTTGGTCGTCGTGGAAATTGCTTGCACCAGGACGTCGTATCATCTGTTTAGAGTGAGACAGGCATATCATGCTCGTTACAAGAAGTCGCTTGAAGAAGATATCGCGCATCGCACGACTGGAGACTTTCGAAAGGTATACAAAATCGAAGAAAAACTAAACTAGCTAACTTTTGAAAATTATAGAAACTGCCGTATTCTTGAGGTTTGATTCCGTTTTACATTGTGTCTCAAGCGTTGGAGTTCAGTTGATGCCATTAAATGGTTTATACATTTGGACCACATTTTTTTTAAATATTACAAAGAACCTTATCTTTTCGTCTAGCTATTTGTAATATTCAGAAAACTAAGGGATGTAATTGTAAAACCGTAAGACTGAAAGTTGCGGTTACCTGTAGTGTTTAGAGAAGTCGGGGGGTGAAATTGTAAAAATGTTGATGATGGCATTGGCATGCGCAATATGTAAGACGGAAGTAATCCTCAAGGTCGTTTTTTCTAATTATCCAAAAAGAAAAAGGTAAGAGGGTCGAACGACTATTTCTGATTTTTCAAACAGCTGTTGGTTCCTCTTGTGAGTGCCTTCCGGTACGAAGGCGATGAGGTGAACATGGCATTGGCGAAATCGGAGGCTAAGTTAGTCCACGAGAAGATATGTGACAAAGCTTATGCCGATGAAGAGATTATCCGAATATTAACAACAAGGAGCAAAGCACAGCTGAATGCGACACTCAATCAGTATAACGATCACGTTGGAAATGCTATCACCAAGGTCTCTCTCTCTCTCTCTCTCTCTCTCTCTCTCTCTCTCTCTCTCTCTCTCTCTCTCTCTCTCTCTCTCTCTCTCTCTCTCCATGCCATTCAAGAGTAAATTTGGCATGGTACCATTTTATTTTTCAATTTTCTTTTCATATGGCATTGACATTTATTGATCGGCTTTCATGCTCCTTTCGAACGAAAATCGACACCTTGAAATACCATTATGATGAACTATATTGCCTCTTGATGGAAAGTCCAACCCATTTTTTGGCTTATTTGCAAAAAAAATCCCCTAATTATGCAATATACTAGTTCGGTTCCGAAAGTTTAAATTTTTGCAATTGCGCCCCCATAAGTTTCAGTTTTGGTTCCATATAAGTTCAAAGTTGGTGCAAAAGGTCCCAAATGGCTATCTCATATTTTGTTTACTCCCAAGATGCCCTTAATTTACCATAATATCCAAATACCCCCGGACTGAAATAGCTTTACCGGAGGGCAATATCGTCATGAACTTACCCCATCAACAGAGTTCAGTTGAAGAATTAGAATTGCAGTTTAGCCTTCATTTTTCTATTTAGGTTAAATTACAAAAGCTACCCGTAAGGTTAGCTTAATTACAGAAAGAAAAAAACATCATCTTTTTTTTTTCTCTCTCTCTCTCTTGATATTGTGTAGGATTTGAAAGCTGACCCGGACAATGAGTACCTCACCTTCCTGAGAGCAACGATAAAGTGCTTGACATGTCCCGAGAGATACTACGCAAAAACTCTTCGACTGGCCATCAAGGGAGTCGGGACGGACGAAAACGCCCTCACTCGTGTGGTAGTAACTCAAGCCGAGGTCAGCATGCAGCGCATCAGAGAAGAATATCATAAACGGAACAGTGTTCCTCTTGAGCGTGTGATTGCTGCCGACACTTCTGGATACTATGAAAAGTTCCTCCTTGCATTGATCGGACACGAGGATGTCTGATTCTCTCGAGTTAGTTGTACACCTGATTTTACATGGGCGGATGTAAGTTTTTTTTTTTTGTGTGTGTGTGATTTTCTTGATATCATATGTGAGTCGAAGATATTTTCGGTGTTCCTTTTTTTTTTTTTGGTTTTTTGTTTTTTTGTAATGAATGGTGCTCCCTTTTGGTTTCAACTTGTCTGAATTCTGCAACAAAGCATTAGAAGGGTTGCTACATAACGACGCTCTAATGACGACATCATTATCATCGTCATGAGCTACATTTTTCGCGACCATCACGACCAGCGGCGGATCTACACCCTATTTACTATTTAGGGGGTGGGGGTGGGCTGGGCCAGAATTTTCAGAAGACTAGTTCATCACTATTTTGCAATGTTTGAAGGCTGAAAATGCTCACTCTTTATAATAGAAAAAAATATTTGTAAATCATTTATCTTTTTATAATAGAAAAAACTCATAATAAATTTTCTTTTAGTCGCATGTGTACTCCGAATGCTAGAGATCCTGGATTCGCCACTGATCACTATCCACTCCCCTCCAAGTCTCCATATAGGGGGAATGAACGACGTCGTTCCATGACATCTCAACTCTGGCAAGTAATTTTGAGCCGTTGATTATTATGTATGAGATTTTGAGCCGGCACATAATAAATGGTACAAATTACTAGAAGGCGGGGGCGGATTTCGTGGGGGCAGGGGCTACACCCCCCTCCCGATTTTCTAATTTTTTGTTTTAGCCCCACAATTGAGAAATCTTTAATAGCCAATTTGTAACCAAAAATCCCACTAGCTCACTTGGCAAGAACCATGTTTTTATGTACTAGCATCACATCCTTATTTTACCACTTTTATGTCTTTTTCATTTTAATTAGTACTACAAAAAATATCTTATTTAAGAGTGTTCGTGCATAAATAAAAATGCGAAAACACCTCCAACGTACCATTTAAATCGTTTTTTTTTTCTAAAAAATTATTTTTATATACTAAAAATAATTGTTTCGTTCAAACCCCAAAATTATTATTTTCAAGTTATAAGATGATTTGTTTCTTAAAATATATGAATAAATTGATCGTATATTTTTTTTAAGTAAGATATATATCTTACAAAGGACACCATAACAGCATGGATTACACTTTTAATATAATCATAAATTTTTCAAATAGTTGTTACATAAATTTTTTAACGCAACACATTATATATTAGGGATATAGACAGAGTACGCTCAAAACACTAATAATGTCATTGTTTATACTCTAAAAGACCCATAATGGCATAGATTATACTCTAATATATTGTAAATTTGTTTAATGTTCGGTAAATAAAGTCTTAAACGCGAAACATTATATATTAGCGATATAGAAAAAATACGCTATATATTACAGGAAAATTTCAAACACACCCTCAACATTTATTTCTTATTTACAAACTGCACCATATGAATATGGTATTCACTACATTACACGTCAAAAGCTAAAAGATTGGTGCAATTTGTAGATACAATTAGCACTATATAGTCTAGGCCTCTTTATTATTTCGGAGGGTCCGTCTAATAAGAATCAGACTGATGATTAAATACTACAACAGAAAAGAGAGAGTTACTGCTCAACAATTGCAACTTTACATAGTTTCTATATATGTAAAAAACGGAAAAAAAAAAAAAGAATAAATATAGATATTACATAGTATATGTTTTTGCATTATTTTGCTTCTTTATTTGGATTAACAAACAATATTTGTATAATGCTCATTTTTCGCCCCATCGACTAAATGTTTGGACCGTCGTTGGTTCCAGGTAAGAGCAGAAGTGGTGAAGTTTTCCCCGACTATTATATGTACTATATATCATGCCGGCAAATTGCAAGTAAAAAGGCAAACAAGAAAGGTGCATCCTTAACTCACCGCTCAATTGTACGAAGCTCCCATTTACCCTCACCGTCGATTAACCGCAACTCCACAGAGTGGAATGGTATCAAAGCAGGACGCTAGAAGAGCAATACAATTGCATATCAAATATAGGAGTTCAATAATAACTAAGGCATAATTACATGAGATATAATAAAATAAAAAGAAAAACCACAAATTCCCCTCGACTGCAGGGGTAGTTTGTAAAAACTTTTAGCTTTCCTAGTGAGGTGTTTGTAATACATCATGTGCGTCGTCGTAATTTTAAGAATAACAGCTGGATCTTTTGTAATTAAGCTAAACGTGAAAGGTAGTTTTGTAATTATACGAATGAAATACGGGTGTAAGAGAGCAAATGCATGAGTGGAAAAAGGAAAACATATCAAAGAAAGAGTGGGGAAGACAAGATAATCAGCCAATTAGATGGCTCTACGTTACCTGTGAGGATGTTATAACAGTGATCCCTGAATCTCTTGCAAGCCTGTAAAGGTGCTCCTCAACATCAACACTTGTAGCACTGTATTTAAAAATAACATTGGAAAAAATAGAAGTTAGTAGTACATTGAAAATACGAGATCAATTAGGTTTTGAGATAATAAGAAAAACTGCCCTTGAGGTTTGATCCAATTACATTTACAAACTACAACCTTAATAGGGGGTAGTTGTAATTTTGAGGGACGTGTGGATTGGTGTATTTCGTGAAGTAGCAATAAATATTAGAGGTACTTGTAGTTTTGAAAGTCCGTTGGAATTTTTTTGGTAATAGACTAAACCTCAAGGGTATTCTTCGCACTACCTCGGTCCCAATTCATTTGTCCCACTTGAATTTTTTGGATAAAAATTTATAAACTTTGAACATAATTTTCTGTAAAATACACTAATACAATATATAAAAGTAGATTTATTAGATTGTTTTTATTTGTATTTCTTAAAAAGTATTATAATATTATGTTGAATAAAAGTCAAATGAGATAAACAAATTGGGATGGGGAGGGAGTAATTAACTCTAGGCTTTTCATATCCAAAGCTAAGGAAGAAGAAGAATTTATATTACTTGGTGCACTCATCAAGGACTCCAAATTGGGGCTTGTGAAAGAACAATCGTGCCTTGCAGAACATTAAAGATAATGTCAATCATTCTCAAGAATTCATTCTCCAACGAGATATTGAAAAACATGTGCGGCTTTCGTACACGGAACTTACCATGCCTAACCGCTGTTGTTCGCCAAGAGATAAAATGTCTTCCCAGTTCGTGCAAGTATCCCATCCGCCTTCTCTTTCCAAGAGATATAGTAGCTTAACATTCTCCAGAATATTTTTCAGATGTTCATCCAAGACGTTAGTGCCACCAAAGGATTTTTGCCCTGGTTTCCATGATCATGACAAATCAATTTAGAGTATTGTAATCATGTGACTTTATGCAACCACTTGACATATGGTACTCTGCTCCTTTCACATTACGATTAGGAATAACTACAAAAACTGCAGCTGTCGTTAGTGGAGTTAACAGTGCTGACGTCATCAAATATTTTCATAATTGCACCCCTCATCTTTTCTAAAAATATTAACCCCCAACTTCTCGTCTTGCATTTTACATTTGCATTTCTCAATTTTCTAACTTTACAACTAGCCAAACAAAAAGTTTGCAATATTTGTAAAATGATGAAAAAATTGAGGTGTATTTGTAAAATATTTGATGAGATCAGCAGAGTCCATCAGGCTAGGAAGCACCGACACGGGTACTAGTACAGGTACAGGTGCGGGATGCGGATGCAGCAAATGACATTTTTGAATAATATAAGACACGGGTACGGCAGGGACATGCCAAATTATATATAAGTTAATTCATAAAAAAACACTTAATACTTCAAATCTAAATTCTATTCTAAGAGATTAATTAAAAAAAATTACGTTGGAATTTTATTTTGTTTTTTCTTTATCAACCCATTTTTGTAAAATTGGTAAAAAAAAAACCTCAATTCTAGAGAAAAAACACTCATAAGCCATATCCCCGCGTGCCCCCATATTAAAAAAAAAAAAAGAGAGAGAGAGAAACAAAAGGGGCCACTTATTTTGGACTCCCTGCCGTGTCCGAAGTGTCCGACGCTCGTACGTTAACCTCCTAGAAGTGTTGGTGCTTCATAGCAGTCAGGCTACCGGTTATGCCAAAATGTAAGATGGAACTGAGGTGGTTCTTAAGTTTTTCCAAGTTACTTGACTTTCTGTGTAAATACTCCTAACCTAAGGGGTAGTTGATTTAATTATCTCTTTCAACTAATTGCCCAAATTCATCAAATGTTTCATTAATGGATATATGTATATTGAATTGAAATCGCTCTTTCCTTCGGAGAAATCAATAAATGGAACAAAGCCCTCTGGACAACGCAAATTCAAATGAAGTTAGAAATAATACAAAGACCGATCGCATTTACCTTCTTCTATCAATTGCAATGTCCTTTTCTCTGCTACATCACGAGAAAGAGGATATATTACTTGATCTCTAAGGGTTCCTAAGCATGTATATGGTCTTTGAGGCACATAAAAGAGACGAGACCAGGATTCAGAACCAAACGGTTGTTGTGGTCTAATAAGCCTTCCATTGACAACAGGCCAAAGGCCTCGCAGGACTCGGAAAATGGAACTCTTTCCACTTCCATTTGGACCTTGAAACAGAAAAAAAATGTTGATATTACAGTGTGAACACCGTCAAATTCATGTTCTGCAAATATTTACACATGTTAGGACACGAGACAATCTACTAACCAGTAACAAGCAGGCTTTTCCCAGGAACAATATCGCATGTTAACTGTCTAGCCAAAACTTTCTGACTTGGTGTAATAATATCCACTTTAGAGAAAGAAATAATATCATCTGACTGAAATTCCATGTCTTTAGATCCTGACGACGAATCTGCACAAACAGAACTGCCAGCCTGAATATGCAATCTTATTGAACCCGTGAATTGAAACGCTAATATATAGGTACCAACGATAAGTACAAGCAAAAAATCCAGAAGCACCTAGCCAGTGATTTAGTACACATACAAACCACAAAAGCCTCGTATATTTGTACCTACAAGTGCTAAAATCGAACAGGCCATTAACTTATCAGCTCATAAGCATCCAGACTGACACGAAAGGTATCTCAAGAGAACTGAAGTTTATCATACGATCTTTCCCCAGAACATGCACACACTACAAGGTACGATAAGAATTCTCTTGAGAGAGCCTTTAGAAAAAGATCGGAGAGATTAACCAATTATTAGTAACAACTACAGAATATGCTTTACAGAAAATCAAATGAGAAATTTGTCTTCAGATACAGATAAATCTTGTAAACTTCAGCCGCTCATTTTATCAACCAAAAAAGTTACTCGACAACATGCTAACAATTGAAGTTGCACACTTCCCCAATAATATTTGGTGTAATAATAATGAATTTCTACTGAGGAGATGATTTCCTAGACATCTTAAATAAATGACAATCAGTTTCCACATCACAATATAAATCACAAGAGATGTTTGTCAAGAGAATATGAAAGAAGATTAAAGACAGACCATGTTGGGCAGCATCCAGAAACTCTTCAAGTTCAAAAATGCGGTTTATACCACCAGAAAGCTCAAGAAACTTTCTATGCAGCTCAAGAATATCACCAAAGGCCAAAAAGCTTTGAGATACAACAGATGCTAAAAATCGCAATGCATGAGCCAGTTCACCTGAATAAAATTTGGTACAGATGAAAGACTTTTAAATTTTAACAACAAAATTTACTAAACCATTGGTAAAAATTTATCACGGAAGCTGCCTTCACCTTGTGTTGAAGTCGAGGCTCGATCACCTTTGTGCTCCATGGCATACAACAAGCTCAACCCCCAAGTTACATTGTGGGGAAGTTGCTTTGTGATGAAGTCATCTACTATACCAAACAGCCATTTCTTCTTAAGAAACAACATTGAATGATTGAAAAGGTCTCTATACCTGGCTTCAATCATCTGCAAGTAGATAAAGCAATTATCAGGAGTAAAGACCAAAAAAGCAAGTAAGGCAGCTGAAGGGACCAACAATTACAAATAAGTGAGTAATAGAAAACCATGAGACTCAGTAGCTAATAAGTCTAAGACATTTCTCAGCCACAAGAACTTGGATTTTGTCATTCGAGTTTTGTTAATTAATCTAGATAGTCTACCCCACAACCTGACAAAGACTCCAAAGCCTACAAGATATCGATATTATAAAAAGGGTCTGTTGTGCAATGAAGTCTCCCTTGCACGCTTATCCAGAAATAGCAATTATATGTATACAAAAACACACAGAAACATTTAAATCAGAAAATAAAAAAAGATGATTAGCAGAAAGGTCACTAGTAACAGTAGGATCAATACCTCTCTCTCTCTAGCACCACCACCGAAAAAAGCAACTGATTCTGCGTGTGTACGCAACCTTTCATGCATGTACCTAGTAAACAAATTTATGAATGAGGTGGTTGTTTAAAATTGAGAAAAATCTTTTTTCCTACAGCAACGTAGTCATTAATGTCAATTTCTTACGAGCATACATGAATTGTTGCAAATGCTCTAGGTAGTAACTAAGTTTGACATATGTCATATTGGCACATGTTAAAAGAAACCCACCCGATTCTTTATCCACTCATTTAGTCTCCAATGCACCCAACTTATACAGTCATATGAAAACATACTTGAAACTTAAATTTTGGATTACAAGTTTCCATCATAAACCGTGCTAAATCTTAACTGTCATTAAGAGCATTTGCAGAAACTCATATATCTTTAACATAATAACTGATGTATATGATGATATGTAGTGAAATCAGTGATGATAGTAACTCGTGTATCAGTTTGATTGTAGTGACAAACTCGTGCACACACAAACACAACTGTAGTGACAAACTCGTGCACACACAAACACACCCAAAAAAGAGAGCATATTTGCAGGTTATAAACGTCCAAATGAGAAATGACCTAAAAGTTCCCTCCAGTTGTTGCTCACGGCTTGTCAAGTCACCAAAGTCAGGTGTAACAATCCTTAGAAAACCTAAACCAAGTAACATGTAAGCATACAAAATAGCAACTCCTCTTCGACCAGTCAATAGCTTCATTCTCCAGGTGAACCTGAAAATGGGAAGCAATATGTCTTCATTCTCCATGTAATGAGTCATGAACAACATAGGCAATTGCTGCACACTTACCATAAAATATCAACAGTTGGTTTAACCATTCCAGTGACTAGTCCAGATAAATCAGTAGTTAACTTCTCCAAATCCTGAGTTAATCTCTGGTCTGCATCAACATTTTCTCGACACATATGAAAAACCTATAAAATAACCATGTGCTGTTATTTTCGCAAATCAATCATTCTAATTTCCAAGTAAAAGAGCACCAGATTTAATAATGATGCTGGACCTAAGACAGACTCGAATATATAGGGCTGAAGACAGTTGCTACTTGCCACGTTGTTCTCATGACTAACTTCAGTACCCCCAACTATACTTCTTTCTAGATTGATTGATAGACATGCAAAACTTTCTCATCGTCATGCTGCTTCTGATTTTTAAAAGAGAAGCATTTGAAGAGTTGATCAATTTTAGTTAAGACCAAACGTAATATTGTGATCCTTATTGGGGAAGTGTGTTGGTCAGTCTGAGTGGACTTGGTCATCGCTACAACTTGGATAGCAAGTTATGTCAAAACATGAATATGCATTCTTGAAGCATTACTGAATGTATGGAACTTAGTCAATTGTTGGGCAAATATTCGATAACTCGGAATTGGATGACGAATGAAAGGTTCTCCAACCAAACTCATTTGATGAAATTAGTACCTTATAATATGCATTCTTTCTTAAATAATTCCTAAGTAGGTGCTTAGTCAGACGAATCCTCCATCCAAGGGCAAGCAAAGATGTCAGGTGCCTGTGTACAGAGGACGGGACATAATTTCAACAAATGATACAATGGAAGTGAAAGAGCTGCATTAAATTTGGAACATGATACAGGGCACTCAAGCATTATCTGAGGCTGCCGAGAAATCCTAAATCAGGAGTCTCCAAGATAAAAGGAGAGTCATAAAATTCATACTTGATAGAACATGTCATGAATAGCAACAGCAACTTGTTCAAGGTTTATTTCAAATGGTAGTCGCAAGTTTCAGTTCACAAGTGTAGGATACTAGGACTGTGCATGAACAGCAACAAGGGCGCAAATAGCCACTACTTGGGAAAAGAGGATAATCTTTTACATCGGGATTGGTGCTTCATTCTGAAGAGTTAATTCAAATTGTACATCCAAGTCGAATTCGTCGCAACATACATAACAATCAATTTTGGTAGTGACAAATTCAATCACAAAGCTTCATACCACAAACAAAAACCTGATTTGGTCAAATTTAAACTCAACGCACTATGAAACCTGACAAACCGAAGACCAACAACAGTTTTATTGCTTTGGAAAACAGTCTGGAGATCATGCACACATTTCCACTTCTAGTGTTTCATATTACTAGTACCTCAAAGACGGTGCAACAAAGGAGGATGCAGCACTTTGGAGAACACTAACACCAATCAACCTAATGAAGGCAGCTTTATCTTGCTCCAGAACATACTTCACAGTTGTGCCTGAGAATTCCATTGCATTTGAAGTTAAGTACCAGATTCCAATTGAAAGTACAAGAAAAGGCAATAAAACACAATAACAGAATACCGTTTAAAGAAGCAATACGATCTGATATCCACGTCCTGGATAACACTAGTGTAGCAACTGCAAGGAGTTGTGCACCTTGCTTATCAAACACAGTAGGTATCTACAACAAGCACTAGGTCAGCATGAGCAATGACTGGCTGTAGTAAAGAATAACCTTAACAAATCTACTATGGTTTCAAGCAGCGCTTTTGCAAAAGGGACAATGTGTTCAACAGGGTCACAAAAATCAAATGAATACATTTCGAGAAACATAAAGCAACCACATAATTAAGGCGGTCAAGCAAGAGGCGTTGGTTGACAGAAAGTTGAGAAACCATACTGGCAAAATTTGCTCGAAAAGTCAGCTTTATAGATGCGAATTTAGGGTAACTATATAAATTTAAGCATACATACACATCCACGACATAAACTTTGATATTTACTTTTCTTATTTACCATCTTATATATTCATAATTCAAAGTTTTCATTCAGGTAACAGGACCAAAGGAAATCCACACAGAAAAATAATTCAGAAATTAAATGTTCTCATGCAAATGAGTGAAAGATGTGTTGGTTTTTCTGTACGTGATGATTTTAAAATATCAATCACTATCAATCACGTAATTTGACATGACTATAGCAATTATATCGACTCATCACCATCTCATGATATTTTCCATGTAACTGGAAAAGCCTATGATTTTGATGGGTTTGGAATTTCATCTTATTTCTCCTTCATATGAAGGTTGCGTCGGGAAGGGCATCCGGCGTAAAACTTTGCCACTTTGTCTTTTGCATGAATTGTAGTGTTAACTAATTTTTGACAATTAATTGGCACTATAATTTTCATGCCACCGACCCCAACATAGTTGGGATTAAGGTGCTGTTGTTGATGATGATGATGATGATGATGTGTTGGTTTTTCTCCTTCAACAACATTAAGCATCTATCTTACTAGATGATATGTCTACTGTAATTCACATTATAACATCTAAGTTCCCGAAACACTCCCATTTCATGGTTCTATTATTAGCAAGGCAATGCACTCTTCCATTCCAATGTGTATCTGCTTAACATAAACAATCATGATTGCTTTAGCAAGAACTTAAAAATAATTATCACAGTGAAGTCAAGGCCCAAAAGTAGCTTGAGGTATACGTTTAGACTTTAGAAATAGCCAATTTTTAGATCTTATCCACAGAATTTTACATAAAGCTGACAGGCAGATAATCCACAAACAGAGCAAGTTTGAGCCCTGGGAAAGTCTTTGGGATGTAGAGTACTTACTAGTATCTTAAACATGGAAGTTACCCTCAAAGGTAATATCCTTGGAACAGTTTGTAGCTGTGGAAAGGCAGGCGGTGAATAGTCATCTTCCTCAGTCATAGATGCTGATATCAACTCCAAACAATGCGACCTAGAAGCTGAAAATGCTGGGTCCTGGCAATAATGATCCCAAGAAAGTTCAACAAGGGGATACATCTAGACAATGATTTATCATAAATAAGAATACAAGCAGCAGACCTTCTTTGTATTGGCAAATGCACGCTGGACTGTAAGGGCATCATATTGGCGCTCTGTCTCAGAATTCCTCGTTTTAACAAACTCAGATTCTGTAAGAGATGGAGAATCCGTCCTAAAGATTGATGAAATTGGTAAGAAGCATGAATTCGTAATCCTCCCAACTGGAAAAGCAAAGTGATTCTAAAATTCTGATACAAAATTCCTACTCTTTATAATGAACACTCCACCCTCCTTCGCCATCCAAAGACAGGACCACATCATGAAATGCAACCAATGCAGGGCGATGGGAAATAGTGATGCACGAGGTCCCCATAGCTCGAACTTTAGAACAAAAACGTTCCTCCATATCAGTTGTCACTGCACTTGTGCACTCATCTAGGATTGCAAATTTAGGTTTATGGTAAAAGAGACGAGCCATTCCCAATCTTTGTTGTTCTCCTAATGACAATTCATCACCCCAATTCACCTCCTTCTCAGGTGGGTACCGGTCCAGCAGATACTCAAGATCCACCTAATTTAACGAAATAAACAATCAATCAGAACCAAGCCCAGTTGATTTGGTTTTTTGTCGTTGCATTTAATTAATAAATGCTCAATAACAAAACTTCATTGAAAGAATCTAACGTTTTTCAACAGCTCAGCCATTTCACTTTGTGTAAGGGCTTCAACCTCCTGATCTGCTGTGAGAGGATATATTAACTGGTCACGCAGAGTTCCAACGGCAGTATACGGCCTTTGTGGTACATAAAAGATCTCCTTATTTAAGTCAGATCCAACTCCAGGTTTCACAATATGACCAGATACCAACGGCCAAAGACCACCCAAAACACGAAAGAGAGAGCTTTTTCCACTTCCATTTGGACCTTAAAAAGGATGAAGTGGCATTCTTATAATTTCAGGAAAGCATTTTAGAAAAATGATACGCAATATCTACCTATCTGATAGAAGATGCAGTATTTCATATGCAGAACTATATGACTGTCGTAGAACCAAAAGATTTTATCATATTAATAAGCATATAATAGCTACGATAGTAAATCCAATAAAAGATTAAAAAAATAGAACGGCACCACGGAATGCCCAATATATCAACTTAACTTAGGAAACATGCTTGAAAGTCCATCATAAACTACACTAACTTTTACAAGTCAAGTCGTTTTCTATCCCGAATCGTGGAGATTATAGGCAAATTAAAAGAGCACCAGATAACTAAAGATATTGAAGGACAAGGAAACAGAGAAAGGGGGGAAGGGAGGGGTCTCTAAAGTGATAATTTGGGAAATTTATGTCAGGAAAACATTTCAGGTACAATGTTTTGGGTCCATGCTTGTATTTGATATCACGCAGCAAGCAATAAATAGTCGTCCAAATGTTTGGGATTGATGGGTTGCTGCTTCATAACATGCATCCTCAATTTTCCCATTTTCCCCAGTAACAGAGATAGAAAAGTCGCAGGATGGATCCTCACTTCACACAATCTAGCTACAAGGACCAGTGTAATCAAGACCCTTAGCTGTCTGACATTACTCTCATTTTCATTGTTATTTACTGAAAAGGACATGTATTCTTCTTTACAACTAGCACATGAAACAAGTGAAATGCATCACAAGCATATTTTCGAAATTTAGCAATGAATGGAAAAAATATTTAAGCAAACTTAAATCAAAATAAGAAAGGCCAAAATCAGCATAACCTACCTGTTATCAAAAGATTAGAACCTGGTTCCACTCTTAGGGTTAAATCCTCTACCAACACATTACCAGTGGGCGTAACAACCTGAAAGATCAAATCTGCTTCAAGGATCCTGGGATAGGAAGAGAACAATAGAATAAACTAAAGGCAAATATTTTTGCTACCTTGACACCATCAAACTCAATATAATTTGCCTCGGTGACATAGTTCTTGCTCCCATCAGCCAGCTGAGTAGATGCATCTCGTGCAGCTAACTCTCTTGATATACCCAAGAGTTCATGTATACGATCTGCATAACCACTGCACATGAAAAGAGTAAATTTATCTGCATAAACATGTGACACATATTCTAGCTAGAATAATCATTCTCAACCCAAAAGCACACTAACGATGATACTCCATCTCACAAAGTAAGTACCTCAAGCTTTAGAACTTAAAAACAGAACCAAGAATTATCATAATCTGAAATTAGTCAATTACTATAACTAAATACGCATACTGTGTTGGAAAAATAGTTTAAACAAGCAATACCTTAGACGATTGAGCCTTCTCGAACTTATAGAAAGAGTTCCCAGAGACTGGAACAATGAAATTATAACACTTGTATGATATCTTAAATTGCTTAACATCTCTGCACGTCCTAAGGTAGAAGAGTCGGGTCTTAAATTTCCAGAGAAAAAAGGCTCGATAATTAGGATAACAGCGACAGTAGCACCAAGATACTTGAGTAAGAAATCCTGAATCATGCCAAACCACCAATGGTCATGAAGCACAACCCTCATATGCTGCACAAGAGTCCGAAACTTCTTCTTAATGTGAAACTCTTCTCTATTTTCTCCACCGTAGAATGCTATGGTTTCTGCATGGGTCCTTAACCGTGAATGCAACTGCCTATACTCTCCTTCCAACTGCTGTTCTTCAGACATAAGTTTTCCAAATGCTGGTGAAAAGTTTTTAATTGTAGCCCCTGCCCCCAAGACGTAGGCCTGAAGATTCAAATTGCTCAACACATTAATAACATTGAACTGAACCAAACAAAGTGATCACTTTATGAATGAGAATACAGTTAAAAATGTAAGTTGCAAGTTTTTACCAGTATCCATAAAATGTACTTTGGGCTTGCATACGAACATAGACGCCAAGTATAAAGCAGCCCATCAGTAACAGCAATTAGGTCCTCTTGCACAAGGTCACTCAATTCTGAACAAAACCTTGGTATATCACTGGCAATTCGCTGCTCAGGATTGCTTATCCGACCATCAACATGAGATATCTTGTAGTAGACCATATTCTGAACCCAAATAATAGATAAAATAAACAATAAAGTACTTGGGAAAGAGATAACTCCACTAGGCAGGCCTCATACACCGATCATACCAAGTGTACTTGGTATATTGAACTACTAGTGCATACTAGTACTGTCGATGCAAACCCAAAAAAAAAAAAAAAAAGTGCATGAAAACATGCAAAATGTGACTGATGTCGGTGAAGTGTTACGTGGTTGAAACCACCTAAATCCACCAAGCTACTTTAGTTCTATAAAAGGTTAAAGACTTCTCCAAATGCCTGGTGGAGTATTCAACATAACAGGTACTTCAGATGATATGCTATAATATGGAGATAGTTGATGACAAACATAGCAAATCTACCAACACTATATAACCTCATTTATTAAAGCAAATGATGTTTTTTTAAATTATTCTGCCACAATTTTTATTATAGCAAGTCAAATTCTAAAATTAACACTGACTGAAAGATACAAAGGTCGCAGAAAAATGAATGAAATAAGCACAAAAATCTACCAAGTACTAACACTATATAACCTCATTTTATTAAATCAAATGATATTTCCATGATTTCTATTTATTTCCCGAAAATTCGTAGAAGATTTCAACCACCAACGAATTGAACACTGTTTTTCAAGTATCTTTAAAGCAAGTCCAAATCTAAAATTAACATGGACTGAAAGTTACAAAGGGCGCAGAAAAATGAATGAGATAAGCACAAATAAGTTAAAGTATATGCTACTCAGGTAACTTGTGCTGCTAAGACCCCTAATAACCACGTGGTAACCATGTTTGATAAAATATAACCTTTTACACAATGCTTAGTCCAAATCCAAACTTCCCAAAAGGAAGCTCCAAATCAAATGAAAATCCAAAGAAAACAGCGTTGTAGAAAAAAAAATGATTATATAAATATTCTTCCACAATCATGCTATTGTGTGTTTTCTGAGATGCATCACCCATTGAACCTCATGTACAAACCATAGAGCAGTGCTAATTTTATCTTGCTAATTTATTCATTAATTTTGAGTTTCTACCTCCCATCTTAAGCCAAAACCACTTCTAAATAACTTCAAATCCTGAAATTTGGGAATCCAAATGTCTGACACATAGATTTACACATGTCCAATTAACATAGGTAACAGCATATTAAAATTATCCCAAATAATTGAAGAATAACAAAATTCGTGTTCTTGACCAAAATATGCATCATCAGCAAAATAACTTTCCATTATTTTGTTATCAGTGAGGTTTGTTATCTATTGAAATTAAAGGAGAGCAATTGTAATATAATACAGAAATAAATACCAAAAACATTATGAAGGTTCCTGTCAGTGTAAGCGGCATCAGAAATTACCTGAAAATATTGTGTGTGTGTAAGCTTCGTTAAAATCTTTCTGAACCGTAAGCTTAAGGTCCCTGTTACGTACTTAGAGGTGGAAGTCAATGTTGATAGCGCAAAACAAAGCAAGATATTTTCAATAATAAGACGAAGAAATGCTGGTACACGCCGGAGAAAAGCAGCACGGAAAAGGAAACCTTGGACTTTAGCTAATCTGTTGCTTACAGCAGTTCTAGAAACCTGCAAGGGCAGAGAGGAAGCACTAAGATAAAGATCACAAGTGATTAAGCATGGACGAGCAATGAATGTCTAGGATGTAAAATACACCATGCATTCTACAGGATGAAGGAACCACCACCAGTTATATCAAATCAACGAATTTCAAGAACACCTGACGATAACTAAGGGCTTCTTGACGAATATAATACAGGACGCTGAAGCAGTTTCTCAAAAAAATAAAGAACAAAACAAACAAGAAGACAAGTAACCATAGCAGTGTATGATATTGACAAGATGATAAAGAAATCCTGTACACACATCAAAGTTCGCCTTTCTTGAAAGTGAAAATTTACCGCTATAGCCACCAAAGAAAAAACGTTTATTGCACCAAGCCGGCCCATACGAGATAACAAAATAGCAGCCAAAATCTGAAGAGACCTCAAATTTCCTTTCTTGTGCCTACTCTTTTTCACGTTCTTGTCATTTCCAATTAACTGCTCTGATTCATCTCTACTTTCATTCATTCCATTGTGATGACCAAAAGAATTGTGCTTTTTATGGCTACTTCGTGCCTGCACAAACGCAGCAGCAGCAGTTCCACCAACAGCCACAATACTAGTAGCAAAAAGTAAAGCTTTCCTGCAATAAAATTTTGAAAAATAAAAGAAGAATAGAATGTCAGGACAGTATAAATGAAAGTCACTAAAAAAGCTTTAACTTCAGAAATAAATACCAGACGAGTAGACCCAACCTCCAAGGAAAAGAGAAGAGCAAATGAAAAAGGAAATAAAGGCCAAAAAAGAAAGTCAAAAAATCAACAAGTATTCACAAAAGAAATGTTTTCTTTTACACGAATTAAACATATCACTGTTTGAGAGAAAACAAGTACTGGAGGATCTTCACACACGAGGCAACTTCTAACAGTCCAAAAGTACCTTTACCTTCTTTTTTTTGTAATCATACTTTTCAGTATCTATTTTTCCTTCCCCCCATCCCCACCCCGTACTGTCAGTCTGTCAGTTCATTCAGTCTACCAGTATCTGCACTTTTAGAAGTATAGATACAAGAAACATGACTATATTTGAGATCCAGCAAACACAACCATCATCAGTCAAAATTTTCATTTCCTTGCTTTCTTATTTAAGATCTTAGGTTTCTATTTCTGTTTCTTTCTTCCAGTCAATCTTTCTTATTCTTTCCTTTTTCAGGTCATTTCATTCATTTATCAGGATATGTACTTTCGGAAGTATCAAGTATAAACAAAAGAAATATGACTTATATTAAAAAACAAAAGAAATATGACTGTTTTCAATTAACAGATAAAAGATTGTGAAATCCTTGTACTGAAGTACTGCTAGAATGTAATGACACTAATTTGGTTGCCGATTGGGGTAAAGATTAATACATACAAGATATTCATTGCAAGAAAGAGTGAAGAAGACTTGCCTTCTCGAGGCCAAAAGTCCTCGACCACGTTCAGTCAACTGTAGAAGCTGAAGTGAGGGCATGTCTGAAAGCGCACCCCAGTAGACAACAAATATCAATGGTTCAGGCTACGGCCTTCTGGTGGTGTTGATAAAGATCATCCCATGTTGTTAATGCCTGGAGAATTCATCAAAAGCATGATGTTACAAAAATAATTTTATGTAAACAGACACAAATCACGTGCAAAACAAGCTTAAAAAGTTGATTTGAAATAACATTTGATTCCGTATATTTCATCATCATCATCATCAACAGCACCTTAATCCCAACTATGTTGGGGTCGGTGGCATGAAGATTATAGTGTCGTTTAATTGTCTAAAATTAGTTAACACCATAACTCATGCAAATAACAAAGTGGCAAAGTTTTACGCCGGATGCCCTTCCTGTCGCAACCTTCATATGAAGGAGAAATAGAACGAAATTCCAAAACCGTCAACATCATAGGTTTTCCCATTTATATGGAAAATAACATGAGACGGCGATGAGTTTGAGATAATTGCTATTGTCATGTCACAATACGTGATTGATATTGTAAAATCAACACATACATCATGGAACATGACTCAAAATATCAGCACCGAGAGAACGAATTTGCCCACTAGTAGCATCATATATGAGTCTGTGCAATATATTTCAGAACAGAAAACAGCCAATTATCCACTTTAGTTTCAAATATACCTCAGCCACTAGAGAGGGGCAAAAATAGTATGAAAAGACCGTTTTGTACACTTCCTCTGTGCTGATATAGTCTTGCAGTCAGTCCTAAACAAAGTCCATTCTTCAAGGTTTTCAATTCCAACATCATATGAAAGTCTCTGAGTCCATATATCTCATTCCGACCATCATAACGATTACAGATGATGGAAATCAGATGGGCGTCAAATTTATAATGTTCATAATACTATCCTAACCTATAAAAATCCGCAGCAAAGAATAATTATATTTCTTCCAAAGTGAGTATGACGATGTACACTAACGCAGCAACAAAAAGCCGAATGAAATTCCAACTATACCATATATAACAGTTCAGATAAGTGGAAAAAGTTAGCTGAAGATGTTTGGATAGACAGCACTCCAAGGGCTTGTTTGCTATGTGTGATTAAAGTGTATAATATATCTAATACCCCTTTATATCTTGTTTGGTATAAAGTAAAGGGCCCTTGATAAAATTCGGGCCCGTGTAAATAATACTGATTTTTGGTATTACGTATCCCACCTAAGAGGTGGTATTAGGTGGTATTAAACAATACTGTAACTAATAAATTTAATAAACTACCATAATATTTATATTTTGCAGAGAATTTAATAAATCGTACCAAATATAATATAAATTTCTTATATTGTATAAGAAATCCCAATCAATCTTATCAAACTTTATCTCATACAACTTAGCAAACGAGCCCCAAAGGTCAATGTATAACTTTCTGTTGTTAAGAGAATGATTAATTAACAAACTAAGAGTTTAGTGCATATAGTCATAAAAACCTCCTAATAACTGGCCAAGCATTCTGGGTTCCATCTGGAGACTGCAAGGAACTTTACATTCCTTTCTACTGCATTGATTAAGTTCAGAATTCAGATATAAGGATCGAAAATCGAAGAGTACATACGACGTGAATTCCAAAATGGAACATGCACATTAATCATTATCATTCCAAGCCAACAGAAATTTTATTTAACACGTTATAAATGTGAAGGTTGAGACATTATTCTACTATTCTCAACATGAAAAATAAGAAGTAAAATAATAATCCAACAAAGTAAAATACACTTGATTCTACTATTCTCAACATAAAAAAAAAAAAAAAAATCGAACAAAGTAAAATACGAAGCACCTCTAAACTTTAAGCCAACCATAATCTGAGAGGCGGAACTGCGTTGGCGCTGCTCCTTTTTCGCCTTCGATAATTAATGGAGCTATTGAAATAACCAACCAATCAGCTTCAGAAAAACAAAAACGACGAATTCAAATAAGAACAAAACCCTAGTTATCTATCGACACAATCAGCTTACAGGAGTAACTAAACTGTACTTAATTGTAACAAAATAGCTGGACCCAACAGAGAAAGGGCTTTTCCAGAGAGGGAGGGAGAAAGAGAAAGATGACTACGATTTATTTATTTCTGATAATAATAATGAGAAAGAAAAGTAGAAATAGATTGTTTTAAGATATAGTAATATTCTTTTCTGTCCCAAGTTTAGTAACAACTCTTTTGATACCCAAATTGTCGAAATTGACCTAGACTTGAATAAAATTCGAGTCATATATTATAATTTCGAGTAATATAATTTCGAGTCAACTTCAAAAAAAACAATATCGAGGAAGGTTGAAAATATGGGTTACCGGAGTCCGAAATTTCGGGTTACACGAGTCCAATTCGTGTCACACGAATACAATTCGGGACATGTAAATAAAAAAAAAGTCTCCCGAATTCATTCGGGAGATGTAAAAAAAAAAAAAAAAATTCGGGTTACACGAGTCCAATTCGTGTCACCCGAATAGAATTCGTGTGACGAATTTTTTTTATACATCTCCCGAATGGAGACCTTTTTTTCTTTTAAAATCTCCTGAATTCATTCGGGAGACCCTCTTCTTCTTCTTTTTTTTTTTTAATTTTTTATACATTACTCGAATATTCGAGTGTCACATTCGGGTAACTCGAACGGACTTTTTTTTCACGAATCCGAAACACAAAGACTCGAGTAATGTTCGAGTTTCACATTCGGGTTTCACGAATGTATTCGAGTTTCACGAATTTATTACTCGAAAAACTCGAGTTGACCTTTAAAACAATACTCGAAATGGATTCTTCTTCACGAATCCGAAACACAAAGACTTGAACCGGCTTCTTCATCTCCTTCCTCACGAATCTGAATCCCAAACGAGTTTCACGAAAACAAAGACTTCCTTCTTCACAAATCTGAACTCGATATAATCGGGTCACCTTTAAAACAATACTCGAACGGGCTTCTTCTTCACGAATCCGAATCAAGTTTCACGAAAAAATTCTTCCCAGTCGTCTTCTTTCTTCCTTCTTCACGAGTTTCACGAATCTGTGGAATTCGAGTTTCACGAATCTTAGTTTCAAGAATCCGAATTATTTCCTCATCCTCGATGGCGAATTCGACTTCCCCGAATTTGAGGCGTTCCCCGAATAGCGCCGCTGACGGAAATGCCGATTCCGCCGCTGCCGCCGAAAACCAGGTAAGATTTTATTTTCGTGTCACTCGAGTATGCTCGTTGCTCGATTTTGGTTTACACATTTTATATTTGATTTACACGATTTGCATTCGAATTATAAGATTTGCATTCGATTTACACGATGAAAAAATAAATTAAAATAGAGAAATTTGAATTTGGGAATTAAGTAGCGCCGGTCAACCCCAAATACTTATCGTGTGTTGATATCGTAACTATTCTTTATGTATGAATTGATATCGATTGAATTGATGTCGTGTTGAATTGATTATTTATGTAACCTTGGTAATTCGTATTCGAGTTTCAATTCGAATTTGGGAATGTTATAAATATGGATATCTTTTCAATTTAGTTAGTTTGTTTCGTTTAGTTAGTTTATTTCGTTTAGTTAGTTTATTTCGTTTTTATTTGTCTTACTCGAATATAGTTTATAAGTTACTCAAATTGGACTAATGGCCTTCCACAATTAGAACGACGCAAATTTATTTATGATTATTCGAATTGACATAAAACTACTAGAATTAGGATGACTCGGATTGTATTAGAATGTCTCTAATTGCATTAGATGATTGAAATTGAATTAGGATGTCTCAAGTTGAATTAGAATAACTCGATGGAAATAAATCGAATAAATCCCACTGTTACTCGAATTGTCCACTTACTTTTTCCCGATTACATATTACTTCAATACACCCGCATGAAGCTAAAATTAAGATAAATTTGAATCGGCAGGTTGTTTGGAAGAGGCCGAATATGCGAGGTTCGAAATGCTCCATAAATGGGTATGTTAGGTTAGGGATTGTTAAGACGATTGTTGCTGAGCTGCGGAGTGTAGGTGATGACACTATTAGGGAGTTTAGAGAGTCGTGTCTTGGACACTTTGTCCGGGAGGAGTGGGGGGGTTTGTATCTAATGCCGCATTGCATGCCTTGTTCTCGAACGAGGTGATTAGACCGGATGCACAGGCCGATGAGTTTTGGTTTAGGCTCGGTCATCGATTTATTCGATTTTCTAGATATGAGTATGCGTTAGTCACCGGCTTGCGATTCGGAGACTCCGACTTTGATGTACACGGGGACGATGTTCCACCGGAGGGGAGCGTGTACGATCGGTATCCGTTGCTCAGTGGTGGGGCGGATGTTAGACCGTATTCGTGATCGATTTGTCTTGGATATTTTAGAGAGCATCCCGGTGATGCGCTGAAGGTCGCTAAGGTGCCGTGTGTCTGCTATTTGATATTCGGTGTGGATGGTGGCAAGCGTATTGGCCGACCGGTGGTTATGGACGTTGGTTGAGGACCGACTCGGTGGGAGAGCTTTCCATGGGGCTTATATTCATATCGATTTTGGTTACGTATTTGAGCGATGTTCCCACCGAGGTCCCATTGGTTCTGATCCGAGTTACCATTTTTATGGTAACATATACGCTATTATGGTACGTCCTCGCATTCATTAACTTAATTATATACTCAAACTCAGAATAAATATTGTTATTGTTTCTTATGTTGGGATTCAATTATTGTTTTCAGATATGGGCTTGCGAGGCTATACCTTCGTTAGGCTCTAAATGTGGGACCATGCTCGGAGCTTCTTTCATCCAGCGACCTCGTTGTACACGCTGGAAGTTGAAGAAGCTGGGTCATGTTGATTTTACCACATTCTTCAATGATGAGGTAATCAATTATAGGTTTTCAATACGTAAAAAACTTTTGTAGATATTTAAGGTAATAATTACTGAAAATGAATCATTGAATTGTATTTAGATTGATTGTTTTGATATGTTGATGACGCAGTAGGCAAGTTATGTCGACATATTGATGAGGTAGTGGGCCAGTCTGCTCCTCTTGATACGCCGGCATGGGACTTTGGAGGTATTAATGATCTTATGCGCGATTTTCCTTCTCATGCCTCGATTCCGACAGAGCCTCGATTTCACGGAGCGCCTATTCCCCCCGAGCAGACTGAGAGAGTCCCCGACGCTGGCGGATCATCGTTGCCGACAGAGACTCGTCTGGATGGAGTGTCGTCTCCCGCCGAGCAGACTGTGGGTGTCCCTAGCCCCGGCGGAGCATCGGTCCCGGTAGAGCGCACTGCGAGTCTCGATCATCATGCTGATGGAGCCTCGGTCCCGGTAGAGAGCACTGTGAGTCTCGATCATCATGCTGATGGAGCCTCGGTCCCGGTAGAGCGCACTGCGAGTCTCGATCATCATGCTGATGGAGCCTCGGTCCCGATAGTTACCCCCCCAGTTCTTCATGCTGAGACGTTGATGACACCACCAGAGATTGCCCCTAGGTCTCGACCATCCTCTTCCACTGCGGATCTGAGCCCTATCCCGCTTGAGTACTCTCTTATTTCTATTCGAGCAGATGCGAGTGATGTGCCTAGACAGCAGTATAGGTCATACAGACCGCATTCCCCCTTCTCGACCACTGTAGTTCGGAAGAGGAAGGACTTGGATGAGGACGTGTATAATAGGTGGTTGGACAGCGGCGAGAGGTGAGTTAAATTGTAAATTCAATATTATTTACTAAAATTGTCCGTACTTAAACAAAAAGTAAATTGTAGTGTCAATGTTGGTGCTGCATTCGGAGCTAGTGCCTCCTGGTTTATGATGCTACAGGACGGATCCAGATTGATAGATGCAGAAGTAAGTCTTTCAATTTATATGTGGGTAATCTCTTATTGAAACGTGTAGTTATTGAAAATGTTAAAATTATTCTTAATTTAAATGATATCCAGCATCTGGATGCATATATGGGGATCCTACAGTTTGATCCCGGATTTGTTGGCGTGCGATGGCTTGATGATTGGGCCGCTCATAGGGTTTTGGTTCATACGAGCTTCTTGGTAATGAAAAAATATTAATAAATTTATTCCAAATTAATTGAGTGCTTCGTTACTGACAAAATTATTTTATATTAGGCCACGTGTATCAATGTATGGAATAACTCCAATAGGAGAGGAGGTTCATTGAGTATTGACGATGATGATCTCGATTTCTTGATCAGCCACGTTCACGGTCTGAGATCATTTTGGGGCGATCATCGCCCATGGTGGGAGTTACGCGAGGTGATAATTTATTGCATATTTTGTTATTTATTTGTATTAGTTATTCGTGTGATATTGTGCTGACAATGTACTTTTTGAACAATCCAGGTGTTGACCATCTGGAATACGTCTCCGGAGTCCTCGAGCGGACATTGGGTTGTTCTCCGCATTATACTCGAGGAGGGTATCATCATCATGCACGATTCTCTGGCGCAGGAACACGATGCATATTGGAAGTTGAGATCGCGGCAGTCATCGGGTATATGTCGCTTAATTCCTACCATTATACAGTGTTCTGGATTTTACGAGCGCCGCCCTGATATCACCCCGATGACTCCGTTTCGAGTTGCTACAGCGAGGAAGGATTTATGCTATGCTCAGGATGACTCGACCTCTTGTGGTGCGTATTCTATACGGACTATAGAGTCTCTCGTTCAGCAGTCTTTCTCTCATGGAAAGACCGAGGTGGATATTTATGCATTTAGAGGACGTATGGCCCGATCTATATGGAGGCTTAGCGATGATATAGATACTGTAGTGTGTGATCCCACTAGTTTATTTATACGGTGTGATGATAGAGATTAGTGATAGTATTAGCGATGATGTAAATACTGATTTCGTTTTTATAATGATTATTGTGTATCAAATTAAACTTAATTAATTTGAAATTAAACTTAATCGGTTCAAATAAAACGTAATTGATGGTTACTATATGTTACTTAATCAATTTGAAATTTGAAATTGAACCTAACCGATTTAAAATTGAACCTAACCAATTTGAAATTAAACTTAATCAATTTGAAATTTGAACTTAGTCGATGGAAATTGAACATAATCTGTTCAAATTGAACCTAACCGATTTGAAATTGAACCTAACCAATTTGAAATTAAATTTAATCAATTTGAAATTAAACTTAATCAATTTGAAATTAAACTTAATCGGTTCAAATAAAACGTAATTGATGGTTACTATATGTTACTTAATCAATTTGAAATTTGAAATTGAACCTAACCGATTTGAAATTGAACCTAACCAATTTGAAATTAAACTTAATCAATTTGAAATTTGAACTTAGTCGATTGAAATTGAACATAATCTGTTCAAATTGAACCTAACCGATTTGAAATTGAACCTAACCAATTTGAAATTAAACTTAATCAATTTGAAATTAAACTTAATCGGTTCAAATAAAACGTAATTGATTCAATTTTAACTTACTCAATTTGAAATTTGAACTTAGTCGATTGAAATTGAACATAATCTGTTCAAATTGAACCTAACCGATTTGAAATTGAACCTAACCAATTTGAAATTAAACTTAATCAATTTGAAATTAAACTTAATCAATTTGAAATTAAACTTAATCGGTTCAAATAAAACGTAATTGATTCATATAAATACTTTAAATAAATGTAACTAATTTTACATTGGGGGCTCATTTAGGTCGAAACGATGTTTAGTTGGACATTTTGGAGCAGTGTGGTCAACAGAATGACATATACTACACTTTTTTTTTGCACGTCCCTTTTTAGACGGAGTTGGTTCCATTGTGAAATCCTCAAATAGTTGGGGAATAACTGCAGTGCAAGTCTTTCTATTGTGCCCTGTGCCTCCGCATCTAAGGCATGTTTGAACTTTACGGGTATGAGTCGATGACTCAATCCCTGATGTGTGTCTCCTTTCTTTTGGTCGCCCTGCCTGCCTCGGATTGTCTGGTGGTTCACAAACTTTTACCTTGATGTTAGCAGGAATGAACCAATCACTTGGGTGAGGTACTGGAATCACAGACCGTCCCCACATTTGGCGAAGCGTGGACACTTTATAGTAATCATGTATATACACAGTTTGGTCGTGATTTAGGTACTTTATAGCTGCAGCGGCATGATTGCACGAGATCATATCATGCTGGAACATCATACAACTGCATTTTTGCACTCTCAAGTCCACAACATAATTTTTCCTATTAGAGGTCACCTTGAACACCCCATCACTAAGAAATTGAACGTTCATGTTCGATCCAGCTCCGACCGCCTTCATCAATATATCGTATGCATGATACGTTAAAGGTCCAGGACACTCATTTGCATTTTTATGTCGATCAGATATCCATTCTTCTACCACGGTTCGACATACCTCGAGAAGTGCGGAAACGGGCAGCCTTCTAGACCATAGAAGACGGTTGTTCATGCTTTCAACGGCATTTGAATTCATAACCTCGAATCGCCGGACTGGGCACTTCACACGAGCCCATTTATTTTCACCGATAGTTTCTTTCAAGTAGGTAGCTGCAGCTGGACATGCTATTTCTAAACTTTCCATATGCCTATTATAGTCCTCAATACGATAGTTGTAAGCTGCCGCATTGAAAATTGCAACCACATGTTGACCATACTTAACCAAATGCTTCTGAACGTGGTAACAACATAACCCGTGATGCGCAAGTGGGAATACCTCTCTAATAGCATTTTCTATGGATTTGTGCCCGTCTGAAACAATCAAGAGGTCCCTTGGACAACCAAAGTCCTCTTTCAATTTGTACATGAAATACTTCCACGACTCATCGCATTCGACGTCGCCAACTCCAAAAGCAAGTGGAAATATCTGATTGTTACCATCTTTTGTAACAGCAACAAATAATACTCCTCGATACTTACCCCGAAGGTGTGTCCCATCAACAACAATAATTGGTCTAGCATAACGAAATCCAGATACCGAAGCCCCCAAAGCATAAAACATGTATTTAAATTTTCCAGTATTTGCATCAACCACATAATCAGTTATGGTACCTGGATTCGTCACCTCCAACATATGCAAGTACGATGGGATCATTCTGAAAGAATCCTGATGGTCTCCATATATCACCGAGATAGCATGGTTGCGAATACTCAATGCCAAGCCATAACGGACTGTCAAACAATAGTCATTCTTAAGTTGAGCCTGCACTAGCTTCGGAGTCATAATCTGTCCTTCCACTAATAGTTTGTCGGACATGTATTCACCGAGCATCTTAGAAGGCAACTGCTTAGGTGCCTTGCGATTTGGGTCAAAATGACACGTATGCTCGTTCGCAAGTGCACTCTCCAAAATCCACCTCCCGAGGCGCTCAACAAAAATTACAGGTTTTATCTCACAAACGGCGAATAGCGCCGCTTATCGATTTTAGAATACGATAGTCGACTTCTTTCCAAATGATATCGCCCAACAAGCTTTTTCAACCTATCTTCGAGAGAAATACGACCCTCTTTGTAAAGATAGTATATTTGCAGGATGAAATTTCTCGTCCATATCATCATCAACTTGAAGGAGACACATATGGAGGTCTACTCGGAATTTTCCACCAGACTGTGGGGAGGAGCCGAGCACCTTCTTCATCTACTAATTGATCGAAATCAAAGCGCCTCCATTTTGGTTACAGTTGCAGTTCCGCTTCTTTTACCAATCTTTTGTTGAACATGCCCCTTTTCTCACAATATTTGCAAAATTTTTCAAACCAATGTTTTTGAACCTCGACATCTTCGAGATCGATATCATCGATATTTATGTCGTTATTATCATCATCACTACCATCATCAGCACTACCACCACTACAATTACCACCAACATCACATACATTATTTGAAGGACCCCAACCATCAAATCGAGAACCATCAAATTCCTGAGGAATTTGCATGCTTGAACCCCAATCAGTCAAATAATCCATACGATTAGAATTGTACAGACCTAAAAGAGCTGGATCCGTAAGTCAAATTGTGGACCAAATGAGGGAGCTTTTGGAGGAATGCTAGTTGCATTCTGAAGGCTAACAAAAATCACAAGCTCAACATTAGATTGGAACAAGTAATTTATATCAGAATCATTCTTTATCTTCATCTTTCTTCTTTTTTCCCCATCAAAATCAATTGAAAATAGAACATAAACATGTTTTGTTCTATCAGCTTCAACAATAGAGTGGACATTATCTACTAATGTTGCATAGTTCACACCAGGCACAGCAATATTTGTTCTTCTCCACCGTGATAGTCCAAATCTTGCCACTTGCCATTAAAACGAATGATAACTTTTTTCCAAAAACTCATCTGTCAAATAATATAAAAAATTTAGGTTATTAACTAAAAATTTACACAATTAAATAGTATTTGAATATTTTTTATATTTCAAGTATAAACATTATTGGAAATTGAGTGATAAATATACCTTTTATTTTTGCAGTCGAAATAATCCTTCTTCTTCGATGTGAGAGAGCTCGAGATAATTAATCAGAGAAAAAAGGAAAAAAATTATCGGTGAGATAATATCAGAAAAGAAAGGTGAAAATATTGCTGAGAAATAGTTCAATTCAATGGATGTTGTGGCGTGCTAAGCATGGTATTTTTATAAGTCAAAATTTTATGAAAGTTTCGGGTCACACGAATTCGGGTCACACGAACTCGTGTTGAGTAATCCGAACCCCCGAACTCCCTCATGCGATTCGGTCAATGATGTATTCCGTGACCCGAATAATTACACGAATTTTTTCGTGTGATCCGAAAAATTTTTATGAAATTTTCGGGTCACTCGAATTCGGTTACTCATGCATTCGGGTCACACGAATTCGTGTTGAGTAATCCGAACTCCGAACTCCCTCCTGCGATTCGTCAACGATGTATTACGTGTGACCCGAATAATTACACGAATTTTTTCGTGTGACCCGAAAAATTTTTATGAAAGTTTCGGGTCACTCGAATTCGGTACTCATGCATTCGGGTCACACGAATTCGTGTTGAGTAATCCGAACTCCGAACTCCCTCCTCCTGCGATTCGTCAACGATGTATTACGTGTGACCCGAATAATTACACGAATTTTTTCGTGTGACCCGAAATTTTTTTATGAAATTTTCGGGTCACTCGAATTCGGTTACTCATGCATTCGGGTCACACGAATTCGTGTTGAGTAATCCGAACTCCGAACTCCCTCCTTCTGATTCGTCAACGATGTATTACGTGTGACCCGAATATTTACACGAATTTTTTCGTGTGACCCGAAAAAATTTTATGAAAGTTTCGGGTCACTCGAATTCGGTACTCATGCATTCGGGTCACACGAATTCGTGTTGAGTAATCCGAACTCCGAACTCCCTCCTGCGATTCGTCAACGATGTATTACGTGTGACCCGAATAATTACACGAATTTTTTCGTGTGACCCGAAAAAATTTTATGAAAGTTTCGGGTCACTCGAATTCGGTACTCATGCATTCGGGTCACTCGAATTCGGTACTCATGCATTCGGGTCACTCGAATTCGGTACTCACTCATGCATTCGGGTCCCTCGAATTTGTTCGTGTAACCCGAATATATTCCAACTTTCCTCAATATTGTATTTTTTTTAAGTTGACTCGAAAATATTTACTCGAAATTAAAATTAATGACTCGAATATATTCGAGTAAAGGTCAAATTCGACAATTTGGGTATCAAAAGAGTTGTTACTAAACTTGGGGCAGAAAAGAATATTACTATATCTAAAAGGGCAAAACAAGTTTTCTACTACTCAAATCAAACCAAACAAAACATATCCAGTATATCCCACTCAGAACAGAGTTTGGAGAGGATACGATGTACGCACACCATGCCCCTACTTTTACGGTCGGGAGACTGTTTCCATGAAGACCCTCAGCTTAGTGCACAGCAAAGTATAGAGTGGTAAATAGAAAGAAGCAAATGATACGAAAAAGCTCACGACCATACCTGAGCACATGGTTTAATTCACATGAGACTAACCTAAGGGGACTTTTGCATTCTGGCTCTCGATGAGCCGCTCTAACCGAAGAGGTTGACTCTGCATGACTCCTTCTGAGACGACTTGGAAAAGAGGAAGTCTTGGAGAGGGTTCCGAGCAGCTTGAAAAACCGGCAAGACAACCTGCAAAACAGACAGCTATATACTACTGGTGCACCACAAAAAAGAATAACGGATGATCGAACTAATTTTTCAAAATCTTTTACTTTTTTAATAAAAACTATCAAAACGACATCATTTTGTATTTTTTTTATAGTGCACGTGCACCATCATGCCCTAACATGCAACCGCCCCTGCCCTCCGTCCATGATCTGTTGATACTATTATTTTATTTAGACGTATTGAACCTTTCTATTTCAAAAAGTTGATTTTATATCTTTTAATTACATAAATTATTACTAAAATACATGATCGGTCCATAAATGAACCCAAAAAAATTGACACCTCACCCAACAATTAAAATAATTAATCTACTCTAACAAATGAGACCCAAAATAATTACTTTAACACATTATCACAGTCCACTAACTGTCGTATCTAATATTTTAGATCAAGAGATCATGAACGGAGGGAGCACGATTTATACTTGAGAAAAATTAGTAGAATAATTTAATTTTTTATTGATATTTTGGGGTGCAAGGAGGTAAACTCGATCCTAATAGTAATTTTTAATTTTTAACGAACTAGCTGCATGTACAAGGGCGAACCGATCAACGCACCTCGATTAGCGTGACTGTGAGGACGTAAAGTGTCGGCTCTGAAATTAAAGTCATTTTGGTAGCAAATTATATACTCTCGAAAAACCTTCACTATTTAGTGATATGGGGAAATTACATCCAACTACTCTATTAGATGGTCTCTTTACACTTTAATCCCTATTGTTTTATAAATTACAGCGAAGGACAAATATCTGAATTGGTGTTGACTTCCATTAAAAAGACGAAAATGCTCCTCTATTTACTTGAATAAAATATTTCTTTTAAAATACATTTTATATGAAACAAATAGCTTATAAGTTATTAAAGTGTTTGGCTAATAAATTTTTTTTAAAAAATATTCTTTTTTCATAAGATAATTTTTTTTTCGAAATATAATTTTTTCCAGAAAATATATTTTTTTATTTTTTCGAAAAAATATCTTATTTTTTTTTTTTTTCCAGAAAATAATTTTATTTTTTCTAAAAAATAATATTTTTTCAAGAAAATAATTTTATTTCGAAAAAATATTATTTTGTCAAAAAAAAACTTTTCTCTAAAAAATATTTTTTATTTTTTTCGGAATTTTTTTTTTCCAGAAAATAATTTTATTTTTCAAAAAAATAATATTTTTTCCAGTAATTTTATTTCGAAAAAAAATATTATTTTGCCAAAAAATATTTTTTCCTCCAGAATTTTTTTTTTTAATTTTTTTCGAATTTTTTTTATTTTTTTCCAGAAAATAATTTTAGTTTTTTGAAAAAATAATATTTTTTCGAGAAAATAATTTTATTTCGAAAAAAATATTATTTTGCCAAAAAATAAATTTTTTTCGAAAAAAATAAAAAATTCCATAAAATATTGTTTTTTTCAAAAATATAATTTTTTCTCATAAGGTCTTTTTTTTTCGAAAAATAATATATTTTTTCCAGAAAATACTTTCTTTTGGAAAAAATATTTTTTCTAGAAAGCTTGAAAATTTATTACAATCGTCCAAAAGTGTTATATATATTACAACGATGGCCCAAGACGCCACCCACGCGAAAAATAAATGGGTAAAAAAGAAAAAGAAAAATAAAAGGGTAAATTCGGAATATCAGTACTCTCTCTCCAGTGACATCATCTGAAAGTTTGACTTTTATCCTTCGTTGCATCAGAAATTATATGTGCCGCATTGATATGGTGGTGAAAATATAATTAAATTAAAATAAATAAATAAATAAATTATTAAATTATTTATTAAATAAAAAATAACAGACCGTCGATGGTGGCCCGTCAAAAATTGGATCGGCGGTCTGGCGTTTAAAAAAATGGTCGGTTGTTGGAAGTATGTCGGCCGTCGGCGGTGGCCCGCCGTAAAGCAGGCCGATGGTCTGGTGTTTAAAAGAAATAAAAAGTAATCAGTCGTCGGTGGTGGCCTGCCAAAAAGTATATCGGCAGCCTGTCGTTAAAAAAATAGTCGGCCGTCGACGGTGGGCCGCCAGAAAACAGTTCAATGGCCGGGTGTAAAAAAAATGACAGGTCGCTGGTTGGTAGCCTGCCGGAAAGCAGGTCGGCGATATGACGGTAAAACAAAATATGGCTGGCTGGCAGCGGTCGCCCATCGAAAAGCAAGCTGACGGCCTGGTGTTATAAAAAAATAAAATAAGAAATTGGTTGGTCGTCGATGCCCGCCGGGAAGCAAGGCGGTGGGCCTGGTGGAAAAAAAATTGGTCGGCCACCGAAGATCTGCCTGCGACTGACGGCCCTGTCGAAAAAATTGATCGGCCAGAAATCCGTAGGAAATCCCCGTAAAAAAATATTTTTTTAAAAAATAATTATTCTTTTAATTTAATTTAATTTAATATTATAAGAGTACTTTCAAACAACAACTAGTTATCAACAATATACTAATCGGTACAAAAAAACTAGCTCGCTCAATCGAATTCAGCATATACAAGATATGTTAAAATAGTCCAGACCAATTAAACTTAAACATACACCGCAATCTTTCACATAATTGTTTAAGATTATATTGTATCGATTGTGAACTATTTATATGTTTTATAATACACTGATATGATCTTCCGCATGACACCCTGACATACCACATTATCTACAATATAAAATAATTGGATAATACTTGCATAATCATAATATGAATTATACAAACATATAAAAAACATAAGTTTAATATTCTCATAGATAATACAGGAATATAACGTAATACAAGCATAAATTATATTTTACACTATATAACCCGAATGTGAAGCCAATGCCGCCAAATAGTTGATTGCTTTCTTTCCTCAATAATGACGCCAGATATTTGATGTATTTTTTTTTGCAAACAGTGAAGCGCTTATTCTTTAGCTTCACATTTTTATATGAAACTTTTTAGATGAAGCTAATAATATAAAACTGTTGGAATTAGTCTATAGAATTTTTTTATGTGAAGCTAATAATGGAAACTATCAGAAAATGTGTTTAGTGGTGAAAAAGTGGCTAAAATTCACTTTTGGTCCAACATGTGTTAAAATTGTCCAATTTAAAATCAATTTTACCGAAAAGTATTAAGTTAACCAAAAACAGTCACGTTCTACTCGTGTGACCTCAAATATTGGAGAATTTCGGATAGGATTATTGACGTGACATGAAAGAGCGATGCAAGCTATTTTTCTTTTCAAATGTTACTTAAATAATTGATAAATTAAAAGTATTTTCTAATTTGGCAATTTGGGGAGAAAATTTACTAAAGATTGACATCACTAAGTAAATCAAAAAATAAAATAAAATAAAAAAATACTTTGGGTTCTACAAAAAAAATCCTAAAAATCGTGGTTGCTTCTAAGTAACTTTTTTGAGAGTTTAATTTTGTTTAATTGTCTTTTGGTCAACTTAGTGGCACCAATCGTTAATAAAGTAAGAAAATAATTTTAATTTGTCAATTATTTAAATGGTACTTGAACACAAAAATAATCCACATCATTTTCGGAATCCGCTACTTTCAGAGGATACATGACAGCACGCAATCATTTTCGGATAATTTAATATTATCAGGCAATATTTGACCTTAAATTGAACAATCCCTACACATTTAAAAGTTAAATAATTATAGAACCAAAATTATAAGTGCAAATAATTACGAACCGAATGTCCATTTTGGCACATTTCTCCTGAAAATGCACATTTCTCCAATGAATTGTGATGGCGCGACCCATCTGAAGCCAAATTATATCGTGCAATATGATGTATCGTGCATGATATATCAGTTGTGATTATGTAATATATCAGTCGAAGTTATGTTGTTGCTTTACATTTTATTGTAATTATATTATACGGATTTGTGATTATGTTACACATCAGTTGTGATTATGCCAGTAACCACAAGTGATGTGTTTTCTGTATCGTGCATCATATTATGAGATATACCTACTCGATTTCTCAGTGAGACCATCCGCCTTGAGACGTGTTACGATTGGGGTTCCATTTATGATTCGCTTCCAACTAAAGCTTCAATAATTTAGTACGAGGTTTCAATGGTCCGATTGGGAATTATTTCTCGAAGAGCTATACAGGGTTGCGTTTTCGTAATTCAACTCAAACTTGATAGCTAGTGCATGCATTTATCCATTAATTATTACTCAGTAACCCCTCCGCCCATCAAAAATATGCTCACTCGTCAAAATTTATAAATTTTGATTATAAATTACAACTAATATATAAAAAGTTTACAGTCATGTAAGTACTCATTTGCCTTGTGTATTTTTCAAATATTACTTTTTCATAATTTTTATTCATATATAATGAAATATTAATGATGAAAGATGTATTTATAGAAACTAATCAAATCAAAATGAACATACTTTTGGTGGAACGAAGAAGTAATATTTATTCAAAACCAGCATAAGGATAAAGGATTATTTATTCAAAAAATTACTTTAAGATTGTTGGAAATATTTATTTGAATAAACAAATTTAACACACGAATTAAAATATAATCCTGCAAAACAAATGTTATTATGGACAGAATCGAACGAAAAAAAGGATATGCAGTCGATGTTGAGTCCAGAAGATCTGTCTCCTTAAAGCAATTATCATAAAGAAGTTTGATAGGTTTCTTGGTAAGGATTACCTCACGGAGGGACTCTTTAAACTTAATGCTTTGGCTATGCGCCATGTAACCAAGTCTGCTAATGCTAATGAAAATGCTACTGCTTCCTCTTATTTGACTGAGTGTTCTGATTTATGGCATTGTAGATTAGGTCATGTGAATCTAAATGCTATAAAAAGATTAGTAAACTTAGATTTACTAGAAATTAAATGAAGTCAATACTCATAACAAATGTGAGATTTTTGTTGAGGCAAAAATGACAAAGCTACCGTTTCATTTGGTAAAACGTAACACTAAACCCCTTGAATTAATTCACACAGACGTGTGTGATTTAAAGTTTGTGCAAACTAGAAGTGGTAAGAAGTACTTTATCACTTTCATCGATGACTGCACAATTATCTTTATTTGTTGAGAAGTAAAGATGAGGCTATTGAAGCTTTTAAGAACTTCAAGAATGAAGCCGAGAATCAATTAGGCTGTCGTATTAAGATGATTCGAAGCGATAGAGGTGGCGAATATGTATCCCCGTTTGAGGAATTATGCAACGAGAGTGGTATAATTCATCAAACAACAGCTCCATATGCACCATAATCTAATGGCGTTGCTGAACGTAAGAATCGAACACTTAAAGATATGATGAATGCCTTATTGATTAGTTCAGGGTTGCCCCAGAACATATGGGGGGAAGTTGTCTTGACAGCCAACTACATATTGAACAAGATTCCACGGAAAGGTAAGGATGTTACTCCTTATGAGTTGTGGAAAGGTAGAAAACCTTCATACAAATATCTCAAAGTGTGGGGGTGTTTGGTGAAGGTTGAGGTGCCTCTACCTAAACAAGTTAAAATCGGTCCTAAGACGGTCAATTGCATCTTTATTGGGTATGCACTGAACAGTAGTGCCTATCGGTTTGTTATCCACAAGTCAGAAGTACCTGAAATGACCGTGGGAACAATAATTGAATCAAGGAATGCAGTATTCTTTGAAAACATATATCATTGTAAGGACCATGATAAAGTTGAGAACAATTCTAGCAATAGAGTTGAAGGTGAAGAAACAAGTTCAAAACATGTGGATGTAGATCCAAAGTCACGTAAGCGATCGAGATCTAATCTTGAAGAGGTAGAACCGAGACATGGTAGTATGGTTAGGACACCAAAGACATTTGGACCTGACGACATAGCATTCAGGTTGGATGAAGAACCAACATCGATCAAAGTAGCTTATACTAGACCAGACGGGTTGCTCTGGAAAGAAGCTATTCCCGAGTATATATCTTCACAAAGGATCAGATCCGTCAGACGACCAGAGATAGAGGATCTGACCGACACATGCCCTTCAGACAGTAGTTGCACTAACAAAATTTGCATACCAACTCGGGGCTCCATATGAAAGCATATCTTTGTTGATTGGCACTGAGTTTACGTGGTACTTGTCATGTAGTGCGATGTTATCGCATGGGAGCCAGCAAATTCCATTTATTGATGATGGCAATCCTCCTCGCCGACATAGTGAGAGTATAAGGACGTCCCAACAACACACACTGATTGGTCAGATGAATATGGGCCATGGATCTTATGCAGGGGTATCTAGGACCATGGACCTTATGCAGGGGTATCCAGGACCATATTGTACGTTCAGCTGCCATTGCAACTACCTACTACCAATCACCCCTCAGGTAATCCGTTAGTGCATCACGTTTCTATTCCATAAGAGATAATGGTATTTGAGTACGACGAAGGCGCGAGGTTTTGAAACAGCCGTCGGGGATAGGTCCGATTGAGATTCCAAGACAAATGAGGGGTACAATGATAAAAAATGTATAATATAATTGATAACTAGCTGTTGTTTGGAAGTTAATTCATAATAATTATCATATTTTATTTTCCAAATGAGGGCACCCTGCAGGATGAGGTCGAGCCCCTCATCCTCTCCTAGTATTCCCGAATATCTATCTTCATAAAGGATCGAGTCAGTCAGACGACTAGAGATAGAGGATTTGACCCGGCACATGCCCTTCAGACAGTAGTTGCACTAACAACATTTGCATACCAACTCGGGGCTCCATAAGATAGCATATCATTCGTTGAATAACATTGAATTTACGTGGTACTTGTAGTCATATAGTGCAATGTGATTGCATGAGAGCCAACAAATTCCATTTTAATGATGGTGGCAACCCTTCTCACCGACATATTGAGAATATAGGGACGTCCCAACAACACACACCGAAATGAATATGGGCCATGGACCATATGGAGGGATATCCAGGACTATGTCGTAAGTTCAGCTGCCATTGCAGCCACCTACTACCAATCACCCATTAAGTGATCCGTTAGTGCATCACATATCTATTCCAGAAGACAATGGTATGTGAGTACGATGAGGGTCAAGAAGTTTTGACACAGCCGCTAGGGAGAGGTCCGATTGAGATCTCCAAGACAAATGAGGGGCACGATGATAAAAAACGTACAATATAATTGTATTCGATTCAAATAATTCAAATATTCAATTACTTTTTATATATAATTTATAGTATAAATATTTGTTAAATGTTGTTCTATATATATATATATATATATATATACACACACACATATATACACACGAATATCCATATTGAATCGAATTCAAATCTTCACGAATCTGCATATTGGAAGAACAAAGCCCTCCATTACTTACGATCGTAAGTACATGCAATAATCATGGCAAATTCTCCGACTCGTTTCGAGACTTCATGATTATGTATACTCTCGAAACATAAACCGTATCAGGTTCAAACTATCTATCATGACGTTCAATTTCGAGAACACGACGCCAATCATCGCAACTAATCGAGAAAAATATGTTGCCCCACGACTGAATATCATTTTCAAATTACGTAATTTCAAAATTTTCAGGCATTAATCAGAGAAGGTGGGAAGAAAGTCAGCCAAGAAAAGAAGATAATTGCATACGAGGACCGAGGATTTAGGCATACTATCCATGTTAGAGATAAGCTCTCTTTAGGCTTTGTATTACATAACTTACTGATATATAGGCCCCATTCGGTTCTATAAATTGGTCTAAATTATGAACTGCTTAAGTATTGTGAGCCCGGTAAGAGAGTGTGATATGTAGCTATTTTAGTTAGCAACTCTCCAAGAAGAGAGAAGGGGAAACAAGAGACTTTGGAGCAATTTTTCTGATTCCATTCATATGCAAAACGTTACAATTTATAAGTGAAAACAATGCATGAATACTTCCTAAACTTTGGGAACAAACTTGACTACTAACTGATAATGGAAACGTGCAAGCTAAAAGTAAGAGTGGTGGACCACTTATTATTCCTAATATTATGCATGCATGACAATACTAATTCAACATGGGAAAATAAATGGATGGCTTATTCAACAGCTACTGTGGACTCGGTCTTTAGTCCTCAAAACGTGCAGGTCTCCTCTTGGTACGGGTCGGGCGGGTTTGGACTTCTTCATGGGTAACCCGAACCGTATCAGTATCCCCTTCTTCGACATGGACCTTGTCCTCAAGGTCCGCCTCTCAGGCATGTCTGATCTCATCGGTTTCCCAGTGGGTCGATAAGTCACGTCCCTTCCATTTAACAAGGACTTGATGGTCGGGTATTCCCTGTTTTTGAACTGTGCGATGGTCTAGTATCTCTTCAGGTTGCAGGACTGGTATGTGATCTATAAACTTGTCAGGTAACGGAAGAGAAGAGGGTTTAGGATCACCTTGGCTTGGACGGAGTAGTGACACATGAAAAACCGGATGAATACGAGAACCAGTTGGAAGGTCGAGTCGATAGGCTACCTTCCCAATTTTCTCGAGTACCTTGAAGGGCCCAAAAAAACGCCTGCTGAGCTTATGAATGTCCCTTCTAGCAACCGATGTTTGACGATAAACCTGCAAACGTAAATAGACCAATTCGCCCACTTCAAAATCTTTGTCCACTCGATGTTTGTTTGCTTGATCGGTCATGCGTTGGCGAGTTTTAGCCAAGGTGTCCTTAAGGAGAGAAATTACACGTTCATGTTCCACAAGTGTTGCATCAATCGAGGCCACTTGTGAGCTACCCAATGTATAACGGGGAAGTGATGGTGGTGGACGCCCATAAAGAGCTTGGAATGGGGTCATTTCGATGGCACTGTGATAGCTCGTGTTGTACCAAAACTCCGCTAAATAAAGATACTTGTTCCAACTGTGAGGTTCGTCACAGGCAAAACAACGCAAGTAAGATTCCAAACAACGATTAACAACCTCCGTTTGTCCATCCGTTTGTGGATGGTATGCACTTGAATGGAGAAGTTTGGTCCCGATCTTACCGAACAACTCTTTCCAAAACTGACTAAGAAATATAGGATCTCGATCAGACAATATGGATTTTGGTAGCCCGTGCAAACGATAGATGTGATTGAGAAACAAGTTAGCAAGTGAGGCTGCGGTGTAGTGAGCTGGTAAGGCTAGGAAGTGTGCAAATTTGGTGAGTCTATCAACTATAACCCAGATAGCTGATTTTCCATTTGAAGTGGGTAAATTTGTGATGAAATCCATTGAGATCTCTTCCCAGACTTGGTTTGGGATTGGCAAGGCTTGTAAGAGTCCGTATGGTTTTTGTCTGGAATATTTTGTTTGTTGGCATATGGTACATTCACGGATAAAGCGGGTTACATCCTTACGCAGATGAGGCCACGAAAATGACCCACTAATACGTTTGATGGTTGCTGTAATGCCAGAATGCCCACCGATAGTGGTTGAATGAAATTCATTTAAAAGCTTAAGTCTGAGAGAGGGTATATCAGGTATAAAAAGGCGATCATGAATGTAGACTAACCCATCATGTATATGGTGACCTGGAAGAGCGTCAACATGTTGAGCGACCCGAGATACAAAGTCACGACCTGCTTCGTTATTGGTGTAGTACTCACGTAATTCTTGAAGCCATGGAAAAATTGGAGTTGACAAAGACAAAAGCTGTGATTCTTCTATACGACTCAGGGCATCTGCTACACGGTTTTCTTTTCCGGGCTTGTAATGTACTTCAAAGTCGTAGCCCAATAACTTACTAGCCCACTTGTATTGTTCTGGAGATTGTACCACCTGTGTTAACAAATGTTTAAGGCTCCTCTGATCTGTAAATACACGAAACTTACGACCCAATAAGTAGTGGCGCCACTTTTTGACAGCTTCTGTAATTGCATAAAGCTCACGGATATAGGTGGAAGATGACCGCATACGAGGAGACAATTTCTTACTGAAAAAAGCAATGGGTTTATCTTGCTGAGATAACACGGCACCGATGCCGGTCCCTGAAGCATCAGTGGTTACGTCGAAGATGAGCGAAAAATCCGGTAATGCGAGAACAGGAAGTGTTGACATGGCCTTTTTAAGGATGTCAAAAGCTTCCTGAGCCTCATCATTCCATTCGAACTTGGACTTTTGAAGCAAGTCAGTAAGTGCTGACGTGATGTGGGCATAATTGCTAACAAAACGTCTATAGTAACCGGTTAAGCCCAAGAACCCACGGAGGCCCGTTCGCCGATGGTTTGGGCCAATCCTGAATTGCCTTAATCTTCTCACAATCGGTGGCGACTCAGTGTGAAATAACATGACCTAAGTAATGCACCTCTGTAACACCAAAGGTACACTTTGAACGCTTGGCGTAGTAACGATGTTGGGCGAGAGTATCGAACACATGGCGAAGATGTTGATAATGTTTTGCACGGGATGGACTATAAATCAATATGTCATCGAAAAAAACTAACACAAACCTTCGTAAGACATCACGAAAAATGTCATTCATGGCCGCTTGGAAGGTGGATGGTGCGTTAGACAATCCGAAGGGCATTACAAGAAACTCAAAGTGACCATCCACGGTTCGAAAAGCTGTTTTATGGGTATCCGCGTCCGCTAGGCGGATTTGATGATAACCGGCTCTGAGGTCTATCTTGGAAAAGATTTGAGCACCATGAAGCTCATCAAGAAGTTCATCAACCGTAGGTATCGGGAAGCGATCTCGAATGGTGATAGCATTTAAGGCACGATAGTCGACGCAAAACCTCCACGTACCATCTTTCTTACGAACTAACAAAACAGGTGATGAATAAGGGCTATGGCTTGGTTTAATAAGACCGTCTTTCAGCATATCCGCAATAAGATCCGTCATGATTTGCTTTTGGTAATGAGGATAACGGTACGGTTTAACATTAACTGGTGGTGTATTGGGTTTCAGTGGTATATGGTGATCCTGGAGACGTGGAGGAGGTAGGGATGTGGGTGGTTCAAATATATGGGAATAATCTGTGAGAAGGTTTTGTATGTGTGGGTCCCTGGGTGGGGTAGGGGTTTGTACTAGTGGTGAGGTTTCATATTGGAATATGAGGGTGTGCATGGAGGCTATAGCTTCTTTTTGCATGAGATGTTGAATGGTGCTTGGGGAGGCCGGTGTGGAAAGTGGTTCACCGATAAGAGTAATGGTTGAGCCGTTGGATTGGAAGGATATTTTTGGAACTGAAAAGTCCGCTAAGATGGGTCCCAACGATCCTAGCCACGACATACCGAGAACAACATTCGCACCCTCAGTTGGGAGAATAAAAAAAGGAATGGTGAACGATGTGTTTTGGAGGTTAAGAACGACGGTTTGACAAAGCCCGTCACAACGGATGTGATTGCCGTCACCTACCATGACAGGAAATGATGGGATAGGCGTAACTGGTAGTTTAAGGAAGGAGGCAATGTGAGGTTGGATGATGTTATGAGTGCTACCCGAATCAACAAGGACCGTTATGGGATGCCCCATTATGTAAGCTGTGATGCGTAGTGCTTTGGGAGATGCCAAACCAAGGAAGGCAGCTGGTGATAGGGATAAGTATTGAGGTGCGGTGACGGTATTGTTTATGTCGTTATCTGCAAACATGAGGTGATTGGATGTTGTGTGTTCACTGTCGGGTAATATGGAGATAGTGTTTTCGGGGATAGGGGTTTCAAGGGTGTCATCGTTATCCACGATAAGCAAGAATTGTGGTGGGTTGCATTTGTGACCGGGATGGTATCTCTCCGGACAACGAAAACATAATCCCGCTGCCCGTCGTTGTTGAAGTGCGTTTGCGGAGAGACGAGTATAAGGAAGAGTTTGGGGCTGTTTTGGTGGTGTTGTGATGAGGGGTGGTTTGGTGGTGGTAGAGGTTGATGGGGTTGAGGATAGGATAGGTGTAGGTGTTAACGATAATGGTGGTGTACGGTTTTGGTTTTGGTTGGTGTAGCGAGGGTGAAACTTTTGTTCATTTGTTTTATCTTCGATGAGTTTTGCGAGGCCTATGGCTTGGGTTATCGTGTAAGGTCGCAAGATGGCCAATTCTTGTTGAATGTCAGATTTAAGTCCTGAGATAAAGCAATTGAGCAAGGCCTCAGGAGGAAGACCAATGACACAGTTACTTAATCTTTCGAATTCCGTTTGGTATGCGGACACGGTTGTGGTTTGACGGAGTTTGAATAGAGTGGCTTGATGGTTGTCGTAGGAGGAGGGTCCAAATCGTGTTTCTAAGTCACGGGTGAAGGATTCCCATGTTGTAAGGAGACGGTTGTTAAACAAATATTTGTACCAACTGAGGGCATCACCCGAAAGGTGGAATGCAATCATGGCTAGGCGACGTGGTGGTTCAATGTTGTAGAATGTAAAATATTGATCGGCTTGGAATAACCAATCAAGGGGGTTAGAGCCATCGAAGGTGGGAAGGGTGAGCTTGGGGGGGCGTATGTCGAGGCCGTGGTTTGGTGGTTTCGTGGTGTTTATGACGGTTTCGGGTTTAGTGGTATTAATGGTCATGAGTGCGGTGGTGTTTTCAAACTGCTGGGCAAACTGTTGCATCATGGTGGTTTGATTTTCAGTTAGTTGGGTGTTGAGTTTGGTTAGAGCTTCTGTTATGGATGCCAAGGCTTCTTCAATGGGAGGAGGATCACGTTTGGGAGGCATGATGGAAGATCAATGAAAGCACCAGTTGATATGTAGCTATTTTAGTTAGCAACTCTCCAAGAAGAGAGAAGGGGAAACAAGAGACTTTGGAGCAATTTTTCTGATTCCATTCATATGCAAAACGTTACAATTTATAAGTGAAAACAATGCATGAATACTTCCTAAACTTTGGGAACAAACTTGACTACTAACTGATAATGGAAACGTGCAAGCTAAAAGTAAGAGTGGTGGACCACTTATTATTCCTAATATTATGCATGCATGACAATACTAATTCAACATGGGAAAATAAATGGATGGCTTATTCAACAGCTACTGTGGACTCGGTCTTTAGTCCTCAAAACGTGCAGGTCTCCTCTTGGTACGGGTCGGGCGGGTTTGGACTTCTTCATGGGTAACCCGAACCGTATCAGAGTGCCACGTAATACTGATGTTGATCAACATTTTTTTTTCAATAATATGAATTTAAAATTTCAACACATTATATACATTTTTATTGCAAAAACATCCCTAAAGAACCGTATATTAATGTGCGTACATAAGAATAATAGTTAACAATATAGCTTCCCATCCTGTTTCCTAATTGCATAATAATATACCAATACTCACTTCCTAATTGCAGTAGTTAAATTAAATACTTAATAACATAGTAAATTACCGGATCAGCTTTTCCCAGTAACTGAATAAAGTATTAAGGTTCAGGCGGCAATTGAATCAAGCCTGTAGGCAAGTTGTCGAAGCTTTGAGTAAACTTTAGCAGCGGGAGACCCCAATATGAGACTGCAAAGACAATTCCTCGCGATCTTGATGCGAGAATAAGGCCCCAAAATGTGAATCTTTGTGTCAGCAATAACAATCCTCGTTCCCGTGTCATTCTCAATCGCAAATTTGGTTCGTCCAGATTTTCCAGACAGCCTGCCTATGGCACGGGAAAGGTGCTCCCCACGGAGCGTCTTCACATCCTTGATCTCAAAGGAGTCGATGTACAACTCGTCGCACTGCAGCAGAGCCTTGGCTTCAAGGCGTTCAAAGCCTAGCACAAGGGCTTGAATGAAGTCGGCACATTTTTGGAGATCACCAATCTCGGGGGTGTCGGGTCTGGTTTTCAACTCGACCCAGCGAGACCTTGTGTTCATACGAATGTCGACCTTCATCTGATTGTAGACTAGATCGTATATGTGTTCCCAGTCTTTGTAGAGGGGCTTGACGCGGTGAGGTGGGACCGGAACTTTGCGGAACTGGACTCCTGCGCTGCCTAATATCTCCCGAGCCTTTACAGCCTTGAAATCGGGCTTTGGTGGCAACACAACAACCGTTTCGGGCTCCATGGCTGCAATGAGGTGTTACATATAGACTCAATGTTTGGCTTTACAGAATCACACACATTCACAATATACCAACAACATTAACAACACTTGCATCACGGAACTTCAAATCAACATGAAGACACCACATGCTCGTATAAGAATTTGACCTTAAACACGAACAAGCATGAAATATGATTTAAACTAACAATTAGCATTGTCGGAGCGGGAAGCTCCACATACGCACACAATCCGGCGGCAAGCACCATTTCCCAACAATAAAAATAAATAAAACTCATAATTAAATTGTTCGAACCACTTGCATAAATATATATAACCGATCTCAGCTCGAAGACGGGTTGGAAAGCCTCTCCCATCTTTCTTCTTCTCTTTTCTTCGTTATTTTCTCACTTTTCTCTGTTCTTTTTCTTTAATTTTCGGAATTGTAAGGCTCGAGTAGTGTAAGGCTCGAACTAGACTCGAAACTCGGCTAGAGCTCAAATGAGCTCACTTTTTTTGAACTCGAGCTCAACTCGATGGAAAATTCGATAAACACGAGCTCAGCTCGGTAACAATCATAATATTATTGAAATAGTTCAATACATGTTATTTAACTGAAAATGACAATATTAAACATCAAAGTAACTTGTGAAGATGGATATGAAAATAACACAACGCCTTGGGTTTTCAGAACTTAAAACCTAACAACATAAAACAACAGATATGCAGTTAAGAAAAATCCATTCAATTTAGTAAATACAACAAACACAAAGTACAGGAAAAAAAAAACGAGACACAGCATAATTAGCCTTCCTATAGCTTAAACGAATAAACACAGATCTAACGACTGTACACGAAAGGGGCAATAACCATAGACACAAGAAAAGAATGACAGATCAAAGATAATTACAATATTTTGTGTCGAGATGAACTGCAGCGGCAGCATTCATCTGTATGTCGGCCTCTTTGGTCTTCAAAGTCCGTGTCGGAGTCGCCTTTATCGACGCTTCAGGATGTCGTCTCTCTCTCTCTCTCTCTCTCTCTCTCTCTCTCTCTCCTTCTATGATAGGTTTTCTCGCGGAAAGTTGGAAGTTTAGGACTTTAGAGGTCGCATAAACCCTAGGACTGTTATTGGGCCAAATTTGTGATCGGGTCATATTAAAATATGCCCAGAATGACAAACGGATTATCCAGTTCGATGAACTTCTCTAATTATCCAATCATTCAATATTTTAATATTTAATTATTTTATCTATATTTCACATCAACAGTATTTTTTTTTCCAATCAAACCACATATTTTTTTATGCTATATCAATGATCACCCAATCATATACATATAAAAAATTATTTTCTTATTATAATATTTTAATCTCATTAAAATAAAAAAATAGAAAAAATAAAAAACTCAAAAAATTACAAATCAATAAAATTTTTATAAAAACAAAAAATCAATAACATAAATGACAACAACTGAAATCCAAATTAAACGTACATGATTGGTGCTTCAAATAAATGATAAAATTACACATTTAGCTACAATCGCCGAATTTCTGCCAAATATGATCGATCAGTCATTTTGATGAACAATGTGAGCATCTCTATGAAGAAGAAGTATCCGTCATTTTTATAAAATAATATTATTATTTATAATAATATTAATAATACATTTCATTTCATCTAGTCTCATTACGTTACCGAGTGAGTCATTATTGTACAATTATTTTCACTTCACGTACAAATCAGTTCATTTAATCTCATTTAATAAGATCATAGACATTTTCATGACATCTCATATGTTCTAAGCCCGAATTATTTTTTATCAATTTAATTTAAGAGGCATTTAATATTAGTTATTAATATTAACATTATCATTATTGTTAATGGTATTATTATTATTATTTAATAATAGCATTATTTAAAATACAGGATAATATTAATATTAATAGCTGAAATATTATTATTAAATATTTTTATCAATTATTTAAAATCCACTAAATTTTAATTAAAATTCTTTTCCTTTAGCCCAATAAACCCAGCAAATTCATACACCTCATATACTCTAAGGCTACTTTCTAACCCTAACCTAGGAGTATAAGTACACCCATCTCCCATCTCTGCGGTACAAAAAGAAACATACACAAATACATCACGTAAAACATCAACTCCTACAAGACTACCGGCCGTTCCATCAAGCCAGCAAACTCCTATCCTCTGGAAGTTTCATCCGAGTGCAGTCTCAAGATATAGGGTGAGTGTGACTATAAGCACACTATTGACCCTTCTGTTTGAGGAGAAAGTAAAAGACAGCAAATCAATTGTATTGATAACAATGAATAGAGGGGCCTTTATATAGGCATTACAAAGAGATTCCTTCGATACATAGGATTCCTAGTTAAGGTAAGACATCTAACAGGATCCTACTACTTATGGAAGAGTCTAGAACCTTCCATAACTCTTATACCCCTACAACCAATATTAGGTAAGACACCAATACGGGAAGGATTTCCCGGAACACTCCCCCTGTGTCGAACACTAATACTAACATGGTGCACAAGGTGTTGCCTCGGTAAAAAACCTTTCCAAGTCAAATAAAACCCCGTGGGAAAAACAAAGACTTTGGTGAGGAAAAAGAGCGCAACGCACCAACTACAAATGTCAGAATCATGTGAAGTATACTCCCCCTGAGGTATACATGACAGCTCATTCCATCGAGCTATCATTAGTTGAGCTCGGATAATCGACACATGCCGATGCTTCTCACATGTTTCTCAAATGTAGATTTCGGCAGAGACTTAGTGAACAAGTCTGCGATATTCTCATCGGAACTCACTTGTTTCACTTCGATATTCAGCAATTTCTGCTGTTGCTGATTATAAAAGAACTTCGGCGCGATATGCTTGGTATTGTCACCCTTAATGAAACCTAACTTCATCTGCTCAATGCATGCCGCATTGTCCTCAAAGATGCAAGTAGGGGTTGCTGTAGTGGGATCTAATCCACACGTTCCTCGTATATGGTCTATGGCTGACCGGAGCCAAATGCACTCCCTTACGGATTCATGCAATGCAATTATCTCTGCATGGTTCGAGGAAGTAGCAACCGAGTGCCTTGGTAGATCGCCAAGATATTGCCGTATTCCCAATGGTGAACACATAACCAGTTTGGGAACGTCCTTTATGCGGGTCAGAGAGATAACCGGCATCATCAAATCCAACTAACGTGTCGTTAGGATTCTCTGCATAAGGGGTAAGCTTGCTCGCATTAGCACTTCTGGTAGTCAAGCTACCATGCTTAGCTGCAATATCAGAGGAAGATCGACGGTCGGTATGCATCGTCTTAACCTCAACAGTTCCTTTCGGAATATCGCTCTCTCTTGCGTAGGGAAAGAACAATCCAAGGTCACTGGAGCCTTTCAAGTATCGAAAGATGTGTTTTACTCCATTCCAATGCCTTATCGTGGGAGCGGAGCTAAATCTCGCTAACAGATTCACAGAGAATGCGATGTCTGGACGAGTACATTGAGCAAGATATAACAACGCACCAATTGCGCTAAGGTACGGTGTTTCTGCTCCAAGGACCTCTTCATCCTCCTCTTTGGGACGAAACGGATCCTTGTTCATTTCCAGACTTCGACCAATCATGGGGGTAGCAAGAGGATGTGCCTTGTCCATACTAAATCGCCTGAGCATTTTGTGGACATAGGCAGACTGATGAATGAGTATGCTATCATCTCGATGTTCTAGCTCTAAGCCCAAGCAGAATCGAGTCCTCCCCAGGTCTTTCATCTCGAATTCGGATTTAAGGTAGCGGGCCATTTCATTGACCTCATCTATGGTACCGATAACATTCATGTCATCTACATAGACGGCTACAATCACGAATCCTGTATCTGTTCTTTTCACGAAGATGCATGGACAGATGTCACTGTTCTCGTATCCCTTCCCAACCAAGTATTCACGTAGGCGGTTGTACCACATCCTTCCGGATTGTTTCAACCCATACAGTGAATGATGCAATTTCACAGCGTAAGCGCTCTGTGGTTTAGAGCTACTTGATTTGGGCAATGAAATCCCTTCGGGGACTTTCATATAGATATCCGTATCTAGATCCCCATAAAGATACGCTGTAACCACATCCATAAGCTGCATGTTCAGTTTTTCGGACACTACCAAACTGACTAAGTAGCGGAAAGTGATGATGTCCATAACGGGAGAATACGTCTCCTCGTAGTCAATGCCAGGGCGCTGCGAGAAGCCTTGGGCAACTAGTCTCGCTTTGTAACGCATGACCTCATCCTTATCATTGCGTTTACGAACAAAGACCCACTTATATCCAACTGGCTTAACGCCCACGGGTATTGGCTCGATACGGCCAAATACCTCACGTTTAGCCATTGAGTCTAGTTCAGCCTGCATTGCATCTTTCCATTTCGGCCAATCGGCTCGTTGTTGACACTCAGCAACCGAGCATGGCTCAGTGTCGTCGTCTTCAATAATTTCTTGAGCGACGGAGTAGGCAAAAGCATCATCGACTAGCGTGGACGACCTGTCCAATAGTATGTATTCACTCGTACATTGCATCGAGATTTCTTTATTCTCTGACATCAACAAAGTTTCCGACGCGTCTGTCGATTGTTCCATTGTTGATTCGAGGACATATCCGTAGTCAGAGATAATCTCGTGTGACGGAGTCACTGTGTCGATGATGAGAGGATTTTGTGCCTCCGTTCCTCTTCTCTTTCGAGGTTCGGTATCCTTTCTACCCACTGGCCTCCCCCTCTTTCGAGCAGGGATAAGAGCGGCAAGCGGCCGTCCCACCACTAAGGTTGGCCGGGGCATCATTCCTTTGGGCGCTGAACCTTGCCATATAATGGGACTTCTAACCTTGCGGGAACATTCGCGGCGGGAATGGTAGATCTTGTCACTTTCGCAGATGCTCGGTAAAGGCCGGGCATCGAATCCGCAACTTTACGAAGGCGAGAATACGTTGCACTTCTAGCTCGATTGAGTTGTGCGGGGATCTTGATGAGGCAAGGAGGAGCACACCGGACAATTTCTGGCGTTCAATGGAATCGTTCGATTCCTCTCTCCCCTAACGACGGAAGTTTGTCTCATCAAAGTGACAATCTGCAAATCTTGCGATGGCAGATCTCCTGTCAAAGGTTCCAAATAGCGGACAATTTTAGGCGATTCATAGCCAACATATATACCTAATCGTCTTTGCGGACCCATTTTAGTACGCTGTGGAGGCGTAATTGGCACATAGACTGCACAACCAAAAATGCGTAAGTGTCAAATATCAGGCTCATATCCAGTTACCAAATGGTACGTACTAAACGGTTGATTGGCAGTGGGTCGAAAGCGAATAAGTATAGCCGCATGCAAAATTGCATAACCCCAGGCAAAAATCGGCAAGTTGGTGTGCAATACCAATGCTCGGGCGATAAGCTGTAACCGCTTAATCATAGCCTCGGCAAGGCCATTTTGCGAATGAACATGGGGGACGAGATGTTCAACTTCAATCCCAATCGACATGCAATAGTCGTCAAAAGACTTTGACGTAAACTCACCAGCATTGTCCAATCTTAATGACGAGATTGGGAAGTCGGGGTGGTTAGCTCGTAACTTGATGATTTGTGCTAGGAGTTTAGCAAATGCAACGTTTCTTGTGGATAGCAGAGCGACGTGTGACCATCGCATCGATGCATCAACCAGAACCATAAAGTATCTGAATGGTCCGCACTCTGGCTGAATAGGTCCACATATGTCCCCTTGAATTCATTGTAAGAAGCGAATGTTTTGTGTTGAGTCTTTAGCAAAGGACGGAGATGGTATCAACTTTGCTAGTGAACAGGCTTTGCAAAACGATTTATGGGAATTAGAAATTGCCACGGAAGCCTCGGGATTTACGAAAGATGCACCGTCAACCTTATCAGGGCGTGCGATCTTTAATCTCGGTGATACGGTATCAACCTCACTCACATCAATGCCGATATCGAGTGGTGCTTCCAATCGTTTTCTGTACTTGAAAAACGGATGACCATGTGAGTTTTTCAAAATACGAATCATCATGTCGCGTCCAGGGTGACCGAGTCGGTCATGCCATAGTTGGTATGCTTCGGAATCACACAGTTCGTGACTCACAGCATAGGATTCAATAACCCTTATTGTAGTCTGGTATAAACCACTACTTAGACTCATAAGTTTCTCGAGAACGCGGCGTCTTCCGCATTCTGCCAGAGTAACACACAAAAATTCTGTCCCATTCTCACAATGTGTATCAAGGTGATAACCGTTGGCACGGATGTCCCTAAAACTTAGCAAGGTTCGGTTTGCTCTTGGGGCATAGAGAGCATTTGTGACATTAATATGCGTACCATTAGGTAGTAAGAAATGAGCAGGTCCCCTCCCTTGAATTACTTGGGAGGAACCAATCATTGTTGTCACTGAGGATATGTATGGCACAATATCCTTGAATAATTGCCTATTCCGAAGAATAGTGTGGGTTGTTCCACTATCAGCAAGGCACTCAATTTCGCCACGAGACATCTACAATAAGACATGAAACTCGATTAGTCTTGTGATGAAAGATATAGCAAAAACTCATTAACTTCGAGTTTGGGGAAATTCGACCAAGTTGGTTAGGATCAAAGTTAGCACAATCGCTGGAAATAATTTCCGCGCAGCTTGACCTTTGTTCACTAAAACAGCAATAACTTCTTCGTTAAGAAGGCTATGGACGAACGGTCAGTTGTTCTGGAAACTAGACTTCCGTATCTTTCTGTCCATAGGTCGTGCACTTTCTGGATCATTAAATTCAGATCTCAGTGCTCGTTTCAAGTTGCTATTTTGGTATTTCCCTATTGTTGAGTGATAGAGCAAGGTTGGAGCCTTTTTCAAAGGCATTATTGTTGATACAATACTATGGAAATATGGTCATAGGAGCGTTTAAACACTTCAAAACGCATATTGGTGTTCGATTTATATCTCGACTAATGATCCTTTCGGTAACTCCAACTTGGTAGACTTGCAGAGAAAGTAGGAATGTCGATGACAAATTTGTTTAAAAACCACTGATTCCGTTTGAACTTTCAAAGCATAAACAAATACCAAGGAGGATGCGCCTAGTCTTGATCAAAAGTTTTGATGAAATCCACCAATGTATCAATTTAACCAAGCAATTCATTTACTAAGCAATTGTTTTGTGATAAACCAAACATGCTTTCGAAGGGAAATATAAAATTCGTTTTTGCACAATCACATCAATTGAAAGAATTTTATTCACCATGGCCAACTTTATTACATTCATGAAAATCCAAAGTAGTTCTCGAAAACTAGAAACAAGACAAAACATAACCAAAGCGTAAAACTAGTCAAAGTCGGCAACATCCATATGTTGGTCTTTGTCCGCAATGGTGAGAGGAGGGATCTCAGTCGGGATCTCAGTATGGTTCACCTCCGTATTCTCATTATCTTCTTCCATGTAATTTGACTCTTGAGTCAAGTACTGTTTATAGTGCTTGTAGTAAGCTTGGATGTTCTTTGGCGCCTTGCAATTTCGGTAAGTATGCTTCTTCGATCCGCAAGTATAGCAATTCCGGCCTTCCTTTGGAGTGGTTCCAATCCCGGCGGCAGGAGGCGGTCTGTAACACCCCCAAGACGTTCAGGGCATATTACAGCGCCGTGGACCCCACACTGTGGAATCCACCAGGCTAACATACCAACAAGACATTCGACAACGACAAACTATCATTAATAAAACGACAATTCAAATAAAAGACTACAAACCGACAATTAAAATCTGACATCAGATCCATTTCCCAAAACGGGAACACAACATTAACAATTTCAAACAGGAAGTACTCGAGTACTTAAACTAATTTTATAATACATAAATCCCAAAATCAGACATCAATAGTAACCGACAGACATAACATCGAAAATCAAATACTGGACAATATCATGCTTGCCCATCATCCTCATACGGCCCGAGTGCTCGTTTGTCCCCACGATCAATACCTGAAATACAAAAAGTATTTCCCCCATTTAAGGGGATAGCGACAACTGCTAGTGCAAGTACAATCCATTTGAACTACATTCTAATCAAATGAATAATGCGCCAAAAATCATTTTTGAAAACTTTTTATATTCCGGAATATTTACAATCACAAAACACATTATCTCCAACAAATCACAATTCAAAGTTAACCGTTGGTACGAGACTCACGGCCACCGTACCCCGCAGAGCCCCGTCGGACATCCCTGGGTGGCTAACCACAGTTCGCGATACGCACACTCACGGCAATACGTATCCCTAGAGGTCCCGTCGGACCGTCCCTAGGTGAACATACACATAACCATCCACAACAACCACGATACAGCCATAATTCAAATACTAGAACATGTAAACAAATGTAAAGTACTTGCCTTTGAGACATTCTTGAAGAAACGGAGTTGAAACGCGACTACGAACGGTCCGGATGGAAAACGACGGTTCCTAAACGAAGGATCAACACAGTTCAGTCCCAACGGACAACATTACTCTAGTGAAAAACACCCATAACCCCAATGACATAATACGACAATGGACGATCAATTGATACGGGCGAGGGTTTACGCAAAATCTCCCCGTATCGATAATTCGTGGATTAAAATCAAGGAAATTGGATTTAGAATCATTCAATAATCACAATCGGTAAAGAATATCGTAACATAGTTGAACAATTCGGAACTAAACCCTAGAATCCCGAAAATCCCCCAATTTCGTTAAAGTTAGGGTTCCTGAGGAATTACCTTGGATTCGGACGATGGAGATGGGTTTAGATGGTGGTGTGTTATGCTCGAGACACAAGAATTGGACTGGAAGGGAACTCCACCGATTACTCTCTACAATCTGCTCTGAATCGTCAAAATCGCCCGTAGGAAGGGAAGGGAAGGAAAAAGGAATGAAAAATAATGCTGAGTCTAAACTGCCACTGATCTTTATAATTGTGAAGTTAGCGCACGCTAACTATCATGTATAGCGCACGCTAACGGGGCTGAAACCGGGTCCAGTGGCTACTGTTGCCACTCGCTAGCGCACGCTAACAACAATGAGTTAGCGCACGCTAACTGCACATTGGTAGCGCACGCAAGGCAACAGGGGTAGCGTGCGCTACCTACGCAGCAGTTCAGTACTGCTGCTCATGTCAGCAGTACGCTGCTGTCGAAGGTACAAAACACGAAATGCACGACGAGACCAGAATCCAGGAACATGAACGCGAAGCATACAAGACGACGGAGCTAAGCGCTGAAAGAAAAATACAATTCCGACCACCGAAGGGTCCGTAATGCGACAACAAAAACGAGATTCCCTAAACTATTAGGAAATTACAAAAATGGCCCAAGTGCCCGAAAATCACGAAACGACGTCGGATTTACAAACCGAAAGTCTCCACATGACCAACTCAACCATACGAACTTGTACAAACCAAGAAACAACGAAAACGAACGAGTTTTACAAGAATCGAACGTTCATACGGCAAAACATGTCATAAAATGAAATTACGTGAAAACATCATCAAAACTCGTCCAAATGGAAAAACTCCAAGAACAAAATAGATTCAAAATGTCGAAATGGTTACAAGCGAGTCGATAAAAATAGACATACACCAAAAATGGAAACTGCTAAAAATGGGAAAATTACGGATATTACATTCTCCCCCTCTAAAATAAAGTTTCGTCCCGAAACTTAAGAATCAAAAAGCTCGGGGTATCTCGAACGCATATTCTCCTCTAGCTCCCACGTCGCTTCTTCTACTCCGTGCCTCGACCATTGCACCTTAACCAAAGGAATGGTTTTGTGCCTTAACTGCTTGTCACGACGCTCCAAAATTCTGGCGGGCCTCTCTTCAAACGTAATATCCTTCTCTATCTCCCCGTCCCCAAAGTCAATAATGTGGGACGGGTCCTAACGCACTTCCTCAATCGGGAAACGTGAAATACGCTATGAACATGACTCAGCGACGGAGGTAACGCCAAACGGTATGCTGACTCACCGACTCTCTCTAATACCTCGAAAGGTCCAATATATCTCGGGCTGAGTTTCCCCTTCTTCCCAAAACGGAAAACTCCTTTCGTCGGAGACACTCTCAACAGAACATGATCTCCCACTTCAAACTCCAAGGGTCTACGCCTAACATCCGCATAAGACTTCTGTCGACTCTGAGCAGCCAACATCCTCTTTCTAATCAATTCAACTTTCTCCCTCGTCTCCAACACAAGGTCCGGCTCGGTGCCAACCAAATCGGACGGCTCATCCCAACATATCGGTGATCGGCAACGTCGTCCATAAAGTGCCTCATACGGTGCCATCTTAATCGACGCGTGCCAGCTATTATTATAAGTAAACTCAATTAAGGCCAAATGATCCTCCCAGTTACTACTCCAGTCTAACGCACACACGCGCAACAAATCCTCGAACGTCTGAATGGTACGTTCGGACTGCCCATCGGTCTGGGGATGGAACGAAGTGCTCAAACGTAACTGCGTCCCCAATGCCTTATGTACCGCCTGCCAAAAGTGCGATACAAACCGGCCATCTCTATCTGAAATAATGGTCCTCGGCGTACCATGAAGCCTCACTATCTGTGCAATAAAAATACGAGCCAACTTTTCTGGACCCCAAGTATCCTTGATGCCCAGAAAATGTGCCGACTTAGTCAGTCGGTCTACAATCACCCACACCATATTCATACCAGTCCTCGTCCTCGGCAAACCCGTGACAAAATCCATAGAGATATCCTCCCACTTCCATTCCGGGACGGGAAGTGGTTTCAATAATCCGGCTGGCCGCTGGTGCTCGATCTTGACTTGCTGACAAGTCAAACACTTAGCCACAAACTGAACTACCTCCTTCTTCATATCGTTCCACCAAAAATTCTTCCTCAGATCTTTATACATTTTACTCGAGCCCGGATGGACTGAGTAAGGTGACGCATGAGCCTCTCGCATAATACTCTGTCTCAATTCTGAGTCGTTCGGAACACGCAACCGACCTCGGAATCTCAACACTCCGTCCTCATGAATAACGAATCCCGGGGCTTTCCCCTTCTCTATACTCTCCCGAAGCTGAATAAACATCGGGTCCTCCAACTCTCCCGATTTAATGTCCTCGACCAGAGATGAAGAAATCTCAAGAGTACGCAACTGCCCGGAATTCTCTGGCAGTACAATCTCAATGCTCAACCTCATAAACTCACGCTGAAGTCCCGACTGGGCCGTAAGCAACTCAAGCGCTCGAAGCGATACCGATTTCCGGCTCAAGGCATCTGCTACCACATTAGCCTTGCCCGGATGATAAAGGATCTCGAGATCGTAATCCTTAATTAATTCCAACCATCTCCTCTGCCTCATATTAAGCTCTTTCTGGGTGAAAATGTACTTTAGGCTCTTGTGATCGGTGAAAATCTGACACGACGAGCCATACAAGTAATGACGCCAGATCTTCAACGCAAATACGACCGCGGCCAACTCGAGATCGTGCGTAGGGTAATTCAATTCATATGGTTTCAACTGACGGGAAGCATAAGCAATCGTCCTCCCGTGCTGCATAAGTACGCATCCGAGCCCTTGGCCCGAAACATCAATATAAACGGAGAAACCATCATTACCACTCGGTAAAGCCAAAACGGGAGCGGTTGTCAACCGCTTCTTCAACTCCTCAAAACTATTCTGCCTCTCATCGGTCCACACAAACTTCTCGACTTCAGAATAATCGAGTCGGTCGAGCGAGCTTAGAGAACCCCTCGACGAACCTACGGTAATACCCGGCTAATCCCAAAAAACTGCGGACCTCTTTCACATTCTTGGGCGGTGCCCAATCCAACACTGCCTCTACCTTATGTGGGTCCACATGAACACCCTCGGCCGAGATCACATGACCGAGAAACATAACCTCCCGTAACCAAAACTCGCACTTTGAGAACTTCGCAAAAAGATGCTGAGTTCTCAAAATGTCTAACACAATATGTAAATGACGGGCGTGCTCCTCCTCGCTCCTCGAGTAAATCAGGATGTCGTCGATAAAAACGACTACACACTTATCGAGGTACTCGATAAAGACTTTGTTCATAAGCTGCATGAACACGGCTGGTGCGTTGGTTAGCCCAAAAGGCATAACCACAAACTCGTAGTGACCGTATCTCGCCCGAAAGGCCGTCTTCGGAATGTCGGTATCCTTCACTCGGAGCTGATAATACCCCGATCTCAAATCAATTTTCGAAAACACAGTTGCCCCTTGCAACTGATCAAACAAATCATCAATCCTTGATAGCGGATACTTGTTTTTGATGGTCACTTTGTTCAACTCTCGGTAGTCGATACACAAACGAAGTGACCCATCCTTCTTCTTCACAAACAGGACCGGTGCCCCCCAAGGTGAAGCGCTCGGTCGAATATATCCCATGTCTAGCAACTCTCCCAATTGTTTCTTCAACTCAAGCATCTCGGCAGGCGCCATACGGTATGGCGTCTTAGAGATAGGTGCTGCACCCGGCTCTAAATCGACGGTAAACTCAACCTCTCGGCCCGGCGGCAAACCCGGCAACTCATCTGGAAAAACGTCAGGATACTCACATACTACTGGAATAGACGAGAGCTCGACTCCCCCTTCTTCCGATCTCAAAGCGTAACACCAATAGCCCGTGCAACCTCCCCGAAGAAGTCTCACCGCCCTCAAAGCGCTGATCAGTAATCTCTGGCTACCCCGCTTACGCCCCACAAAAGAATGCTCGGTACCATCAAGGCTAACATCGAAACAGTCCTCGTTCTATAATTCATGATCGCCCATGACAGTCCAGCCAATCCTCACCCAGAATCAAATCCTCATCTCTAATATCCACCGCAATCAGATTAGAAGGCCAAACCCTCCCCGCGATACTCACTGGAAAATCTCTAACCTCACGATCCCCCACGATGCTATCCCCGCTAGGAAGTTTAACAACAAAAGGCTCACAAGCAACAAGGCAATCAACATGCATTTACGCACACAATCCATAGATATAAAAGAATGCGTAGCACTTAATCGAACAATACGGAAACAGGATGATCAAGGATGTGGATGGTACCGTAGCCACCGTCGCGTCGGGATCTCCGGCTCGCCTCATCTCATACACACGGGCGGAATGCACCCGCACTAGAAGCTCCCCTCTAGAAGGCCGACTACGACCTCGACCTCTACCAAAACTCACAAGGGCCGAGGAACTGCTTGCCTCGATTCACACTCGGCTCTCCGCACTGAGCCGAGATCTCGAGTAATCGGAGCCCGAGCCGCATCCGTACAAAACTTAGCACGGTGACCCATACGACCACAAGTAAGACACCGAATCGGAGGCCTATCACACTCACTCATCATGTGTCTTGACGATCATAGCTTAAAGCACGTAGGACCACGAACGGAACCCAGGAGCGCACTAGAACTGCCTCGACCAATCGATGGCGATCGACTCCCGAATACTCGCGAACTGTGACCGAGCCTTCGGATACCCTCCCGACTTGCCTCCCGAAACCGACCGAGGTCTTCTCGCTTCTTTCCTTCGGTTGCCGCCTCTCGCCGCAGTAAAACGACATCTCATAAGCCATAGCTTTATTCGATATTCTTTCAAAGTCGTGCACCCTGCACTGGACATGTAGTGGCGCACTCGGCTTCATCCGCATATCAAAGTGGCGGATCTTATCAAGCTCATCTCGGACTTGGTTTCTCACATAGTGCATTTGTTGATTGTAGTCCTTGATAGCTTGAGAAATAGGAACATCTTGGGGCTTAGCCTCAAAGAAGGCTCGGATCCTCCCCTCTTTCACCGGCCACGGATGCACTGCGTCTTCCATCGATCCCAAACTCGCCCACGTAGTCGCTCGATCACGCGGTTTCACCGCTTGCCACCATGTCGCCGCCTCCTTGGCGAGGAAGTACTTGAGCAATGGGTACTTTCCTCTCCTAACAATTAGCGCCTCAAACACTTTCTCCATCTCAAATAGCCAATTCTCCCAACCAAGGGTCAAGCACCATCAAATCATGAGGACGACACGAATCACGCCCCAAGTAGCTTATCATTGCCGGATCCAGAGGGCGGGACCGGGTTGGCATTAGCTTGGCCGACTAAAACGGCTGAGCCGCAGCGTCATCTCGGTTCGCTACTTGCCGCAAAATGTTAGCCACTCCAACATTCTCGTGTGCATTACGGAGCTAGCGGTAGTCTCGTGACCTCCTAACTAGGGGAACACTGCTCGGCAGAGAAGGCATCGCGAATCGGTTCCCGAGTGATCGGACATGGCCCCACCGGCCGCGCACGCCCTACCGCTCCTCGCGACAAGGCCCGTCCTCTACCAGCAGGAATTCAAGAAGTAACGGGTAAGTACAATTCAAACGCAAAACGCAACAAGTTACTAAGACAGAATAGAACCGAACAACGAAACGAATCAAGTTAGGAAAAACTTACGAGCACCGCGTCTCGAGATGATGGCATAGCAATGATACTGTCCCAAAAACGACACTTAACTAGACCCAAATGACCGACGGCTAGGTATCCATAGACCTAAGCTCGATACCATATTCGTAACACCCCCAAGACGTTCGGGATATTACATAGCCGTGGACCCCACACTGTGGAATCCACCAGGCTAACATACCAACAAGACATTCGACAACGACAAACTATCATTAATAAAACGACAATTCAAATAAAAGACTACAAACCGACAATTAAAATCTGACATCAGATCCATTTCCCAAAACGGGAACACAACATTAACAATTTCAAACAGGAAGTACTCGAGTACTTAAACCAATTTTATAATACATAAATCCCAAAATCGTACATCAATAGTAACCGATGGACATAACATCGAAAATCAAATCTTGGACAATATCATGCTTGCCCATCATCCTCATACGGCCCGAGTGCTCGTTTGTCCCCACGATCAATACCTGAAATACAAAAAGTATTTCCCCCATTTAAGGGGATAGCGACAACTGCTAGTGCAAGTACAATCCATTTGAACTACATTCTAATCAAATGAATAATGCGCCAAAAATCATTTTTGAAAACTTTTTATATTCCGGAATATTTACAATCACAAAACACATTATCTCCAACAAATCACAATTCAAAGTTAACCGTTGGTACGAGACTCACGGCCACCGTACCCCGCAGAGCCCCGTCGGACATCCCTGGGTGGCTAACCACAGTTCGCGATACGCACACTCACGGCAATACGTATCCCTAGAGGTCCCGTCGGACCGTCCCTAGGTGAACATACACATAACCATCCACAACAACCACGATACAGCCATAATTCAAATACTAGAACATGTAAACAAATGTAAAGTACTTGCCTTTGAGACATTCTTGAAGAAACGGAGTTGAAACGCGACTACGAACGGTCCGGATGGAAAACGACGGTTCCTAAACGAAGGATCAACACAGTTCAGTCCCAACGGACAACATTACTCTAGTGAAAAGCACCCATAACCCCGATTACATAATACGACAATGGACGATCAATTGATACGGGCGAGGGTTTACGCAAAATCTCCCCGTATCGATAATTCGTGGATTAAAATCAAGGAAATTGGATTTAGAATCATTCAATAATCACAATCGGTAAAGAATATCGTAACATAGTTGAACAATTCGGAACTAAACCCTAGAATCCCGAAAATCCCCCAATTTCGTTAAAGTTAGGGTTCCTGAGGAATTACCTTGGATTCGGACGATGGAGATGGGTTTAGATGGTGGTGTGTTATGCTCGAGACACAAGAATTGGACTGGAAGGGAACTCCACCGATTACTCTCTACAATCTGCTCTGAATCGTCAAAATCGCCCGTAGGAAGGGAAGGGAAGGAAAAAGGAATGAAAAATAATGCTGAGTCTAAACTGCCACTGATCTTTATAATTGTGAAGTTAGCGCACGCTAACTATCATGTATAGCGCACGCTAACGGGGCTGAAACCGGGTCCAGTGGCTACTGTTGCCACTCGCTAGCGCACGCTAACAACAATGAGTTAGCGCACGCTAACTGCACATTGGTAGCGCACGCAAGGCAACAGGTAGCGTCGCTACCTACGCAGCAGCTTCGATCTGCCGCTCATGTCGCAGCAGATCTGCCAAGGTACAAAACACGAAATGCACGACGAGACCAGAATCCAGGAACATGAACGCGAAGCATACAAGACGACGGAGCTAAGCGCTGAAAGAAAAATACAATTCCGACCACCGAAGGGTCCGTAATGCGACAACAAAAACGAGATTCCCTAAACTATTAGGAAATTACAAAAATGGCCCAAGTGCCCGAAAATCACGAAACGACGTCGGATTTACAAACCGAAAGTCTCCACATGACCAACTCAACCATACGAACTTGTACAAACCAAGAAACAACGAAAATGAACGAGTTTTACAAGAATCGAACGTTCATACGGCAAAACATGTCATAAAATGAAATTACGTGAAAACATCATCAAAACTCGTCCAAATGGAAAAACTCCAAGAACAAAATAGATTCAAAATGTCGAAATGGTTACAAGCGAGTCGATAAAAATAGACATACACCAAAAATAGAAACTGCTAAAAATGGGAAAATTACGGATATTACACGGTCCACGTGGTTGGGTTCCATTGGGTCCCGTGGCCGAGCCACCTTGCATCTTCCACACATTGGAACGACGACCTCGTCTTTTCCCTCGCTTGCTCGAGTCATGCACCCGTGGTGCTTGCAAAAACTGAGTAGCGTTGCCTTTTCTATTTTGTCGTGGTGCCTTCCTGTGGGTAGCCTGATTCACTTCCGGAATCGGCTTCGTACCAGCTGGGCGCGCATTGCTATTGAGAATAATCTCATGGTGCCTTTCTTTTTTCGCGAGGTGGGAGATAAGGTCACTAAAATTTTTAATTCTCTCTTCCTCATAGGCAACGCGCAGCTGATGAGCAATCACCCTTGCTCCCACGGGAAACGTGTTAAGAGTCTTCTCGATCTTGATCAGACTTCTTGACACCACAAAAACCAAGATCAGCGTGAAGATCGAGGATGGCTTGGTTATAGGCCTCCACATTCGCATAATCCAAAAATCGGATTTGCTCCCACTGAAGATGCAATTCGGGAAAGCGCTGATCATGCACATTATTAAATCGTTGTTCGAGTGTATCCCATAGTTCTTTGGGGGTTTGCAAATTCATATAACACTTTTTCAACAACGGATGTATATGTCTACGCAAGTACATCAGTGCATTAGCCTTGGTTTCCTCGCTCGGTTCTTGAGCGGTAGGCTCGTTAGAGGGAAAGATGGTGGTGGTAAATCTCTTACCGACGAACGCCAAGCGAACGTCTGAGACCCACCTATGGTACTCCTTACCAGCATGGTCAAGGATGTCGAACTCCGGATGAACATTGGAGCTTTATGCCATCTACAAGATATAAACAAGAGAAAGTTAGTCTTGTTGGATTTTCAGTGACAATGTAAACGGTCACAATCGATGCTTTTAAAAGCGTGTAACATAATTGTTACTCGATTTATTTCCCTTAATTGTTGTTTAGTAAAGTCGACAAAAACGGCGATATCAGATCGCACCCAGATACGTGGTGTATGCAACAACCACAAGTATCGACTTTCAACAATTCCGTGACTCCCCCAGGACCGTCACACAGTTTTCTTCGACACGCAGAGATACCGACTTCTCTCGCGGTCTCATCCACCGCAAAGTAGCGTGGGAGATAAAGAACCCAAGAACCCATGTCCCCAAAAGAAAAATTCCCAAAATGAGAGAATTGAAAAGGGACAAGTCAGATAATTACCTTGATTATAAAATTAGGCACGTGATGAATTTGTGGTGTGCTTCGATCTACCGGTTGGTACTCGATGCGACGACGTGAAACCGGAGGCGCAATTTTGGCGGCTTCCGAAGATAAGTTGATGTTCGGGTTTTGGTCCGATATTCGTAACGGCCTGACTCGGACTTGGCCGGAGCCGGCGCCGGCGGCGGTCCAGGTGATGTTCGGCTGGATCGACGGCGGCCATTGAGCGGTGGTCCGCGACGGCTGGCAGTAGGCGGCATTGGCGGCTGGGCAATGGTGATACTGGCAAAGACTGGCAAGGCGCTGGCGCATTGGCCGGGTAAATGCGGCGATGGCCATGGTAGCGGGTCATGGCAGTGGTCAAGTGGCGGCGCGAGGGTCGGGCAGCAGTAGGTGGTCAAGTGGCGAGGGTCGCGCAGTGGCCGGGTGGCGACGGAGGGCAGGCCGATTTTTTCTTTTTTTTTTCGTTCGAGCTACGTGCTGATAACGTGTTTGAGGAGAAAGTAAAAGACAGCAAATCAATTGTATTGATAACAATGAATAGAGGTGCCTTTATATAGGCATTACAAAGAGATTCCTTCCATACATAGGATTCCTAGTTAAGGTAAGACATCTAACAGGATCCTACTACTTATGGAATAGTTTAGAACCTTCCATAACTCTTATCCCCCTACAACCAGTATTAGGTAAGACACCAATACGAGAAGGATTTCCCGGAACACCTTCTTCTTTTTTTTTTCAACGCCTGGAGCTGTAATGATTCTAATTTGATGTTACAATAATAATATTGTAATTTATTACTCCCTCCGTCTCACCAATTTTGAGCATTTATTTTTCGCCACGAGATTTAAGAAAAGTTGAAAAGTAGTGTGTAAAGTGATTAATATATATTATTTAAAGTTGTGTAATATAAATGTGTCTTAAAAAGGAAATGACCTTGGGACGGCCCAAAAATAAATATGAACCAAGATCGGTGGGACAGAGGGAGTATTTTTTATTTCTAATTTTTTTAAAAAAATTACAATTCACATAATATCCTTATTATTTTAAATTGTATTTCCATTACTATTGTAATTATTATTATTATTTCTATTTTTTATTTTCAAGATAACCCTATTTAATTTTACATCTTCTCGTATATACTAATTTTGTAATCAATTCGACTCATGTCAGGAAATTAGATGTCCAATCAAATCTCACAATCAAATCTCACAATACACATCATTCCTTATAGCCGCATAATAATTAATTTATTTTAATTAATAGAAAATTGAAATGGAACATACTTTATGGATGAAAATCTTATTATAGTTACCGGATTCAAAGATACAATTAATGTATTTTAATTATCATGTCTTTTGAATATGACATACATTTTTTGTATATTCAATGCTCAATTTTGTTAATTAAAATATCTTAGTAAGATTGATATTTAATTTATGATATTTTGTATTAATTGTGATAAATAAAATTTCGAATGTTTATAATTTTGAATTTTAATTTTGGTAATTAAGAGAAGCAAGAGTGTATATGCAATGATCAAATATTCTTTTTTTTTTTAAATAACAATTGTACTTGAAGGCTACTTAAATATTTTGTAGTAAGATTGTTATTTTAGGCATTGTATATACATGTAGATTAATCATCTCTATCGAATCTATGTAGATTACTTTTGATATACTTCAAAATCTTGAAGAATATTATTAATTTAAATATTATATATCATAATTAATAATAAATACGCAACACTCAAATAAATATACAATTCAGACACAAGTTATAGTGCTGATGTGGCACGCAAATGACGTATATTTCGCGCCTATAAAAAATTACAAGCAAAGTATGAACCTAACGCCAGACGTATATTTCAAAATGAAAAACAAAAATGGCAGCAGAAAAGATACTAATATACCAATCGTTTCATATTGAATTTTAATTTTTTCAGTTTTTACCATTTCCGTCGTGTTTCATGTTTTTTCATTTTTTTTACCATTTTCGTCGTGGTTCATCTTCATTGTTGTGCATAAAAAATTTTTTTACCATTAAAAGACTATCATAAAAAATGGGCTGGAGAGAAATAAAATTACTATAGCAGGTAAATAAAAATAATTGGATTGATCAAATATTAAATAAAAATATAACAGATTTATGACACGCTGATAAATGGCTATACTATCACAAAAACAACTAATACTTTTAAAAATAATAATTAATACTATTAAAAACAGTTTTTAAATAAAAAATTTAAAAAGTGGGCCAATCACCCATCAAATCAAATATCAAAAATGTGTTTTTACCAATGGTGATATATTGTCGACCATCATCATCATTCAATTTTCCCGTATTCCCAGCAGTTCTCCAGACTTTTCCTCTCCGGCAGGTATTTTCAACCTTGTACTATTGTTTCATGTTCGTATCAGTTAATTAAACAAAGAGAAAAACATCAAACAACTCGATTCAAATTCACCCAAACCCGACCAACCGCCGCCGCTCTGGCTAACCTCGTCGGAGTCGCCGGAAAACTGAACCAGAAGCCGTTCGGTCAAGACCCGTCGGCGAATCCAGCCAGAACTAAAAAAAAAAGAAAAAAAGAAAATCTCATTTGAATATCAAAATCAGTAACTCCTAAACCCGGCCCGTCATGGCCGAACCCAAATCGGAAACCCACATGCATACCCGAATCCAAGAACCCTCGGCCGATTCCCAATCTGATTGGGATCGGACCTTCCTCACCTTGGATGCGAGCTGCCGCCGAATCGAGCCGCGCCACAGTGTGCTGCGACCCCGTCGCCTCCCGAGCCGCCCAATTCACGGCAGTTCTATGTGCAGAAACTTCTTATCGGTGTATGTGTGTGTGCATCAATCTGAGTGTGAGTGTGTGCGTGCGTGTATGTTTTCGAGAGGTCGGTTTTGAGAGAAATGAGCCAATTGTGGAGGGTAAACTTCTGTCAATTATAGAGAGGAATAGGGAAACCCGCAGTGAGAGAAGTTGGGGACGGGTTAGGTGAGAAGAAGTCTACTGACTTCACTTGAGTAAAGGGTTTTTAACTTTTTATACCCGATACTTTTTAGGGTAATTCAATTAAGCCCCCAGATTCCTAGATACTTCAATATAGCTCTAGTCTAGTTTCTAGTTATTTAAATTAATTCCAATCAGGTTTATAACTCTTCAATTTCAGTCCTCAGATGTTTAGTTCCTTCAGTTTTACTCCAGTCAACTTTTAATACTTTTAAATTCAGCCCTATTTTTGACCCAAGTCATCAATAATGTTAACCGTTCGATTAATATTAATAATCAGTTCAATTTTATGCATTATAATTTATTTTTAGTCATTATATCATAATATTTTATAATAATTAAAATTATTGTTATATGTAGACATTAACAAGGATATACGGGCTTAGGACTTTGAGTCAAGCATCTTCATATTCAAGTTCAAGCAGCATCATTTTATTCAGGTGAGAATTTTCACTATCACTTTATTTGCTTTACTTGGACTGCTATGTGATATTCTATATATGTTTTAAATTGAGGAAACATGTTGTAAATCAGGCTCATCTGTGTATGTGTAAATATGCTATGTTAAGATATATGTGTAGGAGTAATTTCCGAAATATAGGCTTTTTCGGAGTCGACCGGACTCCGGACCACGGCACAAACCCCCCGGACCGTGGCACTACGCTCGGAAACATATTTTTTCTTTACTTGGCCGAAACTGTACTCTGAGCCGCGGCCCCTGCCGGCCGCTGCCCTCGCGAGCACACCCTTCCGGATCTGCGAGCGCCCCATGCCGGTCTCGCCGATCACCACAGGCCGCAGACATCCTCGCGACCCGCGCCCAGCTTGTTGCTTGATTGGCCAAAAGTCGATCGTACTGGGCCGCGGCCCTCGCGATCCTCAGGCGCATTTTTGCGCAGTGTGCCGCGGCACACTTGGCCCGGGCCGCGGCACACGGGTCAAAACCTGCAAATTGGCACCTTTTTATGCAGATTTGGATCGGGACTTTCATAATTCATCACCTACACTTCAAGAACAAGAGAGAGAGAGATATAGAGAGAGAAATACATTTTTTCATTTTCCCGGAGATTTATCGGTCGGATCGTCGTGATCTTTTGACAAGAGCTTGGTAGCTATTGGGCAAATCCTTTCACCGGTGTAGATCGAGTTTTTAAGTTCGGAAGTACGGGTATTTCGTTAGCTCTTTGTGTAAGCCATTTACGGTTGTTTTCTTTCTCGATCTTGTTGTTTTTATTGATTCCAAATACTTGAAGAATATTTATTACCAAGTATTTGACGATTGGTGTATACCCCTAGTTTGTATTAGGGAAGATTGTGTATTTGTGTGTATTGGTGATAGTGAATTTTAAGCGGCTTCGGTCCCGTGGTTTTTACTCTCGTCTTGAGGGGTTTTCCACGCTAAAATTGTGTCTCATTGTTTATTGCTTTCGAATATCATTTGTATTAATTTTATCGAGTTGTAATTGTTGCTCTATTCGTCGGTAACCACAAAGTTACGATTGAAGAGTGGGAATTTGTCAAACGAGGTTCCGCTTTATTCGTTGTGACATGACGTTAGTCGGTATTTTTCCCAACAAAGTGGTATCGGAGCCACGGGATTTGTTGTTTCATGGTGTTTAGTATCCCAATCGTAAGATGGAAGCCAACACGAGTAGAATGGTTAACTTGAATGGTTCAAACTACCACGTATGGAAGGGGAAGATGGAAGACCTTCTATACGTGAAGGATTATTATATGCCGGTTTTTAGCAAAGATAAACCGGAAGGGAAGTCCGACGCGGAGTGGACTATTTTGCATCGCCAAGTTTGCGGATATATTCGACAATGGGTGGATGACAACGTTTTGAACCATATTAGTGGAGAGAAGGATGCTCGAGAGTTATGGCACAAGCTCGAGCAATTGTATGCTCGAAAGACGGGGAATAATAAGTTATTCCTCATTAAACAAATGATGAATTTGAAGTTTCGAGACGGGACTCCTCTATCGGATCATTTAAATACATTCCAAGGCATAATTAATCAACTTGCCGGAATGGGAATTAAATTCGAAGATGAGGTGCAAGCTTTGTGGTTGTTAGGCACATTGCCGGATTCTTGGGAGACGTTTCGAACGTCGTTGTCTAACTCCGCCCCCGATGGAGTCATTTCGATGGAATTAGCAAAAGGGAACATGTTGAAGAGGAGGTCCGAAGAAAAGCACAAGGATCTTCGTCACAGTCGGATGTTCTAGTTACCGAAAGACGGGGGAGAGGTCCAAGTAGAGGTCCGAGTAATAGAGGGCCACAAAGGAGTAGTTCTCGGGGAAAGTATGCCAACATCGAATGTTACCATTATGGTAAAAAAGGCATACTAAGAAATTCTGCCGACAATTGAAGAAGGAGAATCGCCAAGGCCGAGAAAATTCACAAAAGAAGGAAAGCGGTAGTAATGATAAAGCCGAAGTTAATACTACTACCGAGGAGTTCTTTGTTTGTTGTGATTATGATATGGTCAATCTTGCTAGAGATGATTCGAGTTGGGTGGTCGATAGTGGAGCTACGTGTCATGTTACATCACGTAGAGATTTTTATTCCTCTTATACTCCGGGCAACTTTGGTATAGTCAAGATGGGTAACGATGGGTTATCCAAGATTGTTGGAGTGGGAGATGTACATTTGAGATTCGACACCGGAATGGAACTTGTTTTACATAATGTAAAACATGTTACGGACATGAAGCTTAATGTTATGTCCGTTGGCTTACTCGATGATGACGGTTACCATATCGGTTTTGGCAAGGGGTTGTGGAAACTCACGAGAGGTTCCTTGATTGTCGGGAGAGGACAAAAGGAAGGAAAATTATACGTGACACTTCCGAAGGTCACGACTAATTTTGTGAACGCAATCGACAATAATGACATGGCCGAGCTATGGCATAAGAGGCTCGGTCATATGAGTGAAAAAGGAATGGCGCTATTGTCGAAGAAAGAGGTGTTGTCCGGGGTTCATAAGGTACACCTTAAAAGATGCTCTCATTGTCTAGCCGGGAAGCAAAGGAGAGTTACTTTTAAGAGTCATACTCCTTCACGGAAGGAAAATGTGCTTGATCTTGTTCATTCCGATGTTTGTGGTCCTATGAAGACTAGGACGCTCGGTGGTTGCCGATATTTTGTTACATTCATCGACGATCATTCTAGGAAGGTGTGGGCTTACACCTTGAAGACCAAAGATCAAGTGTTAGACACTTTCAAGCAATTTCATGCCTCGGTGGAAAGAGAGACCGGGAAGAAACTAAAGTGTATCCGGACGGACAATGGTGGAGAGTACACCGGACCCTTTGATGAATATTGCCGAGAGCAAGGGATCCGACATCAAAAGACGCCCCCGAAGACTCCGTAACTCAATGGCTTGGCGGAGAGAATGAACCGGACTTTGGTCGAGAGAGCTCGTTGTTTGCTCTCACATGCCGGATTGCCAAAGTCGTTTTGGGGAGAAGCTTTGAACACGGCGGTTCATGTTATTAATTTGACGCCGTGTGTTCCTTTGGAGTTTGATGTGCCGGATAAGGTGTGGAGCGGTAAAGAGATCTCGTACCGCCACTTGAGGGTCTTCGGATGTAAAGCTTTTGTTCACATTCCGAATGATGAGAGATCAAAGCTTGATTCCAAGATGAAGCTGTGTATTTTTATTGGCTACGGGCTTGATGAGTTCGGGTATAGATTATATGACCCGGTGACAAAGAGGCTTGTTCGGTCGAGAGATTTTGTTTTCGTAGAAGATCAAACAATGAAGGATGTTGAGAATGGAGAGTCGGCTCCGCAACACGACTATGATCTTATTGATTTGGACCCCGTTCCTCCACAAAATGTTGAGACACCCGTTGGAGATGACGTCCAAAATGATGAACAACAAGATGCCGGTGACAACGATGAGTTGAGACAAGATGACACCGATGGAGCTCATCCCGAGCTACCCATGACGAACATGCCATCTTTTGTTCCACATAGGCGGTCGACGAGGGACCGTCATCCCTCCACCCGTTATTCGGCCGATGAGTATGTCTTACTCACCGATGAGGGAGAACCCGAATATTTTGCGGAGGCCATGGAGGATGAAAAGAAGAAGGAATGGATGGATGCCATGCAAGACGAGATGAGTTCCTTGCATGAGAATAACACTTACGAGTTGGTGAAGTTGCCGAAAGGCAAGAGGGCTTTGAGAAACAAATGGGTGTATCGGGTGAAGTCGGAGGAGCATACCTCGTTGCCCCGATACAAAGCTAGAGTCGTAGTGAAAGGATTTAGTCAAAAGAAGGGCATCGATTTTGACGAGATTTTTCTCCGGTTGTGAAGATAGGATCGATTCGATTGGTCCTTGGTATTGCGGCTAGCCTCGATCTTGAGGTTGAGCAAATGGATGTCAAGACGGCATTTCTTCACGGAGACCTTGACAAAGAAATTTATATGAAGCAACCGGAAGGATTTGAGGTCGAAGGGAAAGAGGACTATGTGTGTAAACTTCGGAAGAGTTTATACGGGTTGAAACAAGCACCAAGGCAATGGTACAAGAAGTTTGAGTCGGTTATGAGGGAGCAAGGCTACCGGAAGACGACTCTCGACCATTGCGTATTTTTTAAGAAATTCGGAGATGATGACTTTATCATCTTATTGCTCTATGTGGACGACATGTTGATCGTTGGCAAGAATGCCGAGAGGATTGCCGACTTGAAGAAAGAATTGAGTAAGTCCTTTGCCATGAAGGACTTGGGGGCGGCTAAATAAATTCTTGGGATAAGAATTACTCGGGATAGAGCAGCCCGGAAATTGTACATGTCGCAAGAGCAATATATCGAGAAGGTGCTTAAACGTTTCAACATGGACAAAGCTAAAGTTGTTAGTTCGCCTCTTACTAACAATTTTAAATTGACGAGTCAAGATTGCCCTAAGACGAAGGAGGAAATTGAGGATATGGATAAAATTTCATATGCCTCGGCGGTCGGGAGTTTGATGTACGCTATGGTATGTACTAGGCCCGACATTGCTCATGCCGTGGGAGTGGTGAGCCGGTTTCTATCGAATCCGGGTAAAAAGCATTGGGAAGCCGTAAAATGGATATTTAGATATTTGCGGGGTACTTCCAAATTGGGGATTACGTTTGGAAATGGAAAAGCAATGCTTGTTGGTTATTTCGATTCGGATATGGCCGATAATGAAGATAACCGAAAATCCACTTCCGGTTATTTGATGACGTTTGCAGGGGGAGCCGTGTCATGGCAATCAATATTGCAAAAGTGCGTTGCCTTGTCTACAACGGAGGCCGAGTATATTGCGGCGGTGGAAGCGAGCAAAGAGCTCTTATGGTTTAAAATGTTTTTACGAGAGCTAGGCTTCTGACAACGACGTTACGTAGTTCTTTGTGATAGTCAAAGTGCGATTCATTTGGCTAAGAATGCGACTTTTCACAAGAGAACGAAGCATATCGATGTGAGGTATCATTGGATCCGAGATGCTTTGGAGGATGGTTTGTTTGAACTTGATAAAGTTCATACCGATGATAATGGTTCCGATATGTTAACGAAGGCGTTAAGTAGAGAGAAGGTGAAAGTGTGTTGTTCGATCGCCGGGATGGCGAACTCTTCCTATATTCCGGAAAGGGGGAGATTTGTAGGAGTAATTTCTAAAATATAGGCTTTTTCGGAGTCGACCGGACTCCGGACCACGGCACAAACCCCCCGGACCGTGGCACTACGCTCGGAAACATATTTTCTCTTCACTTGGACGAAATCAGACTGGGCGCGGCCCCGCCGAAGACACTCAAGACTGCACCTAATCGACTGGGCCGCGGCCTCGCGAGCACACCTTCCGGATCTGCCAGCGCCCCATGCCGGTCTCGCTGATCACCCTGGTCGCGCACATCCTCGCGAGCCGCGCCCCCGATTGTTGCTTGATTGGCCAAAGTCGATCAGACTGCAGGGCCGCAGCCCTGCCGGCCGAGGCCTCGCGATCCCTGGGCGCATTTTTGCGCAGTGTGTCGCGGCACACTTGGCCCGGGCCGCGGCACACGGGTCAAAACCTGCAAATTGGCACCTTTTTATGCAGATTTGGATCGGGACTTTCATAATTCATCACCTACACTTCAAGAACAAGAGAGAGAGGTATAGAGCGAGAAATACATTTTTTCATTTTCCCGGAGATTTATCGGTCGGATCGTCGTGATCTTTTGACAAGAGCTTGGTAGCTATTGGGCAAATCCTTTCACCGGTGTAGATCGATTTTTTGAGTCCGGAAGTACGGGTATTTCGTTAGCTCTTTGTGTAAGCCATTTACGGTTGTTTTCTTTCTCGATCTTGTTGTTTTTATTGATTCCAAATACTTGAAGAACATTTATTACCAAGTATTTGACGATTGGTGTATACCCCTAGTTTGTATTAGGGAAGATTGTGTATTTGTGTGTATTGGTGATAGTGAATTTTAAGCGGCTTCGGTCCCGTGGTTTTTACTCTCGTCTTGAGGGGTTTTCCACGCTAAAATTGTGTCTCGTTGTTTATTGCTTTCGAATATCATTTGTATTAATTTTATCGAGTTGTAATTATTGCTCTATTCGTCGGTAACCACAAAGTTATGATTGAAGAGTGGGAATTTGTCAAACGAGGTTCCGCTTTATTCGTTGTGACGTGACGTTAGTCGGTATTTTTCCCAATAATATGTTATGTGGGGACACCTGCACAACCTCAATATTCACATGCGTGCTAGATTCATGTTATATGTGATATTGTGTGTATGTATTCATGTTGAGGAAAATATTATTGATTAAATAATCATTAAATTGCTTTCCATGAATTAGTTTATTATTGTGATATGTGTGATTTCCACGAGCTGAAGGAAGCTCACCCCCACCTTTATTGATCCCGCAGGTTAAGCCGAGCCGGATGGACGAAGAAGCGAGCCGAGAGGGCAAATGATGATATTTTTAATAAAACGATATTTTTTATGTCTTATGCTTTGCCATATTTATTTGGGGAAACTCTTGCCTAGTAATAATAATTTTTAAATTTTCTTCCGCTGCAATTATGACCTTTTAATTATGACATGTCGTTGCCTTAATTAATTGGCATTTATTTTAGTCAGTGTAGAGACTCGACTTTGTAGGCGAGAATTTTAATATTCTCAAAGGAATTTATTTTTCGTCAAAATTCACTTTTTTACTTATTTTCCCCTATAATTACCCATGGAAAGTCGGGGCGTTACATAGTGGTATGAGAGAGAGGTTTTACCTTTATGTAGACTCGCTAAAATATAAAAGTATCATATGCTCTCAGCTTCGCCACTTCTGTTGGGATTCGGTGCCTAAAACGAAGGTCCAGCGGAAGCGGTAAAACGAAAATTAATTCGATCCGAATCCATACGAGGATCGATTGAGCTACGTATATACGAATATATAACAAAATCACAAGAGATATTAGAAACTCACCCTTGTAGTCCGTTGATTAAATGGATTCCTTCTCTTGAGCTATTCCCCAAGCTTTAGTTTTCTCCAGGAATCCAATCCGCTCCTGTTGGAGCGAGATCGGGATGTGCGTCGTTATGCAGAAGCGCGAAAATAAATGTGCGGAAATAAACGACACAAGGATTTATAGAGGTTCGGCTATAAACGAGCCTACGTCCTCTCTCGGTATCTTTTTCAATAGGATAAAGATCAAAACCTCCACGCCTCTCTTCTATCGGTCGAGAGATAACCGTTACAATCACGTCTTCTATTGGTCCGTGATAAACCACTCAAACTTGTCTTTGTGTCGGTCCAAGTTAAACCGTTTTTCTTTTCTATCGGACAAGGAATCAACCTCTCTAGCTTTCTATCAGTACTAGATGAACCTCACGAAGATAGCGATTGTGATTCTAATAATGTCGGATCCTTGATCCTAATAACATCGAATCCAATCGTATCTTTTCTTTTACCTCTCGTGTATAATGTTGAATGTATAAACACTCAAAACAATATAGGCTCAATTTCACAACAACAATAATATCAATATGAATCTCAGATGAATGTCTCGTATGCTTGAAGTTGTTGTATGGAATAATACCACAATTATGGTATTTATAGGCTCCAAAGCCTTACTAGCCGTTAGCACCCTGAAGCTCCATTACGTACGCTATCTGCTGTCCATTACGTACGCAAGATACTTTACGTACATTATATCACCATTGTTATGTACGTTAACGTGTATGCATTTTAGTTCAGTAGGTTTCGTTCTTTTCCTTACGTACGTTAGCCAATCTCGCATTACGTACGTTAAGTGTACGTCATTGCTGACGTCATATGTCCGTTGCCGCTTTTTTGACTCTGACTCGTCTAACGTTCTTCTCGTTTGAATTATGAACACTTGGTTACGTACGTTATCATTACCGTTTTACGTACCTTAACATAGCAACATTACATACGTTAAGCATGTATTATTCCAGCTTTGCTTCGCCTTTGTTGTTGTTTTGCTTTGTTTATCAACTTTAATCATCCAAACATTATTAAGCATGTATGGAACAAAATGTTCCAACAATCTCCCCCTTTTTGATGATTAGAAAACAACACTTCGTCAATGGGATTTACCTGCAAAAATACAAATATATGTATATGTGTACAGACCAAAGTTTTCGACTTTGTCCGTTTCATTAGTTTCTTCTCCCATTTCTTTTTCGACTCTTTCTTTCCTTTTCTTTTTCTTTTCGACTTTTCAAATTTTCATCATCTTTTCGACGTCTCCTCATTTTTCTTTTCAACTTCATCTTTTCGACTTTTTCTTCGATTTTCTCTCCCTTTCAGGGTTAATCTCATTCTTCTTTCTCCCTCTTTTTGTTTTCATCAAAAAGTGTAAAAAAAAATAAATATAATGATACCAAATATAAAATATGCATGATACCAAATGATGAATATTACTAATATGTATTGATAGGGTATAAACCCCCTGAAAATATTACCTCCCTTTAAAACAATTATTACTCCCCCTAAGTAAAATATATTTTGATAAAAATCAATTTTTGGGTATCCAACCGAGAGTCGGTTTTTGATTTGAAACGTAGACGATATTTGAAATATTTGTTCCTTTAGAAACCCAAATCTTTTTAATTTTAATCGTCCGTCTTGGGCTTTTGCAATTTGAAATATGGTGCCCAATTTTCAAACATTTGTCACATCGGGGTATTTTTAAATTTAAGGATTTGTTTTTAGAACGAGGTGTGAATCCCAACCCCTGTTTGTTCAAAGTAAATTTCTGAACCGAGAGCATTTGTTCAATTTTTTCGTGAGCATTTGTTCAATTTTTTCGTTTCCACACGAGAATTTCTTCGTTAAATTTTTGAGCTCGGTTTGAATTTTAACAAGATCATCCTTTAAAATATTTTCGTTTTCAACGCATTTCGAATGATCGATCTCAACGAATTTTCCCTTCTCAAGAATTTTGGAATTTTTAGTTTCAAAAGATTTATATTTAGATTTTAGGGATTTAATCTCATTTAAAGCATTTTGATAATCGGTATGTAATAACTCGAATGCTTCAAAAAGTTCATCGTAAGAATTACTTACTTGGCTTTCGACGTCGCTATCGTCGAATGAACTCCGGGCCATGAGAGCGAGATTATTTTGATTGATAAAATCATCATCTTCGTCGTCATCGCTCCATGTTGCAACGAAAACCTCCTTCTTTGGTTTAGCTCGGCAATTCTTAGCAAAGTGTCCTGGTTTTCCACATAATCGACAAGAGTTGTCGAATTTTTTAGATTCGCTCGTTTGAATGTCCTTCTTTCTCCGGTTTAATAAGGTTTGAAACTTATTAATATTTTTGGCATAATGTTGGTCCCAAGAATGATGAAGACTGTTCTCACTGTACCAACACGAGTCTTTTCTAGCGCGCTTTGTACTCACTCACGCGCACTTGAGAAACTTCCCAGGGGGTCACCCATCCCATAACTACTCCAGGCCAAGCACGCTTAACTTTGGAGTTTCTATGAGATGGCTACCAGAAAACAAGATGCATCTTGTTGGTATGAGTAGTCCAAATCAATTCATTTAACCACTTTCTAGTGCAGATCTCACAGGTCGAATTGCAAGCCGCGCCTCGCGCATTTTTAAGCTCGTGCAGGCAGGATGCTGGACCGAAGCCCAACACATAATATGCCGATTTTTCGTCGCTTTCTTCAACCGGGATTACTTCCTTCTTAGACATCTTAGCCTTCAAGGCTATCGATCTTTCCTTCGGCTTCGGCTTGACACTTCGTGATTTTAAGACTATCTCATAATTAATTAGCGAACCAACGAGGGCGCTAAAATCAAGCGTATTGAGATCTTTAGATTCCATGATCGCAGTCATGGTGCCGTCCCATTCGTTAGGTAGTGATCGTAAAATTTTCTTGACTTTTTCACTACTAGATAATGGTTTACCAAACGAAGCAAGTCCATTTGTGATAACCGAAAATCGGTCGAGCATATTGGTGATGGACTCGTCACCTTTCATCATGAATAGCTCGTAGTCATGGAGAAGCATATTGATCTTTGTCTCCTTGACTTGAGTTGTCCCTTCATGTGTGATTTTAAGAATTTTTCATATCTCTTTAGCACTTTCACACGATGAGATTCGATTGACCTCTTTCGGATTTAAGGCACAATATAAGAGTTGAGTAGCCTTACAATTTAGATGGTCATTCTTCCAATCCTCGTCATTATATTCTTCGAAACTTTTAAGAGATCCGTCGGATTTGATTGGAACTTTCAGGCCAAGACAAATGATCTTCCAAATCTCGATGTCATACACTCGGATGAATATTGACATCTTTTTCTTCCATGTCATGAAATTTGCGCCATCAAAAAATGGTGGTCGATTGAGAGCAAGGCCTTCGACTGGAGCAAATTGAAATGCCATTTGGATCTTCTCCTCGGATATTAAGCCGTGTATTAGAGGTACTGCTCCGATACCAATTGTTGGAGCGAGATCGGGATGTGCGTCGTTATGCGGAAGCGCGAAAATAAATGTGCGGAAATAAACGACACAAGGATTTATAGAGGTTCGGCTATAAACGAGCCTACGTCCTCTCTCGGTATCTTTTTCAATAGGATAAAGATCAAAACCTCCACGCCTCTCTTCTATCGGTCGAGGGATAACCGTTACAATCACGTCTTCTATTGGTCCGTGATAAACCACTCAAACTTGTCTTTGTGTCGGTCCAAGTTAAACCGTTTTCCTTTTCCATCGGACAAGGAATCAACCTCTCTAGCTTTCTATCGGTACTAGATGAACCTCACGAAGATAGCGATTGTGATTCTAATAATGCCGGATTCTTGATCCTAATAACACTGAATCCAATCGTATCTTTTCTTTTACCTCTCGTGTATAATGTTGAATGTATAAACACTCAAAACAATATAAGCTCAATATCACAACAACAATAATATCAATATGAATCTCAGATGAATGTCTCGTATGCTTGAAGTTGTTGTATGTAATAATACCAAGGTTATGGTATTTATAGGCTCCAAAGCCTTACTAGCCGTTAGCACCCTGAAGCTCCATTACGTACGCTATATGCTGTCCATTACGTACGCAAGATACTTTACGTACGTTATATCACCATTGTTACGTAAGTTAAGGTGTATGCATTTTAGTTCAGTAGGTTTCGTTCTTTTCCTTACGTACGTTAGCTAATTTCGCAATACGTACGTTAAGTGTACGTCATTGCTGACGTCATATGTCAGTTGCCGCCTTTTTGACTCTGACTCGTCTAACGTTCTTCTCGTTTGAATTCTGAAAACACTTGGTTACGTACGTTATCATTCCCGTTTTACGTACGTTAACATAGCAACATTACGTACGTTAAGATGTCTCTCTTACGTACGTTAAGCATGTATTATTCCAGCTTTGCTTCGCCTTTGTTGTTGTTTTGCTTTGTTTATCAACTTTAATCATCAAAACATTATTAAGCATGTATGGAACAAAATGTTCCAACAGCTCCAAGCTCTTGGATGATCCAATGCCGAAAGACCGCGTCTCTACTTGCCACGTGCTGGAGAAACGAACGGAATGACGATCACCTTGCTATCCTCCAAGGATACGGGCTAGAGCTAGGATGATGAAGCTTTTGATTCTAACACTCTAAGTGTATAAATCACACACTCTCAATATATCTTGAATTTTCTCCAAGATAACTCAAGAACAAGGTGAAGAAGATGATGAAGACTTGAGAAAAATTATTTTCTCTCTCTCTACTCTTAACTCACGGTTGAAATGCAAGGGTGCAAGTGAGAGTTAGTCTTCCCACTTTTATTCTTCAACCAAATCACCTACCCTCAAGATCTCTCCACATATCTTGTCCCCTAGATACCTTATGTCTCCCACCAATTAAGGTGGAGACAAGAAAGTGGGAGGAAATGGGCGGCCATCTAGAAGGAGCCGGGCGAGTTCGGTCCGTTTCGGACTCCCGTGAGTCTAAACAGATAAACTCCAATTCCGTTCCGATGTATTTATATCGATTAATTAATCCAATTAATTAATCATATCAAATACATAATAACATAATTAATTTCTCCAAGAAATAATTATATTCATGAATTAAATTAATCACCCAGTAATTTATTTAATTCATTAGGCCATAAATTAATTTATCCAATAAATTAATTTAGACATCCAATGTCCCAATAAATTAGATATCCAATATCTAATATTTATAATGAGAGAATAAGTTTGATTCATTCCGTCGTCAATCCTATTGCGCGACTCGGTAGGTCCGTCTCAGTTAGCAATGGGAGGAACCAAAGAGTAGTAGCACCACCTAGCGGCCTACACTGCACTTAACCGAGAATGAATGATTGGGATTATTCAAGAACCATTCTGTCGTGAATACCAGTATACGTATAAACCCTTCTTTCAAATGTCCCGATCAAGTTATAGGGTCACGGTCAGTCAAACCCTATCTGTACTTGATGCTATGCATGCGTTAATGCAAATCAAGATCATCGAGCTCTCGTGTATGTAATACAACTAGCTCCAATGCTTTGGCCAAAGACTTATGATCTCATCTGTCAATAACCGCATAGGACATATAACCCGCTCACTAACGGGAGAAAGAATTCTATCTTGGTATTCAGTAGGACCTGCTACTTGCCCGTCAAGATGCACGTCGAGGTTGACCCCCACCTTCCAGTTTACAAGGTCGAACTACTCTAATGAAAATCTTGATGTCACAAGCACATCCCTACTAAATCCTCAAGTCGAAGGTTCACGAATACCTATCACAACCTTTCGATTCCGTCATTGACTGTCCCGGAGTGAAATCCGTGTGACGAATCGAGGGTGAGTTGGTCCGAGTATACTAATCCAATTAGCATACCTATAACGTGTGCTCCCACTAACCATTAGTGTTCGACAGACACTCTCCATGTGAAAGAACACGTCATACAAGTCTTCATATAAACTTAACGCCCAGTCAATTTTCATCGACCTGCGAACGATTAAGTATTTGAGCTATAAACCTTTCCAGTGCCTACCCCTTTATCCAATAAGGAGTGGAACATTTTGCTCTCAAATACACGGACTAGTTTCTATATATAAATTTACGAGTTAGAAATGTCAGTAACTGCCAGTAAATAAAGAAACATTCATTGACTTATATAAACGATTTACATAATTATAAGTACAATGCCCTCACTCAACATCCTCTGAGTGGCATTCGAGGGTATACTCCTAACAATCTCCCACTTGCACTCAATGCCACACTCTATGGTATCTAATACCCATGTTCTCCAGATGACGCTCTAAGCTAGTCTGAGAAAGTGGCTTGGTCAGTGGATCAGCAACGTTGTTAGCCGAGTCTACTCTGTGCAGCACAATGTATCCCTTACGAACAAATTCTCTTACGAGATGATACTTCCTCTCAATATGTTTGGTGCTGTTGTGAAATCTCGGCTCTTTGGCCTGCGCTACAGCTCCGTCGTTGTCGCAGATGCTGAGTAATGCATACTCAACACATGGTATCACTTGAAGTTCTCCCAGAAACTTCTTAATCCAGAACCCTTCCTTGGAAGCCTCCGAGGCTGCTTGATACACAGCCTGACATGTGGAATCAGCAGTCGCGCTTTGCTTGGCGCTACGCCAAGATACTGCTCCTCCATTAAGAGTAAATATGTAGCCAGAAGTAGACATCGAGTCATCCTTCTGTCCCTGAAAGTCCGAATCAGTGAATCCCACCATATCCAATTCTCCACCGCCATACATAAGAACCATGTCTCTAGTCTTTCTCAAGTACTTGAGAACGTTTTTTACAACAGTCCAATGTTCCCTACCTGGGTTTGCTTGAAACCTACTCACCACGCTTACAGCATACGCAATGTCAGGTCTTGTACACAACATAGCATACATGAGGCTACCCACGGCCGAAGCATATGGTATATTACTCATCTCCCTCCATTGTTCCTCACTTTGAGGACACATCTTCGAGGTGAGTTTTATTCCATGTCGCATCGGAAGGAACCCTCTTTTAGAATCATCCATCTTAAAACGTTTTAAGATCTTATCTATATAGAGGGCTTGGAAAAGACCTATTGTTCTCTTCGCTCTATCCCGGTAGAGACGAATACCAAGAATATAGGTTGCTTCTCCCAAGTCTTTCATAGAGAAATTACTTGAAAGCCAAGCTTTCACAGAACTAAGCATTCCCACATCATTTCCTATTAGTAGAATGTCATCCACATATAGTACTAAGAATGCGATCTTGATCCCACTAACCCTCTTGTATACACAAGGTTCCTCTTCATTTTGCACGAAGTCAAACTCTTTGACCGCCTCGTCAAAACGAAGGTTCCAACTACGCGACGCTTGCTTTAGTCCATAAATGGAACGCTGAAGCTTGCACACTTTCTGAATATCGACTTCGGACACAAAGCCTTTAGGCTGCTCCATATAGATTTCCTCCTCGAGGAATCCATTAAGGAAAGCCGTCTTTACGTCCATTTGCCATATCTCATAATCATGGTAGGCAGCTATAGCAAGCATCATGCGAATAGACTTGATCATGACTACGGGCGAGAAGGTATCGTGGTAATCGATGTAATATCCGGTATTCTCGTTTTCCGTTATCTTGAATTGTTTGTGTTTTGACGTCGGATATTTTCTTGTTGATGAGAATCGGAGTGTTTTCTATCGTGATACTCTATTTGTTTCTATCGCATAACCGTTTTAGTCGGGTGCGACTAGTTGTCGCGTGCGTTTCTTTGATTAAATGTGTGCATGTGATGTGGTATGTGATGTGTCGTTATTTGCTCGTTAATGTTTTGAATCATAGCCGGTGGCGTTGTGTTGGTCGTCGTGGAACGTGTTTTCACGCCGTATATTCTTTTGCGTTGCCCGGGTGGATAGAATAGGGCGAGCTATGAGCTTCCTTCATAATCGTCTGTTTCAGAACATCAATATCAGGAACACAGAGTCGGTTCTGAAATCTCAAAACTCCATCATCATGAATTAGGAATCCGGGGGCCTTTCCCTTGATCACTTCATCACGTAACCGAATCATCAGAGAATCATCTGCCTGTCTATATTTGATTTCTTCATTTAATGACGAAGTTAATTCCATCACGCACAGTTGTCCTTGGACTCTTTGAAACCACACTTCAATTCCTTCTCTAATCATCTCTCGTTGAAGGCTAAGTTGGGAGGTCAGAGTCTCCAGCATCTGAATAGAAACAGGCTTGCGGCTATGTGCATCTGCCACCACATTCGCTTTGCCTGGATGATACAAAATCTCCAAGTCGTAGTCCTTAATCAGCTCTAACCATCTTCTTTGCCGCATGTTCAGCTCTTTCTGACTGAAGATGTATTTGAGACTCTTGTGATCAGTAAAGATCTGACAATGAGTCCCGTACAGGTAATGTCTCCAGATCTTCAAAGCAAAAACTACTGCTGCTAGCTCTAAATCGTGTGTTGGGTAATTCACTTCATAAGGTTTCAGCTGTCATGAAGCATAAGCGATCACCTTATCATTCTGCATCAATACGCATCCGAGTCCTTGGTTCGAAGCATCACTGTAAACTATGAATCCTCCAGTCCCCTGTGGAAGTGATAAAATTGGTGCTGTCGTCAATCTCCTCTTCAATTCATCAAAACTAGTCTGACACGACTCGTTCCACTCAAACTTTTGAGTTTTCTGTAGGAGTCGAGTAAGTGGGCGGGAGATTTTAGAAAACCCTTCCACGAATCGACGATAATATCCAGCAAGTCCTAAGAAGCTTCGGACTTCTTTCACGTTCTTTGGAGGCTTCCAATCCATAATTGCTTCGATCTTCTGAGGATATACTCGGAATCCTTTAGCTGATACCACATGGCCGAGGAACATTACTTCCTTTAGCCAGAATTCACACTTAGAAAGTTTGGCGTACAATTGCTCGCTTCTCAAAAGTTCTAATACAATTCTCAAATGCTGCGCATTCTCTTCCGGGCTCTTAGAATACACCAGAATGTCATCAATGAACACGACCACAAATTTATCCAAATATTTGATGAACACTCAGTTCATCAATTGCATGAATACAGCAGGTGCATTAGTGAGACCAAACGGCATCACTACAAACTCATAGTGTCCGTAGCGAGTTCTGAATGCTGACTTTGGAACATCAGATTCCTTAATCCACAGCTGATGGTATCCTGATCTCAGGTCGATTTTAGAAAATACTGTTGCTCCTTGCAACTGGTCAAATAAATCATCAATCCGTGGCAACGGATATTTGTTCTTAATCGTCATCTTGTTCAGCTCTCGATAGTCGATACACAGTCGGAGCGATCCATCCTTCTTCCGGACAAAAAGAACTGGCGCTCCCCAGGGCGATACGCTTGGCTGGATATAGCCTTTGTCCAGTAACTCCTCCAGCTGCTTTTTCAGTTCATACATCTCAGTAGGTGCCATACGATACGGAGCTTTAGAAATTGGTGTAGCTATGGGTTCCAGCTCAATGGTGAATTCTACATCCCGTCGTGGAGGTAGTCCAGGTAACTCGTCAGGAAATACATCTGGAAATTCGTTAACAACAGGAATGGATGAAAGTTCCACAGTTTCGTCTTCTTTCTTCATTTCATAACACCAGTATCCGGTACAACCCTGTTTCAATAATTTGACAGCTTTCATTGCCTTGATCAACTTTCCTGAGCTTCCTGGTTTCCATCCTTCAAACAGTACTTCGGAGCCATTGTCAGCAATCAGCGAAATATTCCTCCTTCGGTAGTTTACAATAGCTCCATATCGATTAAGCCAATCGTCTCCGAGTATCAGGTCGTCTCCTTGCATTTCTATTACAATCAGATTTGAGAGCTACTCTTTGCCCCCAAATGATACAGGGAAATCTCTAGTCTCTAAGTTCCCAACAATCTTCTCTCCACTCGGTAAACCAACAACATAAGGTTCACAGTAATGAAAACCAGAAATATTCAAATGATTTACACAAGATGAGGATATAAATGAATGCGTAGCTCCCGTATCGAATAAAACGCTAATCGATCGGGAAAGGATCTCAGCAGACTGCGATGCAAGAAGATCCTGATCGTCTGTCCTCCTCATCTCGTACAGACGTGGGGGAGCAGATCCGGCACTCGATGTACCCCTTCGGTCCCACTGTCCTCTGCCTCGTCCGCGGCCAAAATTTTGAGGCATCTGAACACTTTGCTGCGTCTGTTGGATACTAGCTTCCTTCTGAACTGGCTGTGATGTACGGGTTCCATTGTACTTGGTACCATCCTTGCAAAACATCGCACGGTGCCCTTCCTATCTGCAATCAAAACATGTAATTGGAGTGCGCAAACAATCACGCCAAAGGTGGCCTGGTCGACCACAGTTAAAGCACTTCCTAGCTGTATCCGTCGTGCTGACATTGTTCCGAAATTCTTTCCGCTCTTAGATGGGTGCGGAGGTTTCTTGAAAGAATGAAAGGATGACTGGGCTTTGCGAGGCCCGCTGTTCTTGTGCTCTGTAAAAGTACCAGAGACTTTCTACTTCTTCGACTCCGTAAACTTCTCCATTGCTGCTTCTTTGATTTCGTACGCCAACGCCTTATCTTGGTATTGACGGAGAGTGGTACATTCAAAACCGGACATGTACCTCTGGATTTCTGGTTTCATCCTCATTTCAAAATGAATCATCATCTTTGCATATGTTCTGACCAGATGTCGAACAAATGCTAGCTGCTGGTTAAACGTCTTAATTGTCTGGGATACGGGTTCGTCTGATGGCTGAGCAGAGAAAAACGCCCGAACTTTGGCTTCCCTCACAGGACGAGGGCAGTACTGAGCTTCCATCATCATTTTAAATTCTGTTCAATCAGCATCATGATATGCAGGTCGGATAGCTTCCCACCACTCGGATGCTTCCCCTATCAGAAAGTACTGAGCAATAGGAGCTCTCCTGTCGCCTGGGCAATTTATTCCAGCAAAAATTTTCTCCAATTCCTTCAACCAATGATCCCAAGTGGGAGTCTCGGAAAAGCCGTCAAATTTGGGTGGTTTCATTTTCGCTACCTCTTGCAACCATCGGTCACCTCGATTTCCCATTTTCTGGGATCCTTTGCTGTCCATCTCCCTGCTGAAATCCCACCGCCACCTGCATTCGGTCCACGACCTGAGCGAACTGAGTCATCTGGTTCACTACTTGACGAAGGATTTCTGGTACAGCAGGTTCCGGTTCGTTATTGATGGATCGTTGCGGCTCGCCTGAGCTATGACTGGCCTGATTAGAAGGCGACGCTTCCCTTTCAGTATTCCTTCGTCGGCGTCCACGACCGCGACCACGTCCACGTCCGCCTCTCAACATACTGTAAGCATAAATACTCAATATACAGGAAACAACATCGTTCTAATGTTCAAGTATAAAGAGATACAACATGTAAAGAACGAGATAGAGTTTAGGAACTTACAACCACCGTTCGCATGAAGACGTAGGCAGTACAATGATGTCATTCACGGCCGGTTACCTCAAAAGACGTAAATGACCCCAATTTAACCCAATGGCCAAGATATCCATAATCTTAGCTCTGATACCATATTCTGTAACACCCCCGATATATTCAGGAATATTACAGCGCCTTAAATCCTTTACATAAGAATTTACAAGGCTGAAGAAATGAAATGACAATAACAGATACCAACTTATGAAATCTCTGAAATAAAATACAACAGTCTGGTTCAATACCGAGAAATTCAAATATCCAAATGAAGAGTTATTAATACATCACCAAAATCCAAACATCATAAACTGACGACGTACTCGAGTACTTATTGAAATAACCAACAAACAACAGACAATAAAACCCGTCCGGAACATCACTCTGCACCCTCGTCGTCATGCAGCTCCAGTGGTTGTTTCCCCGCTCTCCTGGATCCCGAACATAAACAAATGTTCACCCCCGAAGGGGTTAGCACGACGATGCTAGTACAAGTACAATAATCATACAACAGTGATATAATCAACAATTATATCATAACAAGTTTCTCCAACGAGAAATATCAACAACACATATCATATCATAACAAGTTTCAACATACTAATGGTATCCCAACGATCCAGCGCACACAGCTATAGATTCCCATGATGATCCCGTCGGACCAACACATGGTGGAACTACCTGTCCAACGATCCAGCGCATACAGCTATAGATTCCCATAATGATTCCCATCGGATCAACGCATGGTGGACATATAATCACAACACATTTACACAATACAATCACATCATAACTGTCATAATATACACAATTCTAATTAGAGTACTTGCCTCGGTTCGTTGCCAAGAATAAAACTCCCATGAATATCAAAATACTCGAAGGTCGTCCCCCTTCAATCAATCACGTTGCTAAGCTCGAACCTTAACAAAAGAAATAATATAGAATTCATCTCATGCCGTACAATGTCTAACAATCCAAAATTACGGTAGGAAGTCCTTAAAATGCAATCTGCCTGGATCGCTTAACGCACGCTACAAATCCTATGTAGCGTACGTTAATGCTACTCGTTAGCGCACGCAATACACACAGCCTAGCGTACGCTAACCATGCACGGTCAGTGCCTCACTGATCAGCCGACTGACTCGCCTAATGACTTAACGCACGCTAAGTTCCAAACGCGGCGTACGCTAATCATACTCGATAGTGCACGTTAATTCACGTAGCTTAGCGCACGCTAAGCGTGCATGGCAGTTCACTGAAGGGCAGCAGATTGTACAAATGGTGATGAAGTAAACGAATTCCTCAGTGATTAATGTTTGTTATCCGAATACATGTTATGTTCATAAACTTATGAATGATCTCACGGATAATAACAACTTCGAGATACAAGTATACGTATAATCATCACAACACCATAATCCATCTTGATTACAATTCTCATGCGAAGTTTGGTGATCTCCGGTTGGTGCATTAGATTCTACTATCATTATACACATTCAGACTTCATCTTGAGGTGAACTAATAATTCCAACTTATACGAAAGAATATTTCCTAAGATGATTCTTCCCTTAAGTCCTTATAACCGAAAATAATATCACCTCAAATTTATGATCACTAAGATAACATATGTCATACGGATAGCCAACTTCAGAATGTTTCTCTCATCATTAAAAGTACTAGGATTCCAACTACAAGGTTCCAATGATAATATCATAAGCATAGACATTCCCACCTTCTAAACATGATGTTTGTTGAATAATTCACTAATGAAATTCAATATCTCGTTAGCATGATCATCTAATTCCTTAGAATTCAAATCTAAGGCTGGGGATAGATTGAACATACCTTAATATGACGAAATTACTGAACCGCAAGGTAGGATCCGACTCCAGTTGGTTATACGCCACTCCAAGGTGTTACTTCTCTTCAATGATCACTCACAAATAATATCCAATATTCAACGATCAGGTAGATGTGTTCTAAGTGTGTTAGGAGGATAATTATTGCTCTCTGGTCTCTCAAGACTGAAGAGTAAACGGAGGAAATGTAAGTCAAAAATGGGTTGTTGTCTCATTTATAATATTCTGCACTTTAGCTAATTAGCGCACGCTACCATACATACTTAGCGCACGCTAATAAGCGTTGACTCCAAATCTGTCCAGGTTCGTCCGCGGGAATCTTATCCGGACCCATGTCCCGGCTGGCGCATGTACTAGCCGCCCAGCTCAATAATTGAGTGCCTAGCGCACTCAACTCCTATACGTAACGTGCGCTAGTAGTAGCCGATAGCGCGCGTTAAGCTACATCCTTAGCGTGCGCTATCACGAGTTTGCATGAGAAATTTTGCATGTTGATATACTTATGTACAAAGATACCAATGTAAGAAATATCATACTCCAATTATCAGAGACGAGTACGGATACGGAACCATTTTCTCTCACCTAAGAGTTCTCGCCAAATTCTCCACACGAACGCCGCCACTTCATCCTCCAACCCCACCGCCGCCCGGCCATCTTCTCCGGCCAACTCACCCTCCATCAGATCCGACACAGCAAGCCTCTCACACCACCATCAATTACTTATGTTCGTCGCCGTCCGTCTTCACCGGTGACTGAAGTTCCATGACGCGAAAAAAATGGCGATGCGATCGCCCGGAAAAATTTCAGAAGCAGCTATTGACGTCGTCCATGTCAGGCCGAACATCAACCATCGCAACTTACCTTCTCCGTCGCAACCGGAATCCATGAAGTCGCCTTCCATGATGCCATCTGCTTCGTCTTCTACTTCTCACACATTGAATCCAGATAGCAAGGGTATTCCTATGTCTAGTCCAGCCGGAAACGCTAATCCGACAACCATGCAACAGTCCGGCTCCGCCTTGCTATGTTCTCCGCCTCCAACGAAAACCCTAGACGCAGGGTTCCTTTTGAAGCCTGTAACCCTTGCGGCGGAAGGAAAGGTATTCTTAATCAACAAAATGGACGGGGGAGAGCCGTCCATTTTGGGTCAACCTCCATCCAACGGTGATGATCAAATGGGTCTGCTTATTGACTCCTGTCGAGAAGCCCATTCCAGCTTCCTTGAGGTAAGGCGTGAATCTTTTATTCTTAATCACAATGGGCCGGCCATTATTTGGCCCAATTTAAAATTTAATCCAGGCCCGCAGGCTGCCTCTTCTAACCCAATTCAAATTTCCAGCCCTCCTCACCAAGCCGACCCTTCCCAAGTAAAATCTAACCTCTATCAGTCCATTAACCCTACCCAACCCACGCTACTGCCGGCCCACAATATCCCATGCAAACCCAATACTGATATTAGCCCAATAATCACCTCAATCTCGGCCCATGTGCCTTCCATACCTGTCCAGCCCTTTAATTATCCCACCTCACCTAAACCCTCGGCCCACCCCATCCCTACCCAGGCCACCAAAAACGTCCCAACCAACCCCCCTGAAAATCAAACCAACCCCCTAATAACTAAACCAGCCAGCCCCGTTAATTATCCCACCTCACCTAAACCCTCGGCCCACCCCATCCCTACCCAGGCCACCAAAAACGTCCCAACCAACCCCCCTGAAAATCAAACCAACCCCCTAAAAACTAAACCAGCCAGCCCCGATATCCAACCTGCCAACTCCAACAACCCGTTGCAAACCTCTGACAACAAGAACCCGTCTGCTCCAACCCACCCGACCGTTCCGGGTGCAACCGATCAGCCACGGCCGAAGCCCTCCTACGCACAAATGGTCAACAATCAACATGGCTCGACGCAGCCCGGTTTTGCCCACCAACCCGGTTCCACAATAAAATCATTTAATTTCGACGGAGCTAAGGTTAGTCCTTTTGGTACTCTCTCCTCCGTAAATGAGAAAACGCGTGTTACCTTTTCTTCCTCTGATATGATTACGCTTGCTGCGTCTTGGGAACGCACTTTGATTCTTAAATTCTCGCACGCTATCCCTTCCCCTAGAGATGTGTCTACGGGTTTGAATGATATGAAACTGAGGGGTAAATTTAGCTGGAGTTGGTTAAATTATTGCCACATAGCGATTAAGTTTGATAATGACGAGGATTTTAGACGAATTTGGTTAGGATCAACATGGAATTTTTGTGGGTGTCCTGCACGTGTTTTTAAGTGGTCACCTAGTTTTTCGGTTAGGACAGAGACTCCGATCTGCCCAGTTTGGATTAGACTTCCGGGTTTGCCTTTACATTTATTTCATCCACGCGCATTATACACAATTGCCAAGGCTGTAGGCAATCCCATCTTAGTTGATGCCCCGACGGCCACACACTCACGACTTTCAGTCGCCCGTGTGTGTGTCTAGATTGATCTGTTGGCGCCCAGAGTGCCTGAGATTGAAGTTGAATTTGATGATCACATTCTTACGCAGCGCATCATCTATGAGAGAGTTCCATTGTATTGCTCTCTTTGTTCTCATGTGGGGCACGACCCGTCCAGTTGCTACATAGTTGGCAACAAAGAACGGCCTCCTCCGCCCCAGCGTAAGAAGCCTGCTGTTGTCACATCTAGACAACAGAAGGCGCAGCCAGCCCCTGCTAAAGCCCCTAAGGCTAATACCTCTCAGGCTGCTCCTAAGTCTGCTAAAGGGAAGGAGCCTGTCGCTTGGCAGGTTGTTTCCAAAAAAGGAGCCAGAGAGACGGGGATGATCCCCAAGGGCACGGCGGTCACCGGACAGCACTCGTACTTTGCATCGTTAGACTCCTCTGCTAGAGAGGAGGAGGATTTAGTAGGCACAGATGACATTATTAGCGTAGGCAATAAAGATAGTGTGTTGGGTAGTGATGACGGTGATCGAGATAGCGATGTTGAGCGTGTTTTAGAGGATGTCACGGAGTCCTCTACTGTCCCACATTTTTTTAGACTCGTTGAGTCTACCTCCCCCCGCCATGACGGTGAGGGCTACACGGATGATTCGATCATCGTGGAGCCTGAGACCCTTGCCATGGTGGTTTACGAGCCTCCCCCTCCTCCCCCTTTTTCTTCTTTTCCTTCTCTATCTCAGACTGAGTGTGGTCTTAAACGCACCCAATTTGAGATTTCTGAGTCCAGTCTATCTTTCTCGGCGCTGGTGCCTCTTACGGCGGCATCGAAGCCCCCGGTTAAGAGACGTCTGTTGTCTTCTACTACTGCTCCTGGTGTCACCACTAGGGGCAAAGCTGCCTCCGACTCCTCGATTTCCACACGAGGAAGAACAGCTTCTCGCGGACCCTCCTCCTCCTCCTCCTCGAAGGGGCGATCTTCATCGCCCTTGAAAGGGGGAACATCTGCCCGGCAGGATACACCTCGGAGACGGGGCCGCCGCTCCGGGCCCCCAGGTCTCCGTCTGAGTTGGTTGGTTAGTTTATGTCGATACCCATTCTTACATGGAACGCTCGTGGTCTGGCTAACACCGGAGCACAGAAGCGCATTCGACATCTCAACCGTGTTCATAGGTTTTCTTTTATTGGCATTTTAGAACCCATGGGTTCCAATGCTAATTTTGATTTTTATATTCGTTCTTTAGGTTTTGCGTCAGGACTTTATAATCGGTCTAACAAATTTTGGTTCTTTTCTTCCTCACTTTCGACCAAGTTTTGTTGGATACCGATCAAGTCCTCCATCTTTCTATTTCTTCCCCCCTTCTTCCTCAGTCGATTTATGTCACTTTTGTCTATACCAGCACTATCCGTGCTGGTCGTTACGCCCTTTGGGACACCCTCCGTGAGATTGCTTTGGAAGTAGAGGGGTTGCCGTGGCTAGTCAGCGGTGACTTCAACATCTTCTTGCATTTACATGAGCGCGAGGGTAGTACCATAGACCGTTCTCCAGAGATTCTAGACTTCGCACAGGCTATTGCTGACTCTGAGTTGATTGATGCGGGCTGCGAGGGCGATATTTTCACTTGGGAGCGCAATGGTTTGAGGGAAGGCTAGATCGTGCTTTATTTAATGAAGCATGGTCGAACGTGTTTGCGGTTTCTGCCGTCACTCACCTGCCTAGACTTCGGTCGGACCATGCGCCCCTTCTTATCCAGTGTCGCTTCTCCACGACTCGTCACAAGTCGTCATTCCGTTTTCAGAGTATGTGGATCCGGCATCACACATTCCTGGACACTGTTAGGGAGGTCTGGCTTACCCCGACTGGATTATCTGGCATGTGTAACCTACAGGCCAAACTCCTTAGGGTTAAGCGCAGGCTGAAACAGTGGAATTGGTCTGTTTTTGGAAACCTTCATACGAAGTTGGATGAGGCCTTGAGGGCTGCTGACGAGGCCGAGCGGCGATATGATTCGGACCCTACTCCGGAGAATAGAATCGCTATGCACCGTTTTCGTGCTGAGTACCATCTTCGTCTCTCTATGGAGGAAGATTTCTGGAAACAGAAAGCCGCAGTTCGTTGGGTTACTGAGGGCGAGCGCAACACCCGGTTCTTTCAGGGTTTTGCGAAGCAGAAGTGTTGTCAGTCGCATATTCACAGCATTGAGGATGGTGGTACGACGATCGCTGTAGAGTCGTACATCCGATCATTCGCTGTGAATTTCTTTAGGACTCTGCTTACATCCGATGGTGATGTTCTCTTCCCCCCGGATGACACTTGTTTTCCTTCTATCCCCTGTTCTTTTGACTCTGATGGTTTGTGTGTCCCACCCTCTCCCCAGGAGATTCGTGCTGCGGTATTTGATATCGATCCTTACAACGCTTCTGGGCCTGACGGGTTCTCGTCTTTGTTTTTTCAGCATTGTTGGGAGATTGTCTCTTCCGACGTGGAGGGGGCTGTGCTCGAGTTTTTTGAGGGTCATCCTATGCCTCCGGCTTTCACGGCGACTACGGTCGTCTTGATCCCGAAGAAGCCTGTTCCGAGCGGTTGGTCAGATTATCGGCCTATTAGTCTGTGTAATGTGACCAATAAGATTATCTCGAAAATCCTTAACGCTCGGCTTGCTCCTCTCCTCCCTCTGCTTATCTCTCCGAACCAGAGTGGATTTGTTCACGGGCGGGTTATTACTGATAATATCCTTCTGGCCCAAGAACTTATTCACGACCTCCATGTCGCGGACATTCATGGTGTCCCGAACCTTGCGCTGAAGCTTGATATGGCTAAGGCGTATGATAGGGTTCACTGGCAGTTTTTACGCGAGGTCCTGGTGAGGATGGGATTCCCGACCAGATGGTTTTTGTTCATCCGTCATTGCGTCGAGAGTTGCACGTTCTCCATTTTGGTGAACGGCAGTCCGGCCGGTTATTTTGCCTCTAGTCGGGGTCTGCGTCAGGGCGACCCTATCTCTCCGTCGCTCTTCGTGCTTGCCGCTGATTATTTATCGCGCTGCTTGGACCGATTCATTCGTGACCATCCTTTGATGAGGTATAAGACGGCTGGACGGCCTTTCCCCGTCTCACACCTATCCTTTGATCTTATGCGCCTCCTGGATCACTACTCTATGGCTTCGGGCTAAATGGTTAGTATCCAGAAAAGCACTTTTATTCTTGCTCCTAAGCATGCACCTCGTTGGCATCAGAGTTCATGATCTTACTGGTTTTCGCCAGGGCGATCTCCCCATCACCTATCTTGGTGTGCCCCTTTACAAAGGCTTTATGAGACGAGAGCTCTTTGCTGGGGTGAAGCAACGGATGTTGGATAGGATCTCTGGTTGGTCCCATCGCCACCTTGCTTTTGGGGGACGCTTGGCTCTTATTAAGAGCACTCTCTGTACGATTCCTCTACACCTGCTTCAGGTGTTGGACCCTCCACAGTACATTATCCAGGAGCTCGAGCAGATCATTGCGAGATACTTCGGGTGCCGTTGGTCCAAGAGGAAGACGACTGGCCGGGTTGGCGGCAGATTTGTCGTCCGGTCTCTGAGGGAGGCCTCGGGATTCGGAGCCTTTCGGATATGGCGAGAGCTTTTAGTTATAAGCTCTGGTAGCATCTTCGCGATGGCACGTCTCTGTGGGCGCAGTTTATGCTCCGCAGAAACTGTTTTGCTGGCCTCTATACGCCTATGCGTACCGCTCTAAAAGCTCGGGCCATCCACCCTTGGCGCCGTCTCCTCCGAGTGGGTATTGAGGCTCAGGAGTTCATCCGCTGGACTCTTGGTCGTGGCTGCGGGGAGGTCAGCTTTTGGGACGATACTTGGATTGGGGATAGGCCTATTTCTTCCTTTCATCGACATGGTAGACCCCATCTTAGGATTCATGAGTTATGGATTGATGGGACATGGGACATGGGTAGATTGGAGTCTATTGTTGGAGAGGAGCTAGGATTTACCCCTCAGTTTATCCAGGAGATCTCCGCGATTCCCATCGCAGAGGAGGATTCGGATAGTATGTGCTGGACTCTTACCTCTTCGGGTGTATTCTCTTTGTCGTCGGCTTGGTCTCACATCAGGGTGAGGGGTCAGGCTAATCTTGTTTACGGGGCCATCTGGACTGCCTTACTTACACCGACCACTTCGGTGTTTATTTGGCGACTTCTCATGCGACGGATACCGACTGATGACATTCTACAGAGGAGGGGCGTTTCACTGGCTTCTAGATGTTTGTGTTGCTCGCATACCCTTACCCAGACCTACCATACTGAGACCATTGCCCACCTTTTCTTGGAGAGTGATGTGGCTCGTGACGTGTGGGAGTATTTTGGCGCTTGGACACACTTATCCCTACCCCATACTCAGAATATCTTTGAGCTCCTGAGTTTTTTCGCACACGGCACACACTTTAGGCACGCGACTTTCATTATTCCTTGTCTGATCCTTTGGTTCATCTGGACAGAAAGGAATAGTGCAAAGCATAGGGCGGTTACTTTTCTTTCGTCTCATGTTATTGTGCAGGTGGAGCGCCATGTTGCTTTATCAAGCCGCGGGGCTTATTTCATCTGAGTTCTGGGCGGGTTGCTCGCCGCCTAATCGTTTCCAGCGAGCTACATCTTCCCCCGCTCAGACTCGTCGCCCCGTCCCGGTGGTGTGGCTTCGACCCGAGTCTCCTTGGATCAAGCTGAACACGGATGGTTCGTTCGATAGAGACACACAGATTGCGGGTGGGGGAGGCCTGATTAGAGATCACCACGGAGAGCTCCTTCTGGCTTTCCATTCCTCTTTTCGTGCCTCTTCGAGTTTTGATGCCGAGGTCTGCATTGGCGATTGGATTGATTCTAGCTTCCCGGAGATCGAGACATGTTTGGATTGAGCTTGATCTCCGCTTCTTTGTGGTGACTGCTATCATCCGCCATCGGGGCTCTTGGCAGGTTCGTCACACTCTTATGCGTATCCGACACATTCTCAGAGATATTCAGTTCAGAGTCACTCACATTTTCCGGGAGGGCAACAGGCCGGTCGACTATCTTTCTGAGCTCGGCATGTCGTCCCTCGACATTCAGACTTATACTTACGATACTGCTCCTCCGTTTCTACTCTCCCTTATACGGATGGATCAGCTTGGTTATCCGTCCTTTAGATTTAGATAGGTTTTATTTTATTGATTGCTTGCTTGCCTATTGGTCCGCACATTAGCCCACAGTTTTAGTGGTGCACCTTGTATTGATCTAGCGGGCCGTAGGCACTTTAGATTTAGGTTCCGGATTATGGCCCATTTTTGGTCATAATTCGGAGTTGAGTTATCTTCGTCTACGAGTCCGCACATTAGCCCACGGTTTGTGGTGCACTTTGTATTTCTTTAGCTGGCCGTAGATTTCTTCGATGTTTGGATCCGCATTATGACCCATTTTTGGTCATAATTCGGGGCTGATACTTTGTATAGAAAAAAAAAATACTCCAATTATCAAGATCACAAATCCGAATAATACAGAGTTCGAATACAGATGAAATACACAGTAATAAATCCGGATATTACACTAGGGGCGCTGCCCCTAGACCCCGTCACCGGGGACGCTGCCCCCGGACCCCTGACATTTGGTCGTACTGGCTTATAATTCGATCTTATACACATAGGCGGATCCAGCATCCGAAAACTACTGGTGCACCGACGCACCACAAAAAAAATAACGGATGATCGAATTTTTTTTCTAAATTTTTCACCTTTTTAATAAAAAACTACCAAAACAACGTCGTTTTAACTAAAACGATATCGTTTTAATTGAAAAGACGTCGTTTTAACTGAAAAGACGTCGTTTTAACTGAAAAGACGTCAAAACGACGTCGTTTTGGTTAAAACGACATCGTTTTGTATTTTTTTTGGTGGTGCACAGTCTAGATCCGCCCCTGCTTATATATGTGTGCACTCCGCACATACCCGAATATATATTAGAATACAAATTATAAAACTCCTTAGCTCACATGTTACTTCCAATTACACAAAATGATTGGTGACACTAAAATTACCAACAAGTTACTCCAACATTATGGAACACTGGGGAAAGGAGTAAAAGCAAAAATTGGGTCTACAATTTGGATTGGAGTGGTGTGGAGATTATGCGATTTACGAAATAATGTGATGTTTAATGAAGTTAATCCAAACATTCCCCGAGAAGTTGACACTCTCAAAGTCATATTTTGGACATGGATTGGACTTGGAGAAGAATCAGGTCTGTCGAAGTGGTTTGATAAACCTTTTGATTGTTTTTCTCAACTGTCTACAATATTATGCACTGAATGGGAGAGATACGTACTAATTGCAGAAAAAAAGGATACAATGATATTAAATGTTCGAGAGGAGTGGCGGAAGCAGAACATTTACTTAGGAGGGTCCGGAGCAATAGAGATTATGGAGGTCGGACAACTATATATATAGCTTTCCCTATTTTATAGGGGAATTTCCGTCCGTCGGGGGGTCCGTGGACTCCCTTGGATCCCCCTCCCTCCGTCCCTACTCGAGAGAAATAAATCGCAGAAAAACTAAACTGTTGTAATTAATGTATTTACTAATGAATGACCTTTATACCCCTGAAACCCTAAATGTGTACCTATAAATAAAGGCCTTTGGCCCTCATAAGAATACACACATTATTCTTCTTCTCTTCCAATTTCTCTCTTTTTCTCTCATGTTTATAACACGTTATCAGCACGATACTCTACGAGTAATTTATTTTTCTCTCCGATTTTCGAAATAAAAAAAAAAAAAAAAAACGCAAGCAATTTTCTGCACTGCGAGACCGCGCTAAAATCGCGATTCCCGCTTTGTTAACCGTCGGATCAACATGAAATTTTTACAGTATCTTCCTGACAAGCAGATCTACAAATTCAACGGTGGAGATCGGATTCTAAAACGTATTGCATGCATAAAAAAAAAGTCCGAACAAAAATAGTCCTTTTTTTTTTATATTGGTGAAAGATATTAATTCTATTTACTCCTTCAAAAACTTTCTTGCATATGATGATTTTGAGGAAAAATATATTATATTTAGTTATTAAATTTTATATTTTTGTGTGCATCATATATAAATAATATATATGATGACCTCAAAATTTATTATCAAATCATATTCCTCTTTGTTTCCGGAAGAAACACAATTCAACAATACTTAATAATCCAGAAGATTATTAAGATAAAAGATTTGTTGTAGTCCTTGAAGAAGGACAATGTTATCTCGTCATATTCTAGTTGAATATGATGTGTTCATGAAGAACACTATGAGATTTAATAATTTGTGCAATTCCTAATGAAAAATACAAAATAATATTCCTGAAGAATATTGTAAGTGCTCTTGAAGAAGCAACTATTTTAGTTTAGTTATTTCGAGCCTTGATTAATTCTCGTACTATTTTTTTCCCTTTGTATATTCAATTATGGATCTTAAAATTATTGCTCCCGAAGTAGCACAATTAATTGTAATATTCTTGAAGAATATTACTATTCTAAATGAATAATTCTTATTTATATATGAATTATGTGATGATACAATATTCCTGAAGAATATTGATTTGTTATTTATAAATATAATAGCATAATTAAATCATTATGCTCTTGATGTAACATGATATTATCCCTGAAGGAAAATATAACTTATATCTCAAATAAAAAATATTAATATGATTTGAGAATATCATCTATCGAGATTGTACAAGATATGATATACTCCACAATCATAATCCGACTGTGCTCCAATGATAACAAGATTAGTAAGTGGTCGAATATTCCTATCAAATTATTCCCGGAAGTGAACAATATTAAATTAAAAACGTCAATATTACATGGCTCAAATTTTATCTCCCGAAGTAGATAAAATTTAGAGTTTATCCTTGTAGGGAATAATTATTTATAAATTTTATCTCGTAGAGTTGATATATCAACGGTTAATGATAAGGACACGAAAATGATAATCTTAAGATTATATGTCAATATATAATCTTATATATTGTGTAGTTTAATATTTTATTATCTCTTATGATATATTGTGAGTTTTTATCAATATAAGATATGATGTCATACCTGGAGTATGATTTGAATTGATCGTTGCTATATAATTAGTGATAAAAGGGTCAAATATCCTGAAGATATTTGTATCATTCAAATTCTTGGCTTATCTTGTTTCTTCTTTTTGTGAATAGAATGCCAAGTTATTGAGATTAAATAGTGGTCATGATTTATTGTCTCATCAAAGTGCAAATATGCATGATATCTCTAGAATGATACTTTTCGTATGAAAAAAAAAGGTAGTGCTAAATTTATTGACAGTTCCTGAAGAACCACTAAATTCCTTCCTACAGGGTCGATGATTATGCACCATTATCTTCTATGTATCGATAAATGTATGGATTTCTAAACTATCGCTTGAAATATGTATGATTCAGCGATAACAAGTGAGACAAATGACATATACAATTTCTGAAGAAAAAAATTGGTATTAGAGAAAATATCAATGTAAATGACATATAAAATTCACCACTTATTAGGCCAGAAGTCTACTAATCCCAATACTTTCAATATTTACATGTGTAAATTTACGTGTTTGGTGTTAAGTCTATTTATATTATTTTTATATATTATTTAACTATATGTTTATTTATGATATATATCCTGAAGATATATTAATACAAATTCACACATATTGTATGATAAATATCACAAATTACTAGTAAATATCATGAAGTACATTTATACACTTAAAATTATATTATTTTGAGTTGACCAATTTTCATCAACATCTTATAGATGTTGGATTAATTGCATAATAATTATTGCACTTTCTTCTGGAAGAAGAGTAATAACGATAGTTATTACATATTATATTGATGATGATACTTGTATCATTGATATAAAATTATTTGTAATGATTCTTTTAATATATTACATTAATATATTTTCATGGTTTCCTGAAGAAATATGAATTTGTAATTTTAATAATCAAGAAGATTATTAAAAAGAAATTGTTGATGTTCTTGATAAAACACAACGATATATAGTCATATTTTTATGATAGTATTTATGATAAACACATCAATTAAAGTTAATATTCCTGAAGAATATTAAACAAAAAAAAGGCATTATTTTGAATATTTTCTATATGGCCTTGTGTTATTGAATTGCTTTTATTATCACCACATTGATATAAATTGTTGCTCATGACGTAGCACAATTAATACTTTTAATTAATATTTACATACTCTTTAGAGTAATTTATATTTTGGGTGTTATATGCTTATAAATTGTTGCTCCCAAGGTAGCATAATTGATACTTTTAAAAAATATCACATACTCTTGATGAGTACATCATATTTTCGGTAATATATGATTATCTTTGATTTAAATTGTTGCTCCTGAGTTAGCACAATTAATATTTTTGAAGAAAAATATATGCTCCTGGAGAGCAATTTACATTTGAAGTTGCATGTATTTATTTCAAATGAAAAATACATAACTTTATGTCATATTGATTCGTTCAATTTCTACTTGAGGAATGGAAAGACAATCCCCGAAGGATTGGTATAATTTCATATGGCAATATTCTTATTGTCGGCTCTAAAAGGAGCTTTATTCAATGAGTATCAAATTAATTGTAAGCGATATAATATTTTATCCAATGATCATGTTGCGATGAATTTCAAATTCAAGTATCCATATCAAAGGCACAATATTTGAGTCACGCCCTCTGTTATTAGTGCACCTCCTGAAGAGGATTGATTTGATAATCCAATCCCAACTATCTCCGACATTAGAGGGAGATATGAAATATAAATAAGAGAAAGTCGGAAAATTCTCATTGGGTTGGATATTTAAATTTACGCACTATGAACTCGAAGTTCAACAAGTTATTGATTGCCAAATGAGTGATGAAATCTCATATATCAGTTGTATATGTACCATAAAGAATTAAAGTCGAATGTGAACGAAATATATTTGTTGATACTCCTCGACGCCAGAAGCGTGAGAGATGTATTCTTTATTGGTATTAAAGATAAAATCCGCGGAATACAAATAGATTAAACTACAACATCACTTCAAAACCTCCTGAAGAGGATCGTCCCGAAGATGAGAATCTCAATACCTTAATTTGCACGTGCACTAAATAATTACAGTATTGGATTATGGGACGACCAAATCAAATGTTATGGAAAATGTTGAATATTTGATTTTGTTGAAGTTGTCATTGACTTTGTGAATATGGGAGAATTGTTTATAAGAATGATAGTTGTCGACAACACTTTGTGTCTCAACAATTGCTAGTGGAGTGCCTGAAGCACTAAATAAAATATAAGCAATTGAGACAAAGCTTAACTCGCAAAATAAAATAAAGTGGTGAAAGATAAGCGAGATTAGTATATCAAGGGTTTAAGCGCATACCAAAAACATATTCTCCCGTTGGCACTAAATTTCGTCATTTAATATACATATGACAATTATTATGAATATAGATATTCAATTAGTGATGTCATCACCACATTTTTCTATGGGTCATTGGACGCGAATATCTATATGAAAGTCCCTGACGGACTTGAGGTTCCTAAAGTAATAGGAACGTGAAATTCGCAACATGTACTATTTTGAGTTATAAATATTTATACATTTTGAAATAGTCTGGTGGATCAACCGACTAAGTGAATTCCTCCTGAAGAGGATATATGTGAATTATTTGAACTCGTGTCCAAATACAAGTTCAAAATGAAAAACTTAGATAAAACTAAGTATTAGTAGTGCCTCGACTTGTAGATCGAGCATATATGATGGAAATTTTTTATCCATTTAGCTACCTAAAGGTTGTCTTACCACTTGAAGTGGATACCGACTCATATAGATCTCAAGAAAATAACAAAGATATAAGAGGACCAGAAGTTCCGTACTTGTATGCTATTGAAGCATTACATCATCAGGCCTGATATACAAATTGAAGTTAACATGCTAGCAAAATTTAATATTTCTCCAAGAAGGAGAATGTGGAATGGTGTTAACCATATTGGTTTATTACATGAAAGAGATCGAAATTCGATATTGGTGGCTATTAGGGATTATGATTTCATATTTGTTCTCATACTGCCTATTTATTATGATGATAAATATTTTCCATTTATGTGTTGCATATAATGTTTGGGCAAGTAAGATGAAACTTATTTCCACACGAGCTTCAGAAGAGCAATAATGATAATCTAGCAGATTTATTCACTAAATCTCTCCATGTCTGAAAATTATATTCATGGTATTGGAGTGCAAGATTGTTATCTTGAGGGGGAGAAGTGATAACTTTTAAATTAGCTTGAAGATTATGTCGACCCTGAAGGTCAAAAGGTCCTGAAGACCAAATGGTTGTACTCTTTTTCCCTTTCTAAGTTTTTTCCCACCGGGTTTTCTTAGTTAAGGTTTTTAACGAGGCAACCAATGCAACACATGAGCAAATTTATACTGTGTACTCTTTTTCTCTATCGATTTTTTCCCACAGGGTTTTTCCGAAGGAGTTTTGATGAGGCATGAACATCATAATATTCAAGAGGAAGTATTGTATGAAGACGATATCACTTGTATCTCAAAGGTAGATACATCAAATATTCACTTAAGTGATTAATTGGCGAACTTATTCACAAAGACGTTGCTGACATCAACATTCAGAAGACTAGTACACAAGATCAGAATGCATTAACTCAAAGATCTTATGTAATCGATTTCAGGGGGAGTAGTGATTTCTTTTCCTTCGATCGGGTTTTTTCCCACTGGGTTTTCCCGACAAGGTTTTAATGAGGCAGCATGTATTAAAGGTCATTCAAGGGGGAGTGTTGTAATTAATGTATTTACTAATGAATGACCTTTATACCCCTGAAACCCTAAATGTGTACCTATAAATAAAGACCTTTGACCCTCATAAAAATACACACATTATTCTTCTTCTCTTCCAATTTCTCTCTTTTTCTCTCATGTTTATAACATAAACAAAATTCAAAAATATGAAAACAACGAAGTTTCAGAGAAATAGGAAAATTTGCAGCAGAAAATGAGGAATCTATTTATAGAAAACAGGAGAAAGCGACGGAGGTTGAAAATCTCAAAATGAATTGTGTTGGGGTGATTTGTAATGGTGATTTGACTTCAACTCAATGGAATGATTTCCAATGATTGGGAGTTAAGGAAAATGCCTCGATCGTAGTTATTGCAACTTTCGTCGTCGTAGTATATCTATATCTAAATGACTATACCTATATTTATATGGAGTATTATTATAAAATAAATAATATTTATTGCACGAATGTTTATTATAAGAGAGCAATTGTAAATAAATATTCATGTTATATATATATATAAATAAAATATTCTAAAGTCCAAATTTAAGGGATGATTGTATCTCTTAAAATCTATCAACTCAAAATAATACTCCCTCTGTCCCAGCCAAAGGTTGACAGAGGGTGTATATTTGGTGTATTTTAGGTAATGATTGGTATAAGTAATGATGATTAAATGTGTGGTGGAGATTAAAAAGTAAAAAGTATTGATGATGAATGAGTGATGGAGATTAAAAAGTAAAAAGTGATTGTTTGATTTGATTGTAAAAAGTGATATATGTAAACTTACTAAAGTGACTACTTTTTGATAGAAATGTAAACCTTTGGGCGGGACGGAGGGAGTAATAATAATAACAATAATAATAATATGTGATGTGTAAAATAAAAAATCATGTTAGGTTTACTGATATTCCTAATTCGATTATGAGGCCTTGTTCTATTAAAATTAGGAGCCCTTTTCTATTAAAATTCGGAGACTAGATATATATATATATATATATAATATATATATATATATATATAGAAGTGCTTAGGCTGTTCTTGGTCCGGTTCGGTCCGGGTATTGTCTTCCCAGGTGTTGGCCACTAAGTATACTGGATACAGTTTGGGAAATAGTTTAAACAACAAACTGTACGGATTTTAAATTTGAGTGCGTAGCGGAAGTCTTAGATACAGTAGGTTGCTGTGGATACAACAACTAAATGTGTAGTGTATACTTAATTTATCACAGTAATTAAAACAATAAAAACTGAAGGTAAATAACACAGTAATTAAAGTGGTTCGAGGTAAACCCCTCTACGTCCACTGGTCCTCCACACAGGAGTAAAAAGTTTATTATAATTACTACGTACACAACTACGTAATTATAACAACACACAATCAATATATCGTTCACATAGATTGATATAAAGATCTTAGCTTCAACCGTTCACACAGATTGGTTTTGAGTTAATGCTTTGACTTGCTTCTTCACACACAGTTCTGAAGCTTCGTCTTCTTCAATGCAAATCCTTCACACACAGTTCTGGAGAAGCACAGATTACTCAGTCCACACCGGGCTGATCTTGGTTTGTTCAAAGTATAGAACAGATGGTGAACAACAACTTTTACTTTAAGAGCTCTCAGCTGATGAAGTGTTGTTCAAGATGATGAGCACTGTATATCTCTTTTGATCTTAATTGCAGTAAGCTTTGGAGATATGTTTTGCTCTGATGATAGCTTGATAATTTCGATAGCTTGGATGTTAGGTCACTGATCTTCAATGCCAAGATGAGATATATATAGTCTCTGAAACATATATCCGTTGAGATGTATCCGTTTGAGTGAGATTCCGTTCCAACGGGATTATAACACGATCCGGATTTAGCGTGATTTGAAGATCTGTTGACTGAGAGTATTTAAATACTTTATCCTTGAGTATTTAAATACTTCTTTATTCAACGGGACTTGACTTCTGGAGATTCCTTCTTTGTCCTGTTGTGAGCTGTATGGAAGATAACTGTATTGGAGATTCGAGACAGTTTCCATACTTGGTCTTTTATAAGACTTCTTCTTTGTCTTGAAGGGCTTCACTATATCTTTGATTCAAGGCGGGTCTTGATACGAGGATAATGCTTCAATACTTGATCTGATTTCCTTTCTTTGTATGCGGATTGACATATATGTCAAAACCTCTTTATCAAATACCATTCGATACAGGGATTGGATATCCCGGCTGATTCGATACAGGGTTCTTGATTTCCCAACAATTTCCCCCTTTTTGACAATTTGCCAAGACTTACTTTCTTAACTTTTCAAGTCTTCTTGATGATGCCAAAACCTTCTTCATGAAGTGATCTTCTTTGATGTCTTAAGCGATTTCTTGGTCTTTCGTCAAAAGTCGACTTTCAAGAACTTAGTCTAAAATAATGAAGCGCTTTCATGAGCGAGTTCGATCTGATTAAGGATTTTTACAACTTAAGTTTATGATTGGCGCGCAGGCACAATCTTACAATGTATTCTAAGCTTACAACTGAAATCATGAACTGTTCGTAGACTAGTTCGTACAGTTTTATTTTCAATCAAGTTTGTAAACTTGAGATAGTTATCAAATACATTAAGTAATTATACATCAACACAGTAGATTACGAGTTGTAATCTTTCAAGACAAACAAACACTTTTATTGATATTCAAAATGAATTGAGTACAAAGTTTGCTGTTTCGAAGAGAAATTACAAAACAAAAATAATATACAGAGATTTCAGCTCCTATCTGTAGTCCGCACGCCTCCATGGATTTTTCCCTGGGTCATTCTCGGTACCACGCCACCAGTTGTGAAGGGAATCATTGCCTCGATCCAGGTATATAGCTCTTCCTCCAGAGGATCTGTCAAAAGCAAGAATCCAGTCTTCTGGATGGGTGATCCGATCTCCTCTTCTGTGTTTGGATTTCATCTCGATTTGGAGAGGGAGTTTTCCGTCTTCTAGCATCTTCGTAAATTTGTCTGCGGCTTCCGCTAACGTTTTATAGTTCTTGAAGATGGCGGATTCCCTGATGAGTTTGACAAAGTATCTCATCAGTTCGTTCTTCCTCCATTGCTTCACTTCGTCGGCTGTAGGATGGCGGTTGGTCGGCAGACGAATCTCAGAAGGTCTTTGAATTAGGCTTTGCCACAGAACATTTGGGTCATGAAATTCCGGTCGGGAGCCTGAAATCTTAAAACTTTGGGAGGGAGGGGCTAGCTTGTTTAACTCGGCAGTGATGCTGTTTTGAGCAGCCTCAAATTCCCTTTCTTGCTGAATCCTGATTCTCCTAGCAGCTTCTCTTGTCTCTTCCCCCTTTTTGGCTTCATCAAGACTTTTTAGGATTTCTAGTGCAGCATCCTGTTTCGTCTCGATGTTAGTCATTCTCTCTACGAGGGTGGAAAGCGTTTGCGACATGTCCTTAATACATTTGTCGTGAGCGCGCAATTGAGAGCTGTTTTCAATCATGGCACATGCGGTCTTAGCTTCAGCTATCCGTGTTTTGGTTGCTTCTTCCTTCAGGAGTTGCTCCTGCTTGTCTTCCATGATTTTCAGAGCTTGTTTGAAAACTTCTGGCAGAATAACGAATGCTTCGACAACACGAGATACTTCATGTTGTAGAGTGGTCATCTCCTCCACGGCAGAAGTATGCATCCAATTCAGTGCTTTCTCAACAGAAGACAGAGCATTCACTGCATCCTGAATGAATACAGTTTGAAGACCAAGTGCGCGCAGGCGCTCTTTCCTAGCGGCAGAAATCGGAGAATCTGGTTGAGCAAAGTCTTCAGAGCTGTTCAACCTCCTTACGTTCACGGTCGGTCGTGAAGTAAGTTGGACATCCTCAGGTTCGATACCGTCCTCGGATTCCATGGTTGAAGGGGCGGGAGCAGCTTGTTCTGGTTCGGCGGCAGGGGGTTGAGTGGCTTCCTGTTGCGAAGTTTCTTCAGTAGACATGGATATAGGAGGGACTGAATCCTCCTGTTGTCTTTCAGGTACAACTTCTTCGGTGGCAGCAAGCTCAGGTGCCTGTTCCGAAACTGCTTCAACTTCCTCAACTTGAGGGACTGATTCCTCTTCGTCCGGAATTATTTCTTGCTGTGGCGAAGGGGGATTGCTTCGATTAGACGACCCTTCATCACCTTTGGGTGGAGAGGCGTCTCTAGCTTGAGCCTCTTCACGACTTATCCTCAGACCAGCTTGAAAAGCATCATCATCGTTGTCTGAGTCATTGTCGTCGTCTTTTGGATTTTTGGGAGAGTCCTCTGACTTGTCCTTTCCTTTCCTTCTAGCGGAAGATTTCTGCAACATATGGCTTTCAATTAGCTCTTTGCAGGAGAGATTGTCCCATCGGATCAGGGCCTCAATTTCCGTTGAGTCCGTCACTTCTGAGACGAATCTTTCTTCTTGGCTCCAATTGCTCCAGTTGTACAATGTTTCATACGGAACTAGCCTGTAGCCTTTCCATGTTAGAAATCTTTCGTAAGCATGTTCAATTTGAACATAAAGAAGGGTCTTATGAATAATGGAGTTGGGGGAGGGACTACGTACAACGTCTGGAGACGCTGTAGCGAGGGATTCCTGTACAGGTATGGGATCCTGTATGGAAGTGGGATTCCTTACAGGGGATGGTGCCCTGAAGGAAGATGGATCCTGTACGGGTGTGGGATCCCGCAGAGGAGAAGTAGCTGTTGGCTCCAAATGAGCAGCCGACTCGCTAAAGTCTTGTTCGTTGTCAGATGTCTCATTATCCGTCGTAGCCGCCAAAGGCTCTGGATCTACTGTCGATACAGTAGGAGACACCTCTTCCGCAGGGGTTGGGCCCTGGGGTTGTTTTTCAGTGGGTTGAGCCACGGGGGAAACTTCTTCGGAGGGCTTGGCAGATTTGACTTTAGAAAGCCTCCTAAGTCTCTTCTTGGGCTTCTCACCAGCAGTGGGTTTCTTGCTGTGAGATCTCTTTCTCTTCTTTGAAGATTCCACTTCCTGGAACTTCAAGGATTCATCTCTTGGATTATCAGAAACTGGCATATGTTTGGTTTTCGGTTGGTTGCAAACCAAGATGCTCTGGTTATACGCAGTAGGCTTGACGCCTCCTAAGTATATCCTGGAGCTATTCTTCTTCGCATCAGCGGATTGCGACAGTCCGCATTTCGTCAGGATATGGTTTAACATCAAACCAAAAGATTTCTTCTGGGTGGCAGGCTTGCACACCTCCTCTTGCAGGCGCTTCAGGATTATCTGGCACCAATTTACCTTTTCACAGGTCAGAATAGCCACCATCATCCTGAACCTCAGGTTGGTACACATTTCGAATGCACCGGTTCGATTCTCAATTATCCTGCAGCAAAAATCATGAAGATACACATAAGGGAGACAAAAATTTTTCTTGTGACATGTAGTCTGAACCATGTCAACAACTTTGGATCCTGTGAACAGTCCATAAAATTTAGTGATTAGCTCTTGAGACCCGAATGTCTCAAGTTGATCCATAGTCAGGCCATCAGCGGGTAGCCTGTAGATATTCTGGAGCAGATCGTTATCAATACAGATCTCAACTCCCTGGATTGTAGCGGTGATGTCGGCAACATGACCTCCTTGGGCCAATGACAGAAAGCGTACGGCGGCGTTGAGGTAAGATTCCTCAACCAGATGAGCATTGTACTTATCAGCGGTTTTACTTCCAAGGCGATAGAGGCCTTGTTGACGAAGACGAGTTATGATATACTCCATAGGTTCTGCGTTGTTGGTTTCAGAAAGAATGCGCTCAATGATAACAGGTTTTGAAAAGATCCGGCCATCAATGATGTTAGCAGTTTTCTTCAGAGCAGGAGAAGAAGTTTGTCCAGCCATTTTGATGATTTCTTAAGAAAAAGTGCAGGAAAACAATCGAAATATGCAGTAAAATGCAGAAAAATATGTAGGCTGTTTTTTTGCTTGAGAACTCTTGAATTTGCAGAAAGCGTAAAGAGTCTCTAATGGCAGATTCAGTCCTTTTATAGTTAGGCGGCGAAATAGGGTTTTGCAGTCTACGAATGGTCAGATTTTAAGGGATGGGAACCGGTTTTTGAAATCAACGGTTAGGATGGACTGAGTGTAACTGGTACGCTAATCCATTAAAATGTTTAAAAATGAGCGGGTCCCACTTCTGACATTTGTGTCACCCTAAATGCCTAAAACGGCGGTTTTAAAACAATAAACAATTTAAAACATCGCGGCTTTTGAGATTCAGTTGTCCAGATGTCGTGTAAGGCATTTAATGTATATGACGTTTGACATAAAAACAGGGCACGTGGACAAAAATCATTTTTTAAAAAGAAATAATATTATATTATATATACACTGAATCGAAATCCTATAGTATGTGCTGTGTCCGCGTCGATACAGCGTTCCCCCTCAAAAAGGTACGTATAGGTTTTAAATTCCATACATCAACTTAAGGATTAATGCTGTATTCATGGGTCCTACAGTATTCCCCCTTAATTATTGCACACGTCAGCTGTATGATTCATATGTCTGTGCTCGCTACAGTGCTGTATTGACGGTTCTGAGTGTACAAATAATTAACGTTGGATACTGTATTCTTGGGTCTTACAGCGTTCCCCCTCAATTGTTGAGTAAAAACAGTAAATTACTTACAGGGAGTCTGGCTGTAGCATTACCAATTCTTGTCTGAGCATGTTGAATCTTGCTGTGTCGAGAGGCTTGGTGAAGATGTCGGCCAACTGAACGTCTGTATGTACTTTTTCAAGGCGAACATCCTTGTTCTCGACATGATTCTTATAAAGTGATGCTTCATGTTGATATTCTTAGTGCGCGAGTGCAATACAGGATTGTGCGTGATTGCAATTGCACTCGTGCTATCACACATGATTGGAGTCTCTCTGGCAACGATTCTATAATCTGACAGTTGTTGCTGCATCCAAAGAATCTGCATATAGCAGCTACCAGCAGCATAGTACTCTGATTCAGCCGTGGAAAGAGAATTAGCCAATTGCTTCTTACTGAACCAAGAAACGAGTCTAGGTCCAAGAAAGTGACAAGTTCCACTTGTACTCTTCCTATCTAGCTTGCAGCCTCCAAGATCCGAGTTGCTGTATCCAACTAAATCGAATCCGCCTTCTTTAGGATACCATAGTCCTGCATCGACTGTTCCTTTAATGTACTTCAGGATTCGTTTAGCTGTATTGAAGTGTGATTCCTTAGGTGCAACTTGATATCTTGCACACACTGCAACAGCAAACTGGATATCGGGTCTGCTATCCATTAGGTACAGGAGCGAACCAATGAGCTTCCTGTAGAGTGATTGGTCAAACGGCTTTCCGGCTTCATCAGCACTAATTTGCACGGAAGTGCTCATGGGGGTTGGCGAGGATTTGGAAGTGTTCATTCCAAATTTGTTGAGAAGCTCCTTGCTGTAATTTTCCTAGTTGATAAATATACCTGTAGGCAACTGCTTTACCTGCAAACCTAGGAAATAACTAAGTTCCCCCATCATACTCATTTCAAATTTACTTTGCATGAGATGAGAGAACCTTTGACATAAAGCAAGGTTAGTTGAACCAAAAATAATATCATCCACATAGATTTGTACCATAAGAAGGTCATCACCTTCCTGTATCTTGAACAAGGTCTTGTCCACAACACCTTTCTCAAATCCGTTGTTGGTTAGATACTGGGACAGGGTTTCGTACCAGGCTCTAGGGGCTTGTTTAAGTCCATACATCGCTTTCCTTAGCCTGTAAACTAGATCGATACCGTCTGTGTTGGCAAACCCTGGTGGTTGTTCAACATAAACTTCTTCTGCAAGGTCACCATTCAGGAATGCACTTTTGACGTCCATTTGATATACGATAAAGCTCTTATGAGCGGCAAAGGCTAAAAATATCCTAATGGCTTCTAGTATCGCTACAGGGGTGAAGGTTTCATCATAGTCTATGCCTTCCTCCTGACTATAGCCTTGTGCGACTAGTCTAGATTTGTTCCTTATAATAAGTCCATTTCTATCCTTTTTGTTTCGAAATACCCATTTGGTTCCTATAACCGATTGATGAGTAGGTCTGGGTACAAGATACGATACATTGTTTCTTTCGAAACTGTTAAGCTCTTCTTCCATAGATGTTATCCAATGAGAATTATTAAGAGCGTCTATGGTCGAAACAGGTTCGGACTGGGATAAGAATACAGCGATAGTGCACATATTGAGTCTTCTAAGCTCGGATTGAGATTTCCATTCAGGAAACTGTGATATCTCAAAGATCGATTCTTCTTGTGCACAAAGTACATTTCCTTGTGTACTCTGTATTCTCCTACGAGTAGAAACACCAGCATTTATGTTTCCAATGATCAGCTCTTGCGGGTGATCTCTCAACCATCTTCGGTCGGGTTCTAATTCAGGATCCCGTACTGTATCGAAAGATTCTGTGGATACAACTTCAGCTTGTACAGCGTCGGCTTCGTCCACATCGATTCTTACAGCTGCGGGGTTGATTTCTAAATCAACGACAGGTTCTATGGGAGTTGGAGGATTCAAGATAGATAATTGTTGAATGTTATGGGTAACATCTTCTATTCCTGTAGGGTCATGGTGAGGTTCGTCGAACACTACATGAACTGATTCCTCGATCGTCAGCTTCCGTTTATTAAAGATTCTGAAAGCTTTGCTGACGGAGGAGTATCCTACGAATATTCCTTCATCTGATTTCTCATCAAAGGTTCTAAGTTGGTCCTTCCCATTATTCAATACATAACACCTGCATCCAAAAATGTGGAAATACGAAACTAACGGATTTTTGTTGTTCCATACCTCATATGCTGTTTTGTTGTGGTGCTTGTTGACGATACAACGGTTTTGAGTATAGCATGCTGTATTGGTTGCTTCACCCCAGAAACGCTGTGGCAATTTGCTTGCGGCAATCATTGTCCTTGTTGCTTCTTTCAACGTCCTATTCTTTCGCTCGGCAACACCATTTTGTTGAGGTGTTCGGGAAGCTGAGTATTCGTGCTGTATTCCATTCTCCGAACAGTATTGCTCTATAAAGCGGTTAGTAAATTCTGTACCTCTGTCGGAACGAATGCACACGATACTTAACGCCTTTTCATTTTGCAACTTTCTCAGGAGCTCGGGCAGCTTTGATGTTGTTTCCTTCTTCTTGCTAAGAAAGATCGTCCAAGCATACCTGGAATAATCATCAACAAAAACCATGCAGTATTTCTTACCTCCCAAACTTACTGGGTCTACAGGACCGTAGAGATCCATGTGTAGCATTTCTAACACTCTTTGGGTTGAAAGGTAGGATTTGCTCTTCAGGGTTGACTTGATTTGCTTGCCTTTCTGACATGGTCCGCAGACGCTGTCCTTCTTGAATGATACATTTGGCAATCCTCTAACCATTCCCTGTCTTGAGAGCTTGTTGATCGTCTTGAAGTTGACATGAGACATCCTCTTGTGCCATAACCAGCTAAGATCTGCAGTGCCTTTGGCAACAAAGCATGGAATTGAGGAGCTCATAGGCTTCCAGTCAGCAATATACATGTTACCTGATCTGCTTCCTGTAAGCACAACTTCCTTGGTTTGAATGTTTTTGACTCTACAGCGGTCTATATAGAATTTCACTGAGAACTGCTTATCACAGAACTGGCTAATACTAAGTAGATTATACTGTAAGCCTTCAACATATGCAACATCGGTGACTTTGAATTTCCCAACAAGTAGGTTTCCTTTCCCTCTTGTTCTTCCTTTAGACTTATCACCGAAACGAACTTTTGGACCGCGACCTTCTACAAAATCTGATAGCTTGCTCCTATCTCCGGTCATGTGTCGAGAGCATCCACTATCAAAGTACCAGGTATCCTCTTCTAGAATGTCCTGTAACAAAGAATTTAAGTAGATTTAGGTCCCCTTTGATTTTTGGGTCCATGATTGTTAGTTCCTCTTGGTACCCAAGTTTTCCTGGCAGCAATTGGTTTACTGTAGGACATACTCGGTACAGTGTTGCGATATCTACGGGGGGCATATCCGTAGTTGTTATAACCATGATAATTATTATGCATGAAAAATTCAGGGTTATTATTATTATTCCAGTACGAGTGCCGTCTTGGAGGTGGAGCCATTTTCTTAGGCCTAACAGCTTGCCTTCTGGGTCTCCAGTTGGATTCCCAATGATGTTGTTGATACTGAACCGGTATCTGCTGTCTCGATGGATAACGGGGCTCCTGTATCCAATACCTCGGCGTCTTGATCGATAATCTTGCCGTGCGGGCCTTTGGTAGTTGGAATCTGACCTTCCTTCACGAGCATTTGTTGGCGCTGTTGATATGCTCTGGGAGCATCTTTGTTGAGTGCGCCTCGTAGGTTGGAACGGCTTATGATTCCATGCGGAATAGGATTGCGGGGCGGAATAGCGACCTTCGGTTTTCTCGGTACAAAGAGTTCCTTCATGGGACTAGGGGTATCTTCCGATTCTGGAATGTGTTCCACACTCTTGACGAACACTGTACTAGTTTTCCCTTTGTTTGAACATGAGCTGTATCCTAAGCCACTTTTATCATGAGCATGTTGCCCAGTGCTCAGAATTTCTTCCATTCTTTTGGACGATTTCTCGAACGATTTCAGAGTGGTCTCAAGTTCAATTTCTCGCTTTTCGAGAGTTGTGATTTTGGCTTGAAGTAGAACCAAATCATTTGTCTTGCTCTCATTGTGAGTTTTAACCTCACTTAGTTCATGAGCAAGTTGATGATTGCTCTCCATGAGTTTTTCAAAATCGACTTTGCTGGTTTCACAATCAAGAGACATGTTTTCATAATTTATTTTCAGCAAGTCATTTTCATCTTTCAGCTCTAAATTAGTTAATTGAAGCTGTATATTCTCAGTTTTCAGTGTCTCATGGGCCTTTTGAATGTTTTTAAATTCATTCATCATGTTTTCAAAAGTATGAGATGCATTAGATGGAATAGCTGAGGTTGAGCTTACCTCATCGTCGCTGTCTTCACCTTCTGGAATGTCTTTGGCCATAAAGCACATATATGCTTTATCATCGAACTCATCGTCAGATGAATCACTTTCAGTGACCACCTGAAGACATTCTGCTGATTTGGATGGTGTGGGGGAGGCTTCTGATTCTCCAATCAGTGCCTTGAGCTTGTCTTTCCAAGCACGTCTTCTTTCATCTCTCTCTTGTTGCTCGGCCTCCGGCAACTTTTGGACTTTGGGATGAGGACATTTATTTGCATAATGCCCTGGTTTCCTGCAATTATAGCACAGGTTAGCGTCACCAGATGATGTTTCGGTACGTACCTTGTGAAAAGGTTTGGGACTGTAGGGAGTCTTTCCAGACTGTTTGATGAACTTTTTGAATTTGTGCATGAGAAGCGCCATTTCATATTGAGATAGGATGTCGTCGTCACTGTCAGCATTCTTGTGACTAGGCTTCGATGAGCTGGGCATGCTGTGTCGACGGTTCGATACAGCGGCTAGTGCTGTGACCTTTGAAGGAGATTCTTCAGCTTTCTCTCTTCTGTCAATATCATACTCAAAAGCTTTGAGGTCAGAGAAGAGATCAAAAGTAGATATTTCATTAAGATTGCAAGATACACGCATAGCTGTGGTCTTAATGTCCCATCGGGCTGGGAGAGATCTGAAAATTTTTAAGTTCTTCTCCTTTTGGGTATAAATTTTGCCCAAAGCTTCAAGTTCACCGACAATACCAGTGAATCTGAGGTCAAGTTCCTCAAGTGTCTCAGTTGGTTTCATTTCGAAAGATTCAAATTGCTGAGTCAGTTTTGAAATCTTGTTTTCTTTTGAGAGCTCAGTTCCCTCACAAATCAACTTGAGTTTATCCCAGATTTCCTTGGCTGATTTACAGCTCTTTACCTTCGAGAACGTGCCTTTGTCAAGAGTGACAAATAACGCGTTCTTAGCCACATTGTCGAGGTTGGCTCGCTTTCTTTCATCTGTGGTCCATTGCTCGCGTTCCTTCTCGAGCATCTCAGCATGGGCTTGGCCTTCAATCCTTGCGGCCGTGTTTACCTTCATGATCTTGATAGGGCCATCCTGTATCACAAAAATCATCTCTTCGTGCATTGCTGCAAGATGAGCCTCCATCCTAATTCTCCAATCATCAAATTCGTTAATAGAGAACATCGGTACTTTGTTGATCATAGAAGTATCCATGTAATAGTATAGAAATGAAAGATACTGTTTTGAAAATAAGTGATTTTGGATCTGATTCGGTTAAAAATACGACTGATTCTTTTTAGAATCAACCGCTCCGATACCACTTGTTGGCCACTAAGTATACTGGATACAGTTTGGGAAATAGTTTAAACAACAAACTGTACGGATTTTAAATTTGAGTGCGTAGCGGAAGTCTTAGATACAGTAGGTTGCTGTGGATACAGCAACTAAATGTATAGTGTATACTTAATTTATCACAGTAATTAAAACAGTAAAAACTGAAGGTAAATAACACAGTAATTAAAGTGGTTCGAGGTAAACCCCTCTACATCCACTGGTCCTCCACACAGGAGTAAAAAGTTTATTATAATTACTACGTACACAACTACGTAATTATAACAACACACAATCAATATATCGTTCACACAGATTGATATAAAGATCTTAGCTTCAACCGTTCACACAGATTGGTTTTGAGCTAATGCTTTGACTTGCTTCTTCACACACAGTTCTGAAGCTTCGTCTTCTTCAATGCAAATCCTTCACACACAGTTCTGAAGAAGCACAGATTACTCAGTCCACACCGGGCTGATCTTGGTTTGTTCAAAGTATAGAACAGATGGTGAACAACAACTTTTACTTTAAGAGCTCTCAGCTAATGAAGTGTTGTTCAGGATGATGAGCACTGTATATCTCTTTTGATCTTAATTGCAGTAAGCTTTGGAGATATGTTTTGCTCTGATGATAGCTTGATATTTTCGATAGCTTGGATGTTAGGTCACTGATCTTCAATGCCAAGATGAGATATATATAGTCTCTGAAACATATATCCGTTGAGATGTATCCGTTTGAGTGAGATTCCGTTCCAACGAGATTATAACACGATCCGGATTTAGCGGGATTTGAAGATCTGTTGACTGACAGTATTTAAATACTTTATCCTTGAGTATTTAAATACTTCTTTATTCAATGGGACTTGACTTCCGGAGATTCCTTCTTTGTCCTGTTGTGAGCTGTATGGAAGATAACTGTATTGGAGATTCGAGACAGTTTCCATACTTGGTCTTTTATAAGACTTCTTGCTGTACTGAAGGGCTTCACTATATGCTGATTCAAGGCAGGTCTTCGATACTGGATAATGCTTCAATACTTCGATACAGTTTCCTTTGCTGTATGCGGATTGGCATATATGTCAAAACCTCTTTATCAAATACCATTCGATACAGGGATTGGATATCCCGGCTGATTCGATACAGGGTTCTTGATTTCCCAACACCAGGTTTGCACCGTTAAGGTATCGAGTATTATCGGTTTCGGTCCTTACCGGTTCCGGATCCCAACTTCAAAACTGTATCCGGACCGCTAACGTTTCGGGTGAGTATCGGTCCCGGGTATTTCGGGCGGGTTCTCGGGTATCTTGGATCGTTAAAAGCCTTAATCACAAAAACCTCATAATCGAAACATGAACGGAGAATTTTTTTCAAATATATGCTAAGGAAATTAAGAGATAAGGTCTTTTAAACTTATTTTTTTTATATGTACTAATATTTTATACAATATTTTGTACGATGTATGTTTACGAAAAATTACAGATTTTTTACCGGGTTAACGGTTTCGGTCCTTATCGGTTTCGGTTCTAACTTTGGTACCAGTATTCGGACCGCTAATCTTTCGGGTGAGTATCGGTCCGAGGTATTATCGGGCGGTTCTCGGGTGGTTCTCGGGTATACTTGGATCGCTAACAGCCCTAGAAGTGCCGCTGTCTCCTTATTGTGAGGAATTATATTCATTGTTGAAGTTTGGTAGTTCACCTTTTCGGTTCGAACAGTAAAAGATGGGAGAGAGGAACGTTTTGAATAAATACTACCCACGGGACTTAGATCCGGCGAAAATTCGGCGGCTACGGCGATCGAAGAACAACCGTATGAAGGTGCAGACGATGCTTCTGATGAATATTTGTTGCCGCACGTCCGACAATTTTACAAGGGCACCAAATCCAATTACCACAAAGAAGACGTCAGCCAAACGTGCCTACGTCCTCGCTCGATATCTTTTTACTTAGGCTTAAGATAAACCTCTGCACCTCTCTTCTATCGGTCGAGAGATAACCGTTACAAGCTCGTCTTCTATCGGTCCGAGTAAACCGTTCAATCACTATCTTTGTGTCGGTCCAAGTTAAACCGTTTTCCTTTTCTATTGGACAAGAAATCAACCACTCTAACTTTCTATCGGTACTAGATAAACCTCACTTAGATATCGATTATGATTCTAACAATGCCGGATCCTTGATCCTAATAACACCGAATCTAATCGTATCTTTTCTTTTACCTCTCGTATATGTGTTGAATGTATAAACACTCAAAATTATCAATATAAGCACAATTACAACAAGAATATCAATATCAATATCTGATCAATGAGTCGTTTGCTTTGCGTTGTTGTTTGATAAATACCATTAGAAGTGGTATTTATAGGCTCCAACGCCTCAACTACCCGTTAGCCACTTTAGCCTCATTTACGTACGTTATAGCCTCCACTTTACGTACGTTAGCTTACTTACATACGTTAACATCAATATGTTACGTACGTTATACGCTTCACAAAACAGTCCAGTAGCTTTCGTCTTGATCATTACGTACGTTAACCAAACACCCATTACGTACTTGCATGCTGACCTATGCCATGACATCATCTTCAACGTTCATCTTATTTGAATTCAGAAACACATTGTTACGTACGTTAAACCTTGTACATTACGTACGTTATTCTTGTACCATTACGTACGTTAAGTTTTCTTCTTAGCGTATGTTATGTATGATGAGGTAACTCATCTTCTTGTCTGATCAGGTAGGTTTTAATTTTATCTCATCTGATCAGGTAGGTTGATCTCGTCTGATCAGGTAGGTTTTCATCTTGACTGATCTGAACAGATTAGCTTTTCCCGAATTGCGCGACTTTTTGCGTCTTCGACTTCTTCGTTGATTTGCTTCGCTTCTTTGTTGTTTTGCTTTGTTTAACAGCTTTAATCATCAAAACTCGATTAATAAATATTTAGAATAAAATATTCCAACAATCTCCTCCTTTTTGATGATTACAAAACAACACATTGAATTGGATAAAACCTGCAAAAATAATATATATATATACAGATCAAAGTTTTCTACTTTGTCCGTTTCGTTAGTTTCACCCATCTTTTCTTTTTCTGTCATTTTCGACTTTCTCCCCCTTTTTGTCCGATTCTACTCCTTTCTCCCCCTTTTTGTATTCAGCAAAAAGTGTAAATCAAAATATACCAACTGAATAGAGGATACCAATTAATGATAAAATATGATATGATAAAATATGCATAAAAATGTAACTCCCCTTTTTTGAAATACATAATACTCCCCCTGAGTAAAATATCAATTGTTAAAAATTAATTTTTGGGGATCCAACCTATAGTTGGTTTTTGTTTAGAGACATAGACGATATTCGGAATTAAAGTTCCATTGGGAATCCAAATCTTCTTAATTTTAATCGTCCGTCGTGGGCTTTTGCAGTTTGAAATATGATGCCCAATTTTCATACATTTTTCGCAATGGGATATTTTGAAATTTAAGGATTCTGTTTTAGAATGAGGTTTGAATCCTAACCCCTGTTTATTTAAACTAAATTTTTGAACCGAGAGCATTTGTTCATATTTATCGTTTCCACATGAAAATTTCTTCGTTAAATTCTTTAGCTCGGTTTGAACTTTCAAAAGATCATCCTTTAAAATATTTTCATTTTCAAGGCAATGAGAATGATCGGTTTCAACGAATTCCCCTTTTTCAAGAATTTTGGAAATTTCAGTTTCCAATAATTTATTTTTTGCTTGGTGGGATTTAATCTCGGATAAAGCATTCTGAAAATCCATATGCAATAATTCAAATGTTTCAAATAGCTCGCCGTGAGAGAATGTACTTACTTGACTTTCGACATCGCTATCGTCGAATGAACTTCGAGCCATAAGAGCGAGATTATTTTGATTGATAAAATCATCATCATCTTCTTCAACGCTCCATGTTGTTATTAAAACCTCATTCTTGGGGTTTGCTCGGCAATTTTTCGCAAAGTGGCCTGGTTTAACACAGACTCGACAGTTGTTGTCGAATTTCTTCATTCCGCCCGAGATGTCTTTCTTTCTCCGGTTTAATAAGGTTTGGAACTTATTAATATTCTTGGCATAATATGTCGATTCTTCGTCGCTTTCATCAATCGGGATTTCTTCTCTTTTTGACATCTTAGCCTTCATGGCTATTGATCTTTCATTCGTCTTCAGTTTAGCATTCCGAGATTTTAGGACAATCTCGTAGTTTATAAGTGAACCAACGATAGCACTAAAATCAAGATTGTTTAAATCTTTAGATTCCATTATTGCCGTACCCGTGCCGCCCCATTCAACAGGTAGTGATCTTAAGATTTTCTTGACTTTCTCACTACTTGATAATAGTTTACCGAACGAAGCTAGTCCATTAGTGATGACCGTGTTGCTACCCAAAATATTATCCGGAGATGGTATTGCTGGAATGGATGAGTAGCAAACAAAAATGCGAGAGCACGTCCGTGGGGAAGTAAATAACACAAGATTTTCCGGGTTTGTTAGGCCCGGGCTTGAATGCTCTCACGAGATGTTATTAATACGAATACGTTGGAGTACAAATATTAATGTAAGAGTACAATTACAATGAGTGTAAAAGACCCTAGTTATCTAGCTCTTGAGTGCTGGTGATTGCCGGAAGAACCAGAGTTGAAGCTCTGTGAGTTCTTGCTCTCGTTTCTGCCGACTGTCTTCGGGTTAAGAGGTTCTGAGAATGAGAGATAGAAAGATGTCCGAAGTTTATAGTCTAGCCAAGAGAGAGAAGCCAACCGAGAGAGAAGCAGGCAGAAAAGCAGAGAAAGAGTCTGAATTTCTGAACCTTTTTCCAGTTGCTGGAGGTTCTCTATTTATAGGACTGGGGGTCACTGGGCGATCGCCTCTGCTGTATTATAATAAACGGGCGATCGTTTTTAGCACATGGGCTGATTGCCTTACAGTTCGCGGCTGCTGCTGGCAGCCAGCTGTGTGAACCAATGAGAAGACGCCATGTGCCTTACGTTGCTGTCTTGGGAGGTCCACTTTGGACCTTTCGGCGGGTCTGTCGGTAGGTGAGGTTTGTCCTTGCCGTTTGACAGCTGTTGATGGGCTGGAGTCAAAGATCCATGTTCTGCGGCTCCATTCGCGGATCTACACATAGGTCTCTATTCCAAGTTTCGGCCTTCGCATACTTGGCGGATGTTGGCTTTACGTGGCATGAGGCGGTCGTCCATGATCGGTCACCTGGGACGATCGCTAGTTGCCGGGAGACGATCGTCTTGGCAGTCGATCGCTCGGCGCAGGGTCGTGTTCTGGGTCTTTCGATCGGCAAGTCGGCCTTGGTCTATTTGACTCTGGTTCGGTCGCCCGGTCCTTGTGCCGATCGCCTGTTGAGGTGTATAAATCTCGACACAACAATTGCCCCCCAGCTTGCTCCGATGTTGAAGGCATGGGGTGAGGTGGTTCCACTGACGATCGTTTAGGATAAAGACGGGCGATCTGTTGAGCGGACTTTGGTCTCGGATTTGGGCGACCTGGTCGTTTGGCGAGCTATCTTCGGTCTTGTTCTTGTGATCTTCAATTTTGCAGATCCCTCATGGAAGGCTAATTGTTTTGACCTTGAGGAACCGTGCACAGTCGCGGAGTTCGATGGACCGACCTCCATGACCGTGTCTTGTGCGCGAGGGACATTCCACCTGTAGGTTTGTCTCGCGACTCACTTTATTGTGAGGGTCCTCCGTTAGGCTGCGCCCGCCTCGTATTTAAATGAAGGGCGAGCGGTCTTGGTCTGGAGGAGTCCTTGCGCGGGGCGTCGTCGGATTAATTGACTCCACGTCCGCGGCTTGTTAGCACTTTTCTACCTCGGATCGTCATGTTAGATGGCAATCCTCGACGGTATACGTTGTGACAGGGGTAGGGACGCGTCGCATTATCCGGGTCCACCATGTTAGATGATGAACCTTTGAGGGCAGGCGAGCGTGTCCGCAGATTTGTTTGGAGGGTACTTCGGCTACGCCCACCTCGTATTTAAACGAAGGGAGAGCGATCGCAGCCCAAAGGTACCTTGCATGGACGAAGCTGTCGGTTCCATCGACTTCCAGGGCTATGGCTGCACTCTTCTACCTTGGATCGTCATGTTAGATGGCGATCCTCGACGGTATACGTTGTGCTGAGGGAGGCGATCTCGTGCTTAGGTCCATCATGTTAGATGATGAACTTTAGATGGCGAGCGAGTCCTCCATTTTTGGAGATGTTTGCTTGGGCAGTAGCCTTTCGTTGTACTTTAGCCTTCGGGCGACCATGTTTGATTCTGGCGATCGGACTGGGAAACCGGCGATTGTCGTTCTGACGCCGATCGCGGCGCTTGATCTTTTCCGCTCGGGGTTCCGGCTAAGTTACTAGACTGTCCAGCTTGCCCTCCTCGAACAATCTCCAGAGTTGTCTGAGGAGGTCGCGACACTGATCGGTGTTGTGGCTGGGACTCTTGTGGTAAGCACAAAATTTGTTGCGGTCCAGATGACCGTGGTTCCTTACCGCCTTCGGCTTGCTTAGCCGCTCGCGCCCCTGGATGGCGTAGAAAATATGAGCCGGAGATAGAGTGAGGTTGTGGTAGAGATGGGCTTCCACATCCTCGAAGGTCTTGAAATCACCGGGTGGCTTGGCGACCGCCTTGTTGGACTTGGCGATCGTCGTCTCTGCCCCCTCGTCTTGGCGAAGGGCGAGTAACCTTCGCCTGGCCAAAAAGTCTGTGGCCTTGGCGCGGAAGATTGCGTAGGTTGGGGGGATGTCCTTCGTAAGGTGCCTGAACATGGGCGAAAGACCATTGAATCCTCCGAGGACCGAGTAGAGGGCGATCTCGTCACTTACGGGCTCGCCATTGAGGATTATCTCATCTACCCGGTCGATGTACTTTGCGTCAGTCTCGTCTTCCCCCTACCTGATTTTCATCATGCGGTGGGGACCTTCTAGTCGAGCGACCTTGGCGGCGAAGTACGATGTGAAGTCGCTCGCCAGCTGTTCAAAGGAACTGATGGATCGCGGTGGCAATGATATGTACCACCTATGGGCCAGTTCGCCCAATGTCAAAGGGAACATTCGGCATCTGGTCGCGTCAGATGCCCCGCATCCGGTCATGTAGATCCGGAACTTGCTCAGGTGAGTCTCGGGCTCCGATCTCCCCTCATATAAAGGTGTTTGAGGAGGAGTGATCCTTGGCTGCACGGGGGCGAGTTCGATCTGGACCGCGAGCGGCTCACTCAGCTCGGCGATCATTCTCTTGGTGCCTGCCCCAGTTTCTAGGAGCGCCTTCATGCCATCGAGCTGGCGTTGCATTGCGGCCATCGCCGTAGCTTGGTCGCTCATGGTTTGGCTCTCGAAGCGGGAGCCGAGGCAATCGTGTACCGATCTCCTGGCTCCGCAGTAGGCGATGAGGTCGTCGCCGCCAATCTTGGTTCTTTGGCGAGGAGGAGCCAGATGGCTGGTCTGCCTTTTGGGAGTTGGGTATGCCGAACTCCTGGTGACGGATTCGGGCTCCATCATCTCATTGCTGGGGCCAGAATGCCCCGGTCGCCATGATGGGTCGCTTCCTAGGCGGCTGAAAACGGAACTATCCCGCCTCGCGAGTGCTTCTGCTCGTGAATCGGGGCTTCCTGACGATTGCTCGACGAGTAACCCCTTGAGCTTCCGTTTACCCGCGCGGCGGAAGGCTGATGGCATAACTGCGGGCGTACCGCATGCTCTCCGTCGCTCCTGTAGGATGTCCATGGCCTCCTCGATCTGTTCCGCTGTTTGGAACTGATCGAGCGAGAGACTAGGGCCGTCCCTCGGGGGCGGGATCGAGAGTCTCGCGCCACCGCGGCTAAGCTTCCGCCGTAGGTTGAGGCTCGGATTGAGCCGGAATAAGGCGTCAGGCGGATCGAAGAGTGGATCTCTTCGATGTGGTGGCAGACGTCATGATTCTGAAGGTTTTTCTTTGAAGAATAGTGAAAGTTTCTTCAAGTATATGCCCCGGAGAATAGTGAGTGTTCTTCGAGACGGTCAGAATGAAAATGAAGGTTAAGATCCCCTTCCTCTAGCGCCAATTGTTGCTACCCAAAATATTATCCGGAGATGATATTGCTGGAATGGATGAGTAGCAAACAAAAATTCGAGAGCACGTCCGTGGGGAAGTAAATAACACAAGATTTGCCGAGTTTGTTAGGCCCGGGCTTGAATGCTCTCGCGAGATGTTATTAATATGAATACGTTGGAGTACAAATATTAATGTAAGAGTACAATTACAATGAGTGTAAAAGACCCTAGTTATCTAGCTCTTGAGTGCTGGTGATTGCCGGAAGAACCAGAGTTGAAGCTCTGTGAGTTCTTGCTCTCGTTTATGCCGACCGTCTTCGTGTTAAGAGGTTTTGAGAGTGAGAGATAGAAAGATGTCCGAAGTTTATTGCGTAGCCAAGAGAGAGAAGCCAACCGAGAGAGAAGCGGTGCGAGAGAAAGAGTCGAATTTCGAACCTTTTTCCGATTCTTTGGAGGTTCTCTATTTATAGGGATTTGAGTCATTGGCGATCGCCTCTGCTGTATTATTACAAGCGGGCGATCGTCTTTAGAACATGGGATGATTGCCTTAAAGTCCGCCACTACTGCTGGCAGCCAGCTGTGTGAACCAATAAGAAGACGCCATGTGCCTTACGTCGCTGTCTTGGGAGGTCCACTTTGGACCTTTCGGCGGGTCTGTCGGTAGGTGAGGTTTGTCCTTGCCGTTTGACAGCTATTGATGGGCTAGAGTCAAAGATCCATGTTCTGCGGCGCCATTCGCGGATCTGCACATGGGTCTCTATTCCGAGTTTCGGCCTTCGCAGACTTGGCGGATATTGGCTTTACGTGGCATGAGGCGGTCGTCCATGATCGGGCACCTGGGACGATCGCTAGTTGTCGGGAGACGATCGCCTTGGCAGTCGATCGCTCGGCGGTGGGTCCTATTCTGGGTCCTTCGATCGGCAAGTCGGCCTTGGTCTATTTGACTCTGGTTCGGTCGCCCGGTCCTTGTGCCGATCGCCTGTTGAGGTGTATAAATCTCGACACAACAGATCGCAAATCGGACGAGCATGTTGGTGATGGACTCGTCACCCTTCATCATGAATAACTCATCGTCATGGAGAAGCATATTGATATTCGTCTCCTTGACTTGAGTTGTTCCCTCATGTGTGATTTCAAGGATTTTCCATATCTCTTTATCACTTTCACACGATGAGATACGATTGACCTCTTCTGGATTTAAGGCACAATATAGAAGTTGAGTAGCCTTACAATTTAGATGGTCGTTCTTCCAATCCTTGTCATTATATTCTTCGAAACTCTTAAGAGATCCGTCGGATTTGATTGGAACTTTCGGGCTAAGGCAAATGATCTTCTAAATCTCTATATCATAGGCAGAATAAAGGTCGACATCTTTTTCTTCCATGTCATATAATTTGATCCATCAAAGAATGGTGGTCGGTTCAGGGCAAGACCTTCGACCGGAGCAAATTGGAGTGCCATTTGGATCTTCTCCTTGGATGTTAAGCCATTTGTTAGAGGTACCGCTCCAATACCAATTGTTGGAGCAAGATTGGTCGGTATCGCCGTTTGGAGATAAAGTTATAAAACTCTTTCGCGTTGCGGAAGCGATTTAAGTAAAGGTACGGAAATTAAACGACACAAGGATTTATAGAGGTTCAGCCAAACGTGCCTACGTCCTCTCTCGGTATCATTTTACTTAGGCTTAAGATAAACCTCTGCACCTCTCTTCTATCGGTAGAGGGATAACTATTACAAGCTCGTCTTCTATCGGTCCGAGTAAACCGTTCAATCACTTGTCTTTATGTCGGGCCAAGTTAAACCGTTTTCCATTTCTATTGGACAAGGAATCAACCACGCTTTCTATGGGTACTAGATAAACCTCACGTAGATATCGTTTGTGATTCTAACAATGCCAGATCCTTGATCCGAATAACACCGAATCCAATCGTATCTTTTCTTTTACCTCTCGTGTATGTGTTGAATGTATAAACACTCAAAATTATCAATATAAGCACAATTACAACAACAAGAATATCAATATCAATATCTGATCAATGAGTCGTTTGCTTTGCGTTGCTGTTTGATGAATACCATTAGAAGTGGTATTTATTGGCTCCAACGCCTTAACTAGCCGTTAGCCACTTTAGCCTCCTTTACGTACGTTATAGCCTCCATTTTACGTACGTTAGCTTCCTTACGTACGTTAACATCAGTATGTTACGTACGTTATACGCTTCACAAAACAATCTAGTAGCTTTCGTCTTGATCATTACGTACGTTAACCAAACACACATTACGTACGTTATATTCGGTCAATTTATCCGTTGCATGCTGACCTATGCCATGACATCATCTTCAACGTTCATCTTGTTTGAATTCCGAAACACATTGTTACGTAACTTAAACCTTGTACATTACGTATGTTATTCTTGTACCATTACGTACGTTAAGCTTTCTTCTTAGCGTACGTTATGTATGATCAGGTAACTCATCTTCTTGTCTGATCAGGTAGGTTTCATCACGTCTGATCAGGTAGGTTGATCTCGTCTGATCAGGTAGGTTCTCATCTTGACTGATCTGAACAGATTAGCTTTTCCCGGATTGCACGACTCTTTGCGTCTTCGACTTCATCGTTGATTTGCTTCGCTTCTTTGTTGTTTTGCTTTGTTTAACAACTTTAATCATCAAAAATCGATTAATGAATATTTGGAATAAAATATTCCAACAATCTCCCCCTTTTCGATGATTACAAAACAACACCCTGAATTGGATAAAACCTGCAAAAATAAAATATATATATATATATATATATATATATATATATATATATATATATATATATATATATACAGATCAAAGTTTTCGACTTTGTCCATTTTGTTAGTTTCACCGATCTTTTCTTTTTCTGTCATTTTCGACTTTCTACCCCTTTTTGTTCGATTATACTCATTTCTCCCCCTTTTTATATTCAGCAAAAAGTATAAATCAAAATATACCAATTGAATAGAGGATACCAATTAATGATAAAATATGATATGACAAAATATGCATAAAAATGTAACTCCCCCTTTTTAAAATACATAATACTCCCCTGAGTAAAATATCAATTGTTAAAAATTAATTTTGGGGATCCAACCTATAGTTGGTTTTTGTTTAGAGACATTGACGATATTCGGAATTAAAGTTCCCTTGGGAATCCAAATCTTTTTAATTTTAATCGTCCGTCGTGGGCTTTTGCAGTTTGAAATATGATGCCCAATTTTCATACATTTTCGCAATGGGATATTTTGAAATTTAAGGATTCGGTTTTAGAATGAGGTTTGAATCCTAACCCCTGTTTATTTAAAGTAAATTTTTGAACCGAGAGCATTTGTTCAAATTTATCGTTTCCACATGAAAATTTCTTCGTTAAATTCTTTAGCTCGGTTTGAACTTTCAAAAGATCATCCTTTAAAATATTTTCATTTTCAAGGCAATGAGAATGATCGGTTTCAACGAATTTCCGTTTTTCAAGAATTTTGGAAATTTCAGTTTCCAATAATTTATTTTTCGCTTGGAGGGATTTAATATCGGATAAAGCATTTTGAAAATCCGTATGGAATAATTCAAATGTTTCAAATAACTCGTCGTGAGAGGATGTACTTACTTGACTTTCGACGTCGCTATCGTCGAATGAACTTCGAGCCATAAGAGCGAGATTATTTTGATTGATAAAATCATCATCTTCCTCTTCATCGCTCCATGTTGCTATTAAAACCTCCTTCTTGGGGTTTGCTCGACAATTTTTTTCAAAGTGGCATGGTTTACCATAGACTCGACAGTTGTTGTCGAATTTCTTCATTCCGTGATAACACTCATTTTACACATATTTTTGCAATGTTTTTCCGGATTTTAAGATCCTAAAATGTGTAGAATTGTGTCGTTTGTGCTCATATTGTGTTTATTGGACTCGATCACGCTTGGGTACGTTTTATTGATTTTATAGGTACTTTAAGGACATTAATCAAGCAAGAACTAAGTCTCAACCCCAATACATATCAAGCAATGCGGAAACGAAAGATCGAGCCGAAAAAGAAGGAAAAACGGAGTCAAAACGGACCAACACAGACACGGCCGTGTAATTTGACACGGGCCGTGTCACTTGCTCGGCCGTGTCAACTGACACGGTCGGGTTCATTGTCCAGCGCCTTTTGCTGTTTCTAGAGCAGTATGACACGGGCCGTGACATTTGACACGGGCCGTGTCACTTTTCGATGGAAAAATCACTTTTTGACATTTTTGCAAGATTTGGTGAAGAAAAGTTGGTATTTTGGGTGGATAAAAAGGCTGGAAACATGGAAGGAAGAGGAGATTCTGAAGATTGGAGAGATTGGAGAGAGAAAAACAAAAGATTTAAAGGCTTTTCCAACCAAAAGAAGAGATTTGAAGGGAGTTTTTGAAGAACACTTGAAGAACATTTGAAGGCTTGATCCTAAATCTACTCAAGACACCATCCGAGTTTTATCTTCTCCCTATCTTTTACTTATTTTTGTTGTTTTATTTAGCATGAACATGATGAACATGATATTTATTGAGATTTCTTTCATTACCATGTCCGGCTAAACTTATTAGATTCCGGGCATGGGAGTACGTTGACTCATGTTATTTTTGAGGGATTGATGAATATATATATCTAGTGTGATTTCTTTATCAAATACTTGGTTTTAATTCATGTTAGAGCACTTGATCAATATTTTTACATGTTTAACTTAATTGCTAATAATTCGAGAGAAGAGGGCATTAATAGGTTTCGAGTATTTGACGTAGTAAATTACGAGATTGAGAAATCGGTGATGAACTATGATGATATTTAATCTTATGAATATTTTGGAGTAAGATAATTTATAATAGACGAAGATGTTGTTATAGGTTGTTTAATCTACGTATTAATGCATCTCGAGAGAGACTTTAGAATATTGTTGTGATTATCATTTTGGAGATGCACTTAGAACCCTTCGACATCAATCCCGACTAAACTTAGTGATCAACGAAAACCTAGCCTTGGAATCTATCTTTCAAAACTCTTTCAATTTTCTTTAATTTGGATATTGTCATTTGTTTAAATTAATTGTCATCATTTTATTTTATTTTGTTAACCATTCATTCACCTTTGGATCGTCTAGATAAAACCGGAATCATTATTATCTAGTACTCAACACAATACGAATATTTAGTCTCTATGGAATACGACCTTGCCGCTTTCTACATTTACTCCGTATACTTGCGGATTGTTTAAAAATATAGCGAACAAGTTTTTGGCGTCGTTGCTGGGGACTAATTTATTTTTATTAGTTTTGATATTACGATAAGTGTTTCCGGTCTTACTTTAGACAAATTTTTCTATTTTATTTGATTTTGTTACTCCCGTATTGTTTTTGGTCGTGTTGCAGGACGTACATGAACACCCTCTCATCTCGAGAACCTTTGGAAAATCTTATTCCCGAAGTAGAAGCATTTGCTCGAAGAAAAAGTGTTGCTACGCGGAAATTACAAAGGGATATATTTGACGAAATGGTGGGAGCGGGAGAGATTACCAACGCGGGCAATGAAAATGCAGCAGCCCAAAATCCAAATAATGAAGGCGTACGGGCTGAGCAGCCCGCACTTCGAATTCAATCCATTCGGGATGGATTTCGGCCGAAGCTTGACCAAAATTTTAGGGGAATTTCTCATATTCCTATCAACGCCCTAAATTTTGAGTTGAAGCCTTCATTAATATCGATGGTTCAACAAAATCAGTTTGGGGGATTTGCCACAGAAGATCCGCACGCCCATTTATTCCACTTTATTCTAATTTGTGATACCATCAAAATGAATGGGGTGCGAAACGATGCAATAAGATTGAAGCTATTTCCATTCTCCTTGAGAGAAAAGTCTCGTAGTTAGCTTGGAACTCTTGCTACAGGGAGCATAAGTACATGGGACGAGTTGTGTGAAAAATTTCTATTCAAATTCTTCCCGCCCAACAAGACTATGAGATTGAAGAGCGAAATCATGCAGTTCCGACAAATGGATTCAGAAATGTTATATGAGGCATGGGAACACTTCAAGGATTTGTTAAGACGATGTCCTCGTCATGGTTTTCCGGAAGACCAACAAATGTGTTTCTTTTATAGTGGGTTGGCCGGAGAAACGAGAAATCTTGTTGATGCATCGGCCGGAGGAGCACTACTAGCCAAAAGCGTAGAGGAAGCATATGAATTGATCGAGGAGATGGCAATTAATTGCTATCAATGGCCTACTGAGAGGACTAATGTTCGTAGAGTGGCCGAAATTTCAGACTCGGATCCTATAAAGGCTTTAACGGCACAAATGTCAATTTTGACCAACCATTTGGAAGTTCTGACAAAGAGTGCAAATGAAAAAATAACTCCTAAAGGAAGTGCACCACCAACCGACCCTTTGGAGGAGGCTCATTACATCAATAACCATAGTTTCAATAACTATCGAAATAATCCTCATCCGGGGTTTTATCATCCTCCCAACAGAAATCATGAGAATCTTATTTACGGGAATTCGAGAAATACGTTGCAACCGCCGACGAGATTTAAAGTGTCGAATGGTGAGGTGATAGAAGAGTACAAGCCAAATTCTAATCTAGAAAATATTTTGGCTACTTTCATGATGGAAACAAAGAGTCGGTTTACCCGAGATGAAGAAAAATTTGATTGGATTGAAAATCATGTGACTCAATTAGCAACCACTGTTGGAGCTCAAATGAGAAACCTAGAAACGCAAATCGGTCAATTGGCTAAAATCGTAGGAAGCCAACATCAAAAGGGCCAATTTCCAAGCAACACCGAGGAAAATCCAAAAGCACAATGCAATGCTATTTTTTCGTATATTGTGAATGAAGAGCTACCGAAATCAGAGAATGAAGACGAAGATGCAACCGTGTTGTCTAATAAAGCTGATTTGATAATGTCCATTAATGAGGTGAAGGATCGGTCCGATATTGAGCATATTGAGGAGAAGAAGAAATTTGTGGTTTTCATGCAAGACATGGCGTCAAAGAAAAAAGAATTGGAGCGCCTACCGAAAAAGCTTAACGATCCAGGGAGTTTTTCAATTAATTGCTCTATTTCTGGATATTCATTAAAAGATGTATTTTGTGATCACGGTTCAAGTGTTAATATATTGCCTTTATCTATTTTCAGGACACTTGGATTAGGAGAATTGAGGCCATCTCCAGTGCATTTACACTTCTTAGATCAATCTTTGGCGTACCCAAGGGGAATAGTGGAGGACGTGATTGTAAAGATTGATAAATTTGCCTTCCCCGTTGATTTTTTAGTGCTTGACGATGAGGGGAAGAAAGAGGGTCTAGTAATACTTGGACGCCCGTTTTTAGCTACTGCAAGAGCATTAATTGATGTGAACCGAGGAGAATTGACAATTAGGAGGCATGATGAAGAGGGCATATTTTTGATGACCCCTCGATTTGATGGATTGACAAATGGAGAACCTCCTGATAAAATTACACGTAAACCGGATTGTAAGAGCTCGTCGAATGATCCGGGATGAAGGAAACAGGCGTCTGGCTGAAGACGTTAAATTTAGCGCTGGTTGGGAGGCAACCCAACGCTTGCGTCTGGCTGAAGACGTTAAACTTAGCGTTAATTCTGAGGCAACCCAATAGTTCTTTTAGTTTTGTTCTTTTTCGCATTTTATTTTTATTTTTTCTTGATGTAGAACTGACCGGTTTAACTGTTGGTGTTCAATTCGTAGGAAAAGACCCGGAAATCAAAAATGTACTTTCCAGGCCTGTATGACATGGGCCGTGTCATTTTACATGGTCGGGTCAGGCATCCAGTCGTTTTTCAGTTTCCGGACAAGTACGACATGGGCCGTGTCATTTGACACGGTCGGGTCAGGTGGGCAGGCGATTTTTGGTAAAAACGGAGCAGGTATGACACGGCCATGTCATTTGACACGGGCCGTGTCAGTCAGGAGTATATATATGCAAAACTCGACCGTGCCCTATTCATCTTCAACCCTTTGGCATGTCCAACAAGGCCACTTTCCTCCGCCAAATTAGTAGGACCGGTTGTAAGTAATTCTTGACCCAAAGTTTTTTTATTATTTAAATACTATACCCCTTTCGTGTGTATACTCTTTAATTCAAGTTTGGGGGAGATATTGGGTCAAGAAATACTTATATTTGTTTGTCTATTTTTTTTTGTTATTTTGTTCTTTGGATTTTGGTTTGGATTTTGGTGTGAATTTTATTTGCATTTTTGGTGTGATTTTTTTTTTTGATTTTGGTGTGTATTGTTTTTTGTTGTTGTTTTGAACTCGGTATGTTTTGAGTATCATGTACTTGGATGAAACTCGAAAGAATGAACTCTTGTTTTGGATGCCTCAGGATTTATTTTGTTATTTTGATATGCAAATCGAGGATAATTTGAAGAGGAAAAATTGTAGAATAATCAAGAGGGTGTGAAATTGAATAAATAGTTTAATACCTTGGAAATATGAACAATTCTAACTTGTGAGCTTTTGAGCCTTCGTGCATCATTAAATATGCAAGTTTCATTGTTGAGTGTACCATTCATGTTTTAAGACTCTAGAACTTGCCTTGGTATCTTATTCGAAACTACAAGTGTGCGTGCAAATTAGTGAAAGTGATTTTAGGCGATTTTTTTCGTTAGCCCTTCAAACCTTTTTGCCAACCCGACAGTTATTAATTCCCTAGTTAGCCCAATTTAGCTTAAAGCCTATTTCTTGTTAGCTACATTATGAGCTTTCCGTTCCATTATAAACTTTTGTCCCTATACTTGAGCGTATTAGAACAAATTGGCAAAAGAATGAAAAGGTGTGTGGGGGCGATTGGGAAGGTTGTTGGTCCAATGGCGATGATTTATCAAAATAAATTTGAAGGAATAATGTTGTGATTATAATGACGATGTTATCCACCAGAAAAAAATGGTTAAATGGAGCGATAAGGAGGAATAAGGTTGTGATTTTCACTTTCAAAAAGCGCTTATTTCGATTATATTAAAATCAAGGGGTTGAAGGAAGCAAATTCCAGGGAAAACAAAAATTTTGAGATCCTAATTGAGCTAAGTGATTATTGAGATGATGTTCTAATTTGCTCAAGTCAAGTCACTTTAGCCATACTTATCCTACCCCAACCAAAAAGCCTACATTACAACCAATAAAGTCCTTTTTGATTCACCAAATTTGCATGCACAAATAGTGGTAGAGATGTAGACGACTGGCAAACCTATGGGGATTCTTATTTTATTCAATGAATTTTGAGCGTCACTTATCCCATTATACACTTTGAGAGTGAGGGAATACACTTGATCGGTGAGGTTCATATTCTTCAAGTATTGTCTATGATGTTAAGGAAGCACCCCAGAGATTTGAATACTTTATAGAACTCGACTTATTTATTTCTTGAGGCGCATTGATGAATTTTCAAAATGATCCTTTGAGGTGTGTTGAGGGATGAGTTCCCTTAAGAGTGGTTGTTCTGAAGTGCATTGCTCGGGACGATCAACATTCAAGTTTGGGGAATTTTGATAACACTCATTTTTACACATATTTTTACAAAGCTTTTCCGGATTTTAAGATCCTAAAATGTGTAGAATTGTGTCGTTTGTGCTCATATTGTGTTTATTGGACTCGATCACGCTTGGAAGGAAGAAGAGATTCTGAAGATTGGAGAGATTGGAAAGAGAAAAACAAAAGATTTGAAGGCTTTTCCAACCAAAAGAAGGGATTTGAAGGGAGTTTTTGAAGAACACTTGAAGAACATTTGAAGGCTTGATCCTAAATCCACTCAAGACACCATCCGAGTTTTATCTTTTCCCTATCTTTTACTTATTTTTGTTGTTTTATTTAGCATGAACATGATGAACATGATATTTATTGAGATTTCTTTCATTACCATGTCTGGCTAAACTTGTTAGATTCCGGGCATGGGAGTACGTTAATTCATGTTGTTTTTGAGGGATTGATGAATATATATATCTAGTGTGATTTCTTTATCAAATTCTTGGTTTTAATTCCTGTTAGAGCACTTAATCAATGTTTTTACATGTTTAACTTAATTTCTCATAATTCGAGAGAAGAGGGCATTAATAGGTTTCGAGTATTTGACGTAGTAAATTACGAGATAGAGAAATCGGTGATGAACTATGATGATATTTAATCTTATGAATATTTTGGAGTTAGATAATTTATAATAGACGGAGACGTTGTTATAGGTTGTTTAATCTACGTTTTAATGCATCTCGAGAGAGACTTTAGAATATTGTTGTGATTATCATTTTGGAGATGCACTTAGAACCCTTCGACATCAATCCCGACTAAACTTAGTGATCAACGGAAACCTAGCCTTGGAATCTATCTTTCAAAACTCTTTCAATTCTCTTTAATTCAAATATTGTCATTTGTTTAAATTAATTATCATCATTTTATTTTATTTTGTTAGCCATTCATTCACCTTTGGATCGTCTAGATAGAACCGGAATCATTATAATCTAGTACTCAACACAATACGAATATTTAGTCTCTGTGGAATACGACCTTGCTCTCCGCTTTCTACATTTACTCCGTACACTTGCGGATTGTTTAAAATATAGCAAACATTCCACACGAGATGTCTTTCTTTCTCCGGTTTAATAAGGTTTGGAACTTATTAATATTCTTGGCATAATATGCCGATTCTTCGTCGCTTTCATCAACCGTGATTTCTTCTCTTTTTGACATCTTAGCCTTCATGGCTATTGATCTTTCCTTCAGCTTTGGTTTAGCATTCCGGGATTTTAGGACAATCTCGTAGTTTATAAGTGAACCAACGAGAGCACTAAAATCAAGATTGTTTAAATCTTTAGATTCCATTATTGCCATAACCGTGCCGTCCCATTCAACAGGTAGTGATCTTAAGATTTTCTTAACTTTCTCACTACTTGCTAATGGTTTACCGAACGAAGCTAGTTCATTGGTGATGACCGCAAATCGGTCGAGCATGTTGGTGATAGACTCGTCACCCTTCATCATGAATAACTCGTAGTCATGGAGAAGCATATTGATCTTCATCTCCTTGACTTGAGTTATTCCCTCGTGTGTGATTTCAAGGATTTTCCATATCTCTTTAGCACTTTCACACGATGAGATACGATTGACCTCTTCTGGATTTAAGGCACAGTATAAAAGTTGAGTAGCCTTACAATTTAGATGGTCGTTCTTCCAATCCTCGTCATTATATTCTTCGAAACTCTTAAGAGATCCGTAGGATTTGATTGGAACTTTTGGGCCAAGGCAAATGATCTTCCAAATATCTATATCATTGGCAAAATAAAGGTCGACATTTTTTTCTTCCATGTCATATAATTTGATCCATCAAAAACTGGTGGTCGGTTCAAAGCAAGTCCTTCGACCGGAGCAAATTAGAGTGCCATTTGGATCTTCTCCTCCGATGTTAAGCCATTTGTTAGAGGTACCGCTCCGATACCAATTATTGGCGCAAGATTGGTCGGTATCGCCGTTTGGAGATAGAGTTATAAAACTCTCTCGCGTTGCGGAAGCAATTTATGTAAAGGTGCGGAAATTAAACGACAAAAGGATTTATAGAGATTTGGCCAAACGTTCCTACGTCCTCTCTCAGCATCATTTTACTTAGGCTTAAGATAAACCTCTGCACCTCTCTTTTATCGGTCGAGGGATAACCATTACAAGCTCGTCTTCTATCGATCCGAGTAAACCGTTCAATCACTTGTCTTTATGGCGGTCCAAGTTAAACCATTTTCCTTTTCTATTGGACAAGGAATCAACCATTCTAGCTTTCTATGGGTACTAGATAAACCTCACGTAGATATCGATTGCGATTCTAACAATGCCGGATCCTTGATCCTAATAACACCGAATCCAATCGTATCTTTTCTTTACCTCTCGTGTATGTGTTGAATGTATAAACACTCAAAATTATCAATATAAGCACAATTACAACAACAAGAATATCAATATCAATATCTGATCAATGAGTCGTTTGCTTTGTGTTGTTTGATGAATACCATTAGAAGTGGTATTTATAGGCACCAACGCCTCAACTAGCCATTAGCCACTTTAGCCTCCTTTACGTACGTTATAGCCTCCACTTTACGTACGTTAGCTTCCTTACGAACGTTAACATCAATATGTTACGTACGTTATACGCTTCACAAAACAGTCCAATAGCTTTCATCTTGATCATTATGTACGTTAACCAAACACCCATTACGTACATTATATTCGGTCAATTTATCCGTTGCATGCTGACCTATGCCATGACATCATCTTCAACGTTCATCTTGTTTGAATTCATAAACACATTGTTACATACGTTAAACCTTGTACATTACGTACGTTATTCTTGTACCATTACGTACGTTACGCTTTCTTCTTAGCGTATGTTATGTATGATCAGGTAACTCATCTTCTTGTCTAATTAGGTAGGTTTCATCTCGTTTGATCAGGTAGGTTGATCTCGTCTGGTCAGGTAGGTTCTCATCTTGACTGATCTGAACATATTAGCTTTTCCCGGATTGCGCGACTTTTTGCGTCTTCGACTTCGTCGTTGATTTGCTTCGCTTCTTTGTTGTTTTGCTTTGTTTAACAACTTTAATCATCAAAACTCGATTAATGAATATTTGGAATAAAATATTCCAACAGGAAATCGATCCCTAGCTAATGTTGGAAGCATTACATTATTGAGATATTCGTTGGAGATTAAGAGGGATCTGCGAGTCATTTAATAATCATTGGTAGGAATAATTAAACTTAAGCAACTTTTAACTGCTCATTCGAAATGAATGAATAAACAAAGGTTTCCTTTTCTCCCCCCACCCACCCACTCAAGAATTCATAATGATTAGTACCTATTATAGCTCACTAGTTTTAGATTATCTTTCGTCATTACAGACCTCAAAGCAGCACTAGATATCATGAGTCACACAACTTGCAATCCCTGTTGGCTCTGCTTCCCCACTTTTAAACAACACTATCCCAAGATGACCATTGCCGACATTGAAAGCCCTAGTCGCAATGTCGTTATCGTAGACATACAAAGGTCTCAAATGTGATGGGAGACCTTCATCTTCTCCCATCATATAAGAGAAACTGTTCCCGTATGGAATATCGAATTTCGTCGTCCACGATTGCTCGACACCATATTCCTCCATAATCCATATCCGAAGCCTACTTTCAACCAGATCATTCCGTAATACACTTATCATTTTCCTCAGTACAACCAACTCCACTTCCTATTCATCATGAAAAAAATAAGAATACTCTATATTTGGTAGGATCAACGTTTCATATTGCTCAGTTGACAAATGGAAGGAAACACTTAGTGGCGTCTTTGCAGTACGGTGAGTAATCCAGCAGAAATTTTCATGGAGAAACTCAAACCTCTCTTGGAAATATACTGGTATGACGGGATCAAACCTTTCTCGAAACCACATATCTACAAGAGGGGGGGATTCAATCATTCTCCAAGAATTGTTCTTTCGAGAATACAAACTCACATTCTTTCTGCAGTCCCTCTGTCACGGGCTTAGAGTTGGCTATGCTCCTAAGTGTCGTGCGGCCTATCAACCCTCTTGCTAGTCAGCCTTAAACCCTCCGAAATTGGCTAAGTATGAAGTTGGCACAACGAAAGAGAGGCAATGGGTTAATGGAAAAATACTTCCACTAAGTTATAAAGAGTTTACAAGTATGTCTCTTACAAATGAGTTCCCAAGGATCTAAGGGATGGATTGCAAATGAGCCTCAAGGCCCCTATTTATACTACCTATCTATCACTAGAAGTTTTCTACACCTCATCATTTAGAGGCTTCTAGATCCTCCTACACTATTACATGTTCTAGAGAATTCTAAGTACAATGTCTTTCCATAATGTCTAGAAATCTCTACTAAGTTACAAGTCTCTTGACTCATCCAAGAGTCTCCAGCACCTTCCACATATTTCTGGGCCTTTCTGGCTTGCTCGACCCGACCCGGCCTGCTCGGGCCGACTCGGCCCGACTCCATGTAACCCAGACCGATCCGTCCCGGCCTTCTACACATGCCTCCGGATTAATCTTTGATGTTCTGGACCATCCCGGTCCGTTTCTGGAATGTTCCGAGAAGAACTGCCGCACAGTGGATTCCTCAGCCTTCCAATGTCCAGTGCGCTCACAGGCCTTTATCTCTCTAAGCCTATTATAGGGGGATGGAGCTCCGTGTGTCCCTCGCGTGATGCCCGCGCGAGCGTCCAGTGCCTCGTGCGCACCCCTCGCGGGTCTCCGTCGCCCGTGCCCAAGTCTTGGCCCTCGGATATGCCTCAACTCGTCATATTGTCTCGCAATGTTCCGAAGCGGCGTGCCTGTCCACTGCACTCGTCCGTTCGGTTCCCGGCGTGCCTTGTCTCGCTGCCCAGGTAGCTCCGCAAATGGCCTAATGGCGTTGTCCCTCGGCTGGGCACTTTGTTGCCCGGATGGCCTGCTTGTTAGGCCATACATCCACGCATGCCGCACCACACGACTAAGTCCCTCAGTCGGTTGTGCCGCTCCATACGGCCTTGCAGTCCCGAACGTGCCTCGTGCACGTTGATCCGCTGGACCTTGCACCCCTCTGTGCGGGTCTGTCCTAGCACTCTGTCGGTCATTTCTCTCGGGGCGTGACACGCTCCCTGTCTTTTGGGATTTTCAAGATTTTATAGTCACAAGAAACAGAATCGTAACCCAAACCATACATGAAACCACGGCCAATCCAATCACTATCCCGAGAAGCAAATAATGGATCAGTAAGTTTCTTGTAGTCTCTGATACAAGGATTCCATAAGAATAGTGAAGGCCTTTGAGCTTGGACGTACCATATTCGTTGCAGAAGGCGGAGAGGCGCGTGAGGCACCATAATCAGTCGGTTGCTCAAGAACCAAAGTATCGTCGGTGGAGCGCAGCTTGATGACTGTCCTCATGGGTAGTAGATCAGAATATACGGAAGAGATGGCGCAGAAACAAGAGATATCTGAACCGTTGAGGGCGCAGATGACGATCTTGTGGTGACGGTGGAGGGCGACGCGGTCCCTTTGCTGTCTGATGAAACCTGGTTCAGAAATCATGGAATTCCACGATCTTGAAAATGAAGAGAAGCGAATTAGAGATTCTACAGGGGAGATTTTAAAATATTTTCTCAACGATTTCCTTCGGGGTGTAGCTCTTTCTTGGACGCAGTCTCTTTTTTTTATGCCGATGTTTCAAGCTTACACCTGATTAGTTCTCGGAACAACAACCCCAGCCCCACAGAGCTGCTACCAATTAAATCAAGAGATGTGTATCCGACTCTCATGTTCTTAAATATCCTCGTTAAGAGATGCAGTTTCTTTTCTTGAATAGCGTCCATGATCGTGGACCATGTGGCATTTCATCACTGGAAGAGAATCTATAAAGACCCACAGGCACAGGTTAGCTTTAGCAAAATTTGAAGGAATAAAGTTTCTGATTAAAATTGTCATTTTTGATAATGATAAAATGAGAATGATTTTGACCTAAATGATTATGTAATTAACCCCATAACTCTAAAAGTATATACGGATCCTATTTACGAAAATTTCAGTTTATTAATTACATGCATTCTTATACATTTATGTCAACAAACTTTATGATTAATTAGATAATCAAATATTACGATTCTAAATATGGTTATATCCACCAAAACCCTACAATTCATTGTTGAAAATAATCTCACTCAAACTAAAGCTAATCTTTTACTACTTCAATTTTATTTTTCTAAATAATATTTAATATATGCAAAACAAACGTAATGGCATAATGTATTGATGAACACAAATTAAATTTTGACGAAGAGTTTGTTGTGTGGCGATTTATACGCCACGATGGCGATCGGCATAATGGTCGGAAGCCAACCAAAGAAGACAGAGGCTGGGCAAGCGCCTAGCAGTCGACGTCCAAGGCGATCGCCTATTGGCATCTGCGATCGCCTCTAATGTCCGACCAGGGACGACCGTCCCATGCCACGTGTGAATCCGACACCCGTCAAAGTCTGCGAAGACCGAATCTCAGGTGAAGTCCCACGTGCAGATCCGCAAAAGGCGCTGCAAGAACAGGCCCTACTCCAGCCCATCAGCAGCTATCAGTGATAAGGACGGCCTCACCTACCGACAGACCCACCGAAAGGTCCTAGGTGGGACCTCCCAAGGCAGCTAGAAGAGGCACCTGTCGCCTCCTCATTGGTTCACGCATCTGGCTGCCAGCAGCAGCTGCGGACTTGAAGGAAACAATCCCACGTGCTGGGACGATCGCCTGCCTTATTTAAATGAAAGGAACGGCGATCGCCCGCGGTTGACAGAGACATCCCAACAACCTTTTCTCCTATAAATTGGAGGACTCAAGCATTGGCAAAAGAACAGTGATAATGTTAACACGATTACACACAGCAAACAATACCGAGAACTCCTCATCTTTGTAACAAGAACTCACAGAGCTTCAACTCTGGTTCTTCCGGCAATCTTCAGCACTCAAGAGCTAAGATAACTAGGGTCTTTACACTCATTGTAATTGTACTCTAACATTAATATTTGTACTCACCAGTATTCATATTAATAATATCTCGCGAGAGAATTCAAGCCCGGGACAAACAACCCCGGCAAATCTTGTGTTATTTACTTCCCCACGGACGTGCTCTCGCATTTTGTTTGTTACTCATCCATTCCAGCATATTATCTCCAGATAATATTTTGGGTAACAACAATTGGCGCTAGAAGAAGGGCGGCAATCTACCTTCATTTTCTTCCCGACCGTTTCGAAGAACACTCACTGTTCTCCGGAGCATATACTTGAAGAAACACTCACTGTTCTTCAAAGAAAAACCTTTAGAATCATGATGTCTGCCACGATCTCGAAAAGAGCCACCCTACGATCCGCCAAACACCTTATTCCGGCCCAGGCCGAGTCCCAACCTGCGGCGGAAGGCGACCGCGGCGACGCTAGACTCTCACTCCCACCTCCGAGGGACGGCCCCAGCCTCTCACTCGATCAGTTCCAAACCGCGGAACAGATCGAGGAGGCCATGTCCATCCTAAGGGAGCGACGGAGAGCATGCGACTCGCCCACCATTACTCCATCAGCCATCCGCCGTGCGGGCAAGCGGAAGCTCAAGGGGCTATATGTCGAGAAATCGTCAGAAAGCCCCGAGGCCGCAGGAAAAGGCGCTCGTAAGGCGGGACGATTCCATCTTCAGCCGCCTAGGGAGTGATCCCTCATGGCGACCCGGGCATTCGGTCCCCAGCCGTGAGACTTCGGAGTCCGAATCTGTCACCAGGAGTTCAGCGTACCCAACTCCCAGAAGACAGGCCGACCGTCGGGCTCCCGCTCGCCCAAGAATTGAGCTCGGCGGCAGAGACCTCGTCACCTACCACGGGGCCTGGAGATTGGTACATGATCGCCTCGGCTCCCGCTCCGAGAGCCAAACCGCGAGCAGTCAGGCTACGGCGATGGCCGCAATGTAGCGCTAGCTCGACGAAATGAAGGCGCTCATAGAAACTGGGGCAGGCGCCAAGAGATCGATCGCCGGACCGAGTGAGCCACTCGCGGTCCAGATCGAGCTTGCCCCCGTGCAACCGAAGATCGCTCCTCCTCAAACACCTCTATATGAGGGGAGATCAGACCCTGAGACCCACTTGAGCAAGTTCCGGATCTACATGACCAGATGCGGGGCATCGGACGCGACGAAGTGCCGAATGTTCCCATTAACATTGGGAAATCTTGCCCATAGGTGGTACATATCATTGCCACCGCGCTCAATCACCTGTTTTGAGAATCTGGCGAACGACTTCACGTCGTATTTCGCCGCCAAAGTCGCTCGGCCAGAAGGCCCCCACCGCATGATGAAGATCAGGCAGGGGAAGGACGAGCCCGACGAAGACTACATCGATCGGGTGGATGAAATAGTCCTCACCGGCGAGCCCATTAGCGATGAGCTCGCCCTCTACTCAGTCCTGGGGGGATTCTATGGCCATTCACCCATGTTCAGGCACCTCACGAAGGACATACCCCTGACCTACGCGATCTTCCGCATCAAGGCCGCCGACTTTCTGGCCAGGCAGAGGATGCTCACCCTTCGCTTAGGCGAGGGATATACCGGAGAAGGGAAGGCGCCATCTCCCATCCCGAAGAAGGCGGTCGCCAAGCCCATAAAGGCGGTCGCAAAGCCGCCCGGTGAGTTCAAGGCCTTCGAGGATGTGGAAGTTCACCTCCTCCGCAACCTCAATCTATCTCCGGCCCATATCTTCAACGCCATCAAGGGGCGCGAATGGCTTAGCAAGCCGAAGTCGATGAGGGACAACGGTCATCTGGACCGCAGTAAATTTTGTGCCTACCACAAAAGTCCCGGCCACAACACCAGTCAATGTCGCGATCTCCTCAGACAACTCTGGAGGTTGTTCGAGGAAGGCAAGCTGGACAATTTGGTGACCAAGCCAGAATCCCGGGCAGAAAGGACCGGGGGGCGCGATCGCCGAAAGAACGACGGAATCCCTCCTAATCCGGTCGCTAGGATCGAGCAAAACAAACCGGAGTACTCAGACGAGTCGATCCCTCGGATCAACCCGGCGGCCGGATCAATATGCTTCAGTCGGGAGGTGGAAACCTCGGAGGTCTTTCCCCGGTTTCCACCATATCAAATAGAAAGCGAAAGGCCGAGCTGAGGGCGTTCGCCGGAGTCCATGTCGTGGTGCCCCCAGAGCCGATCATCTCCAGAGACGCGCTCATATCCTTCTCCAACAAGGATAGGGAGGGGGTGCAGTGCCCCAAAGGGGATGCATTGGTGATCTCTGCATGTATCCTCGGGAAAATGGTCGATCGCGTGCTGATTAACAATGGGAGCTTCTGCAACATCATATTCAAATCTGCTCTGGACCATCTCGGCAACCTGACCAAGTTCATCAAGCCATTCGATACCGTGCTTCAAGGGTTCGGCGACAACACGGTCCAAGCCTACGGAAGGATCAAGCTCTCTGTCGAGCTAATATGCTGTTACGATCCTAAGGTTAGGATCACTAGGAACCTCAATTTTGTAATCATAGATAGGCCCAACATCTATAATGGGTTCCTAGGTCGCCCCTTTCTAGAAACCTTTGAGGCGGTCGCCTCTTCTTTCTTTTACTGTATCAAGTTCCCTACTACCGATGGGACGGTCGGTACTATAAAAGGAGACCAGCTAATGGCAAAGAAATGTTTGAGTTACTCCTGTGTCGTAACTTCCCCTTCAAACGTTTCCCATACTATTTATAACATTGAGGCGATCGACATTCAACCAATGGAGATCGACGAGCCAAGCACCTCATATCAACCCGACTCAGAGGACGGCATCTCGCATCAATTTTCGGACGACATCGAGCCAAGTATCGGTTTCGAGCCAAGCCTCGACATTGATCCAAGGATCGAGTCCGGAAATCGTTCCAAACGAGAAGCGACCGTCCCCATTGAAGAGTTGGAAAGTATAACAATCGATCTGGCTCGCCCGGAGCGGGAAGTGCAGATCGGCTCAAGCGTCGGTCTCGAGTTAAAAGACGATCTGATCAGTTTACTACGTAAGAACATCGGAATCTTTGCCTGGTCGCATCAAGATATGGTCGGCATCAGTCCTGAACATGCTTGCCACTATCTAAAGATCGACCTGGCGAGGAAGCCTGTTCACCAGAAACGTAGGAAATTCGGTCCTGAGAAGTACGCTGCGCTCGACGCAGAAGTCAAAAAGCTACTCGACAACAAACTAATCGCAGTAGCTACCGACGAGCCACAGTGGGTAGCCAACGCGGTGCTCGTCAAAAAGGCGAGCAACTCCTGGAGGTTATGCATCGATTTTAGCGACCTCAACGCGGCATGTCCGAAAGACCACTTCCCAATGCCTCATATTGACCACTTGGTCGATAGCACGGCATGTTGCGAAATGATGTCGTTTATGGACGCCTTCGCTGGGTACCATCAGATCTCAATGGCAGAGAAATACGTAAAACACACATCATTCCACACGGAAAAAGACGTGTACTTTTGGGTCCGAATGCTGTTCGGTCTGAAAAACGCGGGGGCGACCTACCAACGACTAGTCAACGGGATGTTCACCGATCAGATCGTCAAGACCATGGAGGTTTACATTGACGACATCGTGGTCAAGAGCCTCAAAAAGGAAGATCACCTCAGAGACCTTGCCGAGACATTCGCCATCCTCGAGAGATTCAACATGAAACTGAACCCCAAGAAATACAACTTCGGGGTAAGCTCCGGAAAGTTCCTGGGGCACATCGTGATCCAAAGGGGGATCGAAGCGAACCCCACCAAGATCCAGGCGATCCTCGACATGCAGGATCCACGGAATGTCAAACAGGTGCAACACCTCACGGGTTGTCTAGCAGCCCTTAACCGTTTCATTTCTCGGCTCGGAGACAAAAGCAATCCATTCTTCGCCACCATAAAGAAGAAGAAATTTGCATGGACGAAGGAAAGCCAAATGGAGTTCGCCAAAATCAAGGAGTATTTTTCTAATCCCCAAATTTTGGCGAAACCAATCCCCGGCGAAAAGCTATTCCTCTACCTGGCAGCCTCAGAGGTCGCGCTGAGCGCTGTATTAGTGCGAGCAGAGGGGCAGGCCCACTTGCCGATCTACTTCGTCAGTCAAGCGCTTCATGACGTGGAAACGCGTTACACACCTCTGGAGAAGCTCGCCTACGCACTAGTCATGAGTGTTCGCAAGCTGAGGGCCTACTTCTTCGAACACCAAGTGGAGGTTCTGACGACTCTCCCTCTAAGGCAAGTTCTGCACCGGCCAGACACCAACGGGCGACTCCTCAAGTGGTCACTGGAAATCGCCCAATACGGTGTCACGTACGCTCCTCGCACAGCGATCAAAGGCCAAGCTCTGGCGAATTTCATGGTGGAATTAACGTTCACTTGATCCGCCAGTCGGCCGTCACTGAAATTGTACCTAGATGGCTCGGCGACCAGCTCGCGAGCAGGGGCAGGGATTGTCCTCATCAGCTCTGACGGCCAGAGTTTTACAAATACCGTGCGTTTTGGGTTCCGTGCGACCAACAATGAAGCCGAGTACGAAGCCTTGGTAGGCGGGCTCGATCTAGCACTCGCCATGGACGTTTGTCGCCTCCAAATCTTCATGGACTCCCTCTTGGTCGTAAACCAAGTCAAGGGGGAATATGAGGCGCGCGGCGAACAGATGATCAAATATCAAGAATTGGTCTCCGAAATGTGCACAAAGTTTGAAGAAGTACTGATAGAACAAGTCCCGAGAGAGCACAATTCCCAGGCCAATGCCCTATCCAAACTCGCATCGTCAGATGGGGCGGCAGACTTCTCTAACATCCAAATCACGAAGTCAGCAAAATCGGCGATCGACAGAAGCCTAGTCACCACAGTTGCCATCGCCGAAGAGAACTGGATGACTCTGTTCATTAAATACTTGAAGGACGGAACGGTCCCCGAAGATTGGATCAAAGCTCGCCATCTTCAGTTCCGAGCGACCAGATACACCCTATTGGACGACCGGATTTACAAGCGAGCTTTCAGCCTCCCTCTCCTCAAGTGCATTACGCCGGAGGAAGGCCGACTTGTTTTAGCCGAAATCCATGACGGGATCTGTGGAAATCACGCTGGAGGGCGAGCTCTCGCCCAATGGGGCATCGACCTCATCGGTCCTTTGCCGACGGCGCCAGGGGGATGTAAATTTGCCATCGTGGGGGTCGATTATTTCACGAAATGGGCTGAGGCCGAGCCACTCAACAAGATCGGCCAAGAACAAGTAATCAAGTTCATTTGGAAGAACATCATATGCCGATTCGGTCTACCCCAGACAATCATCTCTGACAACGGAAAGCAGTTCGACGGTTTAGAAGTTATGCAATTCTGCGAGAAATGGGGAATTAAAAAACTGTTCTCGGCCCCTTACCACCCTCAGACGAACGGGCAGGTAGAGGCTGTAAACAAGATTCGCAAACACACGATCAAAGCAAGACTCGAATCCAAACAAGGACGATGGGCGAGCGAGCTCCCGAATGTTTTGTGGTCCTACCGAACGACGACCCGAAATTCAACCGGCGAAACCCCATTCGCCCTCGCCTTCGGGACAGAAGCAGTGATCCCTTCCGAGATCGCCGTCCTCAGCCACCGAACTGAACAAGAAATGACGACGGATAATGATGTAGCTCGATGGATCGACTTGGATATGCTCGAGGAGCGAAGACAGACCTCGAAAATGAAGAACACAATCCACAAAAGGAAATCCGAAAAATTCTTCAATTCGAAGGTTAAGGAAAGGCAATTCCAAGTGGGCGACCTAGTCCTCAAAAAGGTCCAGACTCACACGGGAGTATTTGGCCCGAATTGGGAGGGACACTTCAGGATATCCAAATGGCTGACCAAAAGAGCCTACGAGCTCCAACACCCAGACGGCACTCCGGACCAATATCCCTGGAATGCCGTTCATTTGAAGAAATACTATCAATAAAAACGCTGTATTCGGTTACCCAATGTGCAAAGAGCTTAACGAGATTTTCCGATCCCCTCTAAATGATTCGCCTCGACAAAACAAACAAATAAAAAGAGGACGACTCGCTCGCCCCCCCAGCACAACGTATACCGTCGAGGATCGTCATCTAACATGGCGATCCGAGATATAAAAGTGCAGCCATGGTTCTGGGAGTCGATGGAACCGATAGCCCGTCCATGCAAGGTTCCTTTGTGTAGAGATCGCCCGCCCTTTCGTTTAAATACGAGGCGGGCGTAGCCGAAGGACCCTCCAAAACAGATCAGTGGACACGCTCGCCCGTCCTCGGATCCATCATCTAACATGGTGGACCTGGACAATGCGACGCGTCCTTCCCCCCGTCACAACGTATGCCCTCTTAGGCAGAAAAGTGCTAACAAGCCACGGTAGCGAAGTCGATTTATTCGACGGCGCCCCGTGCAAGGACTCCTCCAGGCAAAGACCGACCACCCCATCGCTACATTGCGAGGCAAAACGTAGCCTACGGAGGACCCTCACAATTAAGTGAGTCGCGAGAAGTTAACCATCAGACGGAATGTCGCTCGCGCACAAGACATAGCCGTAGAGGTCGGTTCCATCAAACCCCACGATTGTGCGAAGTCTTTCCAGGCCGAGATGTTCGGCCTCCCGCGAGAAATTCAACAAAATTGAAGATCGCAAGAACCAAACTAAAGATAGCTCACTAAACGAATTTATTTTCATTCCCTTACTTTCACCAAGTAAACAAAAACAAGGGGTAAACGGAGCCATACATGCGATCAGGAGGACGGAACCACATACGATCGGCTTTGTTCAAACACACATATGACGATCGGTTTTGTTCAGAAATTTACAAACAGACGATCGTACAAGCAAGGAATCAGATGCAATTATGTAAACATTCGTGTGAAGTCAAATGCGAAACATTAAGACAGACGATCGTACAAACAAGGAATCAGATGCAATTATGTATTTTATTTCATTCAAGTCATTTGTACATACGCCCGAAGGTAAAACACAATGAAACTGAAAAATTACAAGGGAAAACAAAATGAAAGCGGTCTATCTCAGGCTGCACCCGCCTGGCCTTCGTCACCATCTGCTGGATCGGCGTGCGCTTCCTCTCCGGATTCCAGATGAACGAGTTTGTCCGGCGACGGATACCAGCTCAGGTCGATTCCGAGGTCGGAGAGGTCAAGGATCGGCACAAAGAAGGCCGGCTGCAGGGGATGCTCAAGCACGTAGGCTTTGAAGTTATCGATCAGAGGGCCGACCTCGAGACCTCCCTTCTTGGCAGCGCGGATGGCATCAGCGTAAGCCATGTAATAGGCAAACTCGCCGACATATTCCACGTTGAGGAAGGAACCGGCCTCGGTCGCCTCCAAATTCTCCTTCAACCCAGCGATTGTTTTGTCCGCATCCTAGAGCTCGGCAACCTTGGCGGCCAGCTCCCCCTTCGACGACTCCAACTCGCCATTTAACCGGTCCACCACTGCCTTCAGCCCGGTCGCCTCCTCCTGTGAGGCCGCATGCAACCGAAGGGCCTCCGTCATCTGATCGCGCATCCGGTCGGTCGCCGCCCGGGCCCGGTCGAGTTCCTGCCTCATCCGATCGAGATTCTGCTTACTCCACTTGGCCGTCTCAGCATACTCCTACTCCATTTCCGCGATCCTGTCGGAAAACTCGGCGTTCCGGTTCCAAGTATCCTCGAGGTTCGAATGGAGACGAGCAGTAGAGGGCCGCCCCTCATAATCCTTCACAGCTTGGGCGACCATCGTCGCCGCTTGGAGGGTCAGGGCAAGAGTCGCCTGCATTTCGTCTCCAGACCGCCGGCGCGCGATCGCATCCAGGTCGGTCGTCCAAGCCTTCGGAAGGGAGGAGATATCCCGAGAGACATAGTGAGGGACGTCGCTAGGCTCGCGGGGAGACCTGCTCGCGAGGAAGTCCAACACCATCGGCGAGCAGTTCGGGTCGGCAAGACGGACCCTGCACCAAGAACAAAGGAGTTAGTATGTCCCCTACACAAGTGACTTAACTCAACAAGATCAACCAAACTTACCTTTCGACCTTCTCGGGGTCGCGGCCGAAATAAGGCTTGCCCCGCGGTTCATTTTACCTTTCAAACTTACAAGTGACTTATATAAGAGTTGTGTTTAGGGTGCAAAAGAATCAAAGGATTGATGATGATGATGATGATTTGGAACGTTCATTGCCCCCATTAAAGAGAAGCAAAGTGGTAGAAGAAGCTTGTAAACCTTTGAAGATGAGGGGATTTTCTATATGAAGAAATCCTCAACTGCAACTCCGAAGAATAAGGAGGAGAAAGATGGCTTACAATCACTAATACAGCAGTATGTTGAAACTACAGAGTAAAGATTGATAGTTCATTATTATTTTTTCAATATTTCAGGGTATTTTTTTGATGATTGAATGAAGAATACTTTGAGATTTTAATGATAATACCCCTTTTCTTTTCTTTTTTTCTTTCTCAAGTTGGTGTCTTGAGTCGCTATTATGTCTATTTCTTGTTGTTGCATTAACATAACTGACCCATCGAAAAAACCCCCATTTCAATTTCTTGGAGGAGGTGGAGGAAGAGTATGAGAGAGATTTGAATACTAAAAAGAAATCCTCAAATTATTTGATGTTCTCTTGTGGTAGGCTTATGCACATGTATATATATTTTTCTTCTCGACTTCACACACACACACACACACTCCCCCCCCACATATATATATATATTAAGTGCACTTAAAGATTGAACCCTTACCTATGTGGGCCGAAGATGCCAACCGATACTTGTAACCACATGATAACATAAAAGGCTATGCCTATTTTTTGTTGAAAGAGTTGTCAAAGTATTTTATCGACATTACTGCTGCTGCTGCTATAGCAAGTAGGATGGAGAAACCTTGTAGGCTAAATTTGAGTTGTATTGTGTTCATACAGAAGGAAATGTTGGTGCAAGATTGGTCGGTATCGCCGTTTGGATATAGAGTTATAAAACTCTTTCGCGTTGCGGAGGCGATTTAAGTAAAGGTGCGGAAATTAAACAACACAAGGATTTATAGAGGTTCGGCCAAACGAGCCTACGTCCTCTCTCGATATCTTTTTACTTAGGCTTAAGATAAACCTCTGCACCTCTCTTCTATCGGTCGAGGGATAACCGTTACAAGCTCGTCTTCTATCGGTCCGAGTAAACCGTTCAATCATTGTCTTTATGTCGGTCCAAGTTAAACCGTTTTCCTTTTCTATTGGACAAGAAATCAACCACTCTAGCTTTCTATCGGTACTAGATAAACCTCACTTAGATACCGATTATGATTCTAACAATGCCGGATCCTTGATCCTAATAACACCGAATCTAATTGTATCTTTTCTTTTACCTCTCGTGTATGTGTTGAATGTATAAACACTCAAAATTATCAATATAAGCACAATTACAACAACAAGAATATCAATATCAATATCTGATCAATGAGTCGTTTGCTTTGCGTTGTTGTTTGATGAAAACCATTAGAAGTGGTATTTATAGGCTCCAACGCCTCAACTAGCTGTTAGCCACTTTAGCCTCATTTACGTACGTTATAGCCTCCACTTTACGTACGTTAGCTTCCTTACATACGTTAACATCAATATGTTACGTACATTATACGCTTCACAAATAGTCCAGTAGCTTTCGTCTTGATCATTACGTACGTTAACCAAACACCCATTACGTACTTGCATGCTGACCTATGCCATGACATCATCTTCAATGTTCATCTTGTTTGAATTCATAAACACATTATTACGTACGTTAAACCTTGTACATTACGTACGTTATTCTTATACCATTACGTACGTTAAGTTTTCTTCTTAGCGTACGTTATGTATGATGAGGTAACTCATCTTCTTGTTTGATCAGGTAGGTTTTATCTCATCTGATCAGGTAGGTTGATCTCGTCTGATCAGGTAGGTTCTTATCTTGACTGATCTGAACAGATTAGCTTTTCCCGGATTGCGCGACTTTTTGCGTCTTCGACTTCTTCGTTGATTTGCTTCGCTTCTTTGTTGTTTTGCTTTGTTTAACAACTTTAATCATCAAAACTCGATTAATGAATATTTGGAATAAAATATTCCAACAATCTCCTCCTTTTTGATGATTACAAAACAACACCTTGAATTGGATAAAACCTGCAAAAATAATATATATATATATATATATATATATAGAGCGAGAGAGAGAGAGAGAGAGAGAGAGAGAGAGAGATCAAAGTTTTCGACTTTGTCCGTTTCGTTAGTTTCACCCATCTTTTCTTTTTCTGTCATTTTTGACTTTCTCCCCCTTTTTGTCCGATTCTACTCCTTTCTCCCCCTTTTTGTATTCAGCAAAAAGTGTAAATCAAAATATACCAATTAAATAGAGGATACCAATTAATGATAAAATATGCATAAAAATGTAACTCTCCCTTTTTAAATTACATAATACTCCCCCTGAGTAAAATATCAATTGTTTAGAGACATAGACAATATTCGGAATTAAAGTTCCCTTGGGAATCCAAATCTTTTTAATTTTAATCGTCCGTCGTGGGCTTTTGCAGTTTGAAATATGATGCCCAATTTTCATACATTTTTCGCAATGGGATATTTTAAAATTTAAGGATTCTCTTTTAGAATGAGGTTTGAATCCTAACCCCTGTTTATTTAAAGTAAATTTTTGAACCGAGAGCATTTGTTCATATTTATCGTTTCCACATGAAAATTTCTTCGTTAAATTCTTTAGCTCGGTTTGAACTTTCAAAAGATCATCTTTTAAAATATTTTCATTTTCAAGGCAATGAGAATGATCGGTTTCAACGAATTTCCCTTTTTCAAGAATTTTGGAAATTTTAGTTTCCAATAATTTATTTTTTGCTTGGTGGGATTTAATCTCGGATAAAGCATTTTGAAAATCCGTATGCAATAATTCAAATGTTTCAAATAGCTCGTCGTGAGAGAATGTACTTACTTGACTTTCGACGTCGCTATCGTCGAATGAACTTTGAGCTATAAGAGCGAGATTATTTTGATTGATAAAATCATCATCTCTTCTTCAACGCTCCATGTTTTTATTAAAACCTCATTCTTGGGGTTTGCTCGGCAATTTTTCGCAAAGTGGCCTGGTTTACCACAGACTCGGCAGTTGTTGTCGAATTTCTTCCGCCCGAGATGTCTTTCTTTCTCCGTTTTAATAAGGTTTGGAACTTATTAATATTCCTTGCATAATATGCCGATTCTTCGTCGCTTTCATCAACCGGGATTTCTTCTCTTTTTGACATATTAGCCTTCATGGCTATTGATCTTTCCTTCGGCTTCGGTTTAGCATTCCGAGATTTTAGGACAATCTCGTAGTTTATAAGTGAACCAATGAGAGCACTAAAATCAAGATTGTTTAAATCTTTAGATTCCATTATTGCCGTACCCGTGCCGTCCCAACAGGTAGTGATCTTAAGATTTTCTTGACTTTCTCACTACTTGATAATAGTTTACCGAACGAAGCTAGTCCATTAGTGATGACCGCAAATCGGTCGAGCATGTTGGTGATGGACTCGTCACCCTTCATCATGAATAACTCGTCGTCATGTAGAAGCATATTGATATTCGTCTCCTTGACTTGAGTTGTTCCCTCATGTGTGATTTCAAGGATTTTCCATATCTCTTTATCACTTTCACACGATGAGATACGATTGACCACTTCTGGATTTAAGGCACAATATAGAAGTTGAGTAGCCTTACAATTTAGATGGTCGTTCTTCCAATCCTCGTCATTATATTCTTCGAAACTCTTAAGAGATCCGTCGGATTTTATTGGAACTTTCGGGTTAAGGCAAATGATCTTCTAAATCTCTATATCATAGGCAAAATAAAGGTCGACATCTTTTTCTTCCATGTCTTATAATTTGATCCATCAAAGAATGGTGGTCGGTTCAGGGCAAGACCTTCGACTGGAGCAAATTGGAGTGCCCTTTGGATCTTCTCCTTGGATGTTAAGCCATTTGTTAGAGGTACCGCTCCAATACCAATTGTTGGCGCAAGATTGGTCGGTATCGCCATTTGGAGATAGAGTTATAAAACTCTTTCGCATTGCGGAAGCGATTTAAGTAAAGGTGCGGAAATTAAATGACACAAGGATTTATAAAGGTTCAGCCAAACGTGCCTCTGTCCTCTCTCGGTATCATTTTACTTAGGCTTAAGATAAACCTCTGCACCTCTCTTCTATCGGTCGAGGGATAACTGTTACAAGCTCGTCTTCTATCGGTCTGAGTAAACCGTTCAATCACTTGTCTTTATGTCGGTCCAAGTTAAACCGTTTTCCTTTTCTATTGGACAAGGAATCAACCACGCTTTCTATGGGTACTAGATAAACCTCACGTAGATATCGATTGCGATTCTAACAATGCCGATCCTTGACCCTAATAACACCGAATCCAATCGTATCTTTTATTTTAACTCTCGTGTATGTGTTGAATGTATAAACACTCAAAATTATCAATGTAAGCACAATTACAACAACAAGAATATCAATATCAATATCTGATCAATGAGTCGTTTGCTTTGCGTTGTTGTTTGATGAATACCATTAGAAGTGGTATTTATAGGCTCCAACGCCTTAACTAGCCGTTAGCCACTTTAGCCTCCTTTACGTACGTTATAGCCTCCACTTTACGTACGTTAGCTTCCTTACGTACGTTAACATCAAAATGTTACGTACGTTATACGCTTCACAAAACAGTCCAGTAGCTTTCGTCTTGATCATTACGTACGTTAACCAAACACCCATTACGTACGTTATATTCGGTCAATTTATCCGTTGCATGCTGACCTATGCCATGACATCATCTTTAACGTTCATCTTGTTTGAATTCAGAAACACATTGTTACGTACGTTAAACCTTGTACATTACGTATGTTATTCTTGTAGCATTACGTACGTTAAGCTTTCTTCTTAGCGTACGTTATGTATGATTAGGTAACTCATCTTCTTGTCTGATCAGGTAGGTTTCATCACGTCTGATCAGGTAGGTTGATCTCGTCTGATCAGGTAGGTTCTCATCTTGACTGATCTGAACAGATTAGCTTTTCCCGGATTGCGCGACTTTTTGCGTCTTCGACTTCTTCGTTGATTTGCTTCGCTTCGTTGTTGTTTTGCTTTGTTTAGCAACTTTAATCATCAAAAATCGATTAATGAATATTTTGAATAAAATATTTCAACAATCTCCCCCTTTTTGATGATTACAAAACGACACCCTGAATTGGATAAAACCTGCAAAAATAATATATATATATATATATATATATATATATACAGATCAAAGTTTTCGACTTTGTCCGTTTCGTTAGTTTCACCCATCTTTTCTTTTTCTGTCATTTTCGACTTTCTACCCTTTTTTGTACGATTATACTCATTTCTCCCCCTTTTTGTATTCAGCAAAAAGTACAAATCAAAATATACCAATTGAATAGAGGATACCAATTAATGATAAAATATGATATGATAAAATATGCATAAAAATGTAACTCCCCCTTTTTAAAATACATAATACTCCCACTGAGTAAAATATCAATTGTTAAAAATTAATTTTGGGGATCCAACCTATAGTTGGTTTTTGTTTAGAGACATAGACGATATTAAGAATTAAAGTTCCCTTGGGAATCCAAATCTTTTTAATTTTAATAGTCCATCGTGGGCTTTTGTAGTTTGAAATATGATGCCCAATTTTCATACATTTTTCGCAATGGGATATTTTTAAATTTAAGGATTCGGTTTTAGAATGAGGTTTGAATCCTAACCCCTGTTTATTTAAAGTAAATTTTTGAACCGAGAGCATTTGTTCAAATTTATCGTTTCCACATGAAAATTTCTTCGTTAAATTCTTTAGCTCGGTTTGAACTTTCAAAAGATCATTCTTTAAAATATTTTCATTTTCAAGGCAATGAGAATGATCGGTTTCAACGAATTTCCGTTTTTCAAGAATTTTGGAAATTTCAGTTTCCAATAATTTATTTTTCGCTTGGAGGGATTTAATATCGGATAAAGCATTTTGAAAATCCGTATGCAATAATTCAAATGTTTCAAATAACTCGTCGTGAGAGGATGTACTTACTTGACTTTCGACGTCGCTATCGTCGAATGAACTTCGAGCCTTAAGAGCGAGATTATTTTGATTGATAAAATCATCATCTTCCACTTCATCGCTCCATGATGCTATTAAAACCTCCTTCTTGGGGTTTGCTTGGCAATTTTTCGCAAAGTGGCCTGGTTTACCACAGACTCGATAGTTGTTGTCGAATATCTTCATTCCATGATAACACTCATTTTTACACATATTTTTGCAAAGTTTTTCCGGATTTTAAGATCATAAAATGTGTAGAATTGTGTCGTTTGTGCTCATATTGTGTTTATTGGACTCGATAACGCTTGGGTACGTTTTATTGATTTTATAGGTATTTTAAGGACATTAATCAAGCAAGAACGAAGTCTCAACCCCAATACATATCAAGCAATGCGGAAACGAAAGATCGAGCCGAAAAAGAAGGAAAAACGGAGTTAAAACGGACCAACACAGACACGGCCGTGTAATTTGACACGGGCCGTGTCACTTGCTCGGCCGTGTCAACTGACACGGTCGCGTTCATTGTCCAGCGCCTTTTGCTGTTTCTAGAGCAGTATGACACGGGTCGTGTCATTTGACACGGGCCGTATCACTTTTCGGTGGAAACATCACTTTTTGACATTTTTGCAAGATTTGGTGAAGAAAAGTTGGTATTTTGGGTGGATAAAAAGGCTGGAAACATGGAAGGAAGAGGAGATTCTGAAGATTGGAGAGATTGGAGAGAGGAAAACAAAAGTTTTAAAGGCTTTTCCAACCAAAAGAAGGGATTTGAAGGGAGTTTTATCTTCTCCCTATCTTTTACTTATTTTTGTTGTTTTATTTAGCATGAACATGATGAACATGATATTTATTGAGATTTCTTTCATTACCATGTCCGGCTAAACTTGTTAGATTTTGGGCATGAGAGTACGTTGACTCATGTTGTTTTTGAGGGATTGATGAATATATATCTAGTGTGATTTATTTATCAAATACTTGGTTTTAATTCATGTTAGAGCACTTGATCAATATTTTTACATGTTTAACTTAATTGCTCATAATTCGAGAGAAGAGGGCATTAATAGGTTTCGAGTATTTGACGTAGTAAATTACGAGATTGAGAAATCGGTGATGAACTATGATGATATTTAATCTTATGAATATTTTGGAGTTAGATAATTTATAATAGACGGAGATGTTGTTATAGGTTGTTTAATCTACGTTTTAATGCATCTCGAGAGAGACTTTAGAATATTGTTGTGATTATCATTTTGGAGATGCACTTAGAACCCTTCGACATCAATCCCAACTAAACTTAGTGATCAACGGAAACTTAGCCTTGGAATCTATCTTTCAAAACTCTTTCAATTCTCTTTAATTCGGATATTGTCATTTGTTTAAATTAATTGTCATCATTTTATTTTATTTTGTTAACCATTCATTCACCTTTGGATCGTCTAGATAAAACCGGAATCATTATAATCTAGTACTCAACACAATACGAATATTTAGTCTTTGTGGAATACGACCTTGCCGCTTTCTACATTTACTCCGTACACTTGCAGATTGTTTAAAAATATAGCGAACAAGTTTTTGGCGCCGTTGCTGGGGACTAATTTATTTTTATTAGTTTTGATATTACGATAAGTGTTTCCGGTCTTACTTTAGACAGATTTTCCTGTTTTATTTGATTTTGTTACTCCCGTATTGTTTTTGGTCGTGTTGCAGGACGTACATGAACACCCGCTCATCTCGAGAACCTTTGGAAAATTTTATTCCCGAAGTAGAAGCATTTGCTCGAAGAACAAGTGTTGCTACGGGGTAGTTACAAAAGGATATATTTGACGAAATGGTGGGAGCGGGAGAGATTACCAACGCGGGCAATGAAAATGCAGCAGCCCAAAATCCAAATAATGAAGGCGTACGGGCTGAGCAGCCCGCACTTCGAATTCAATCCATTCGGGATGGATTTCGGCCGAAGCTTGACCAAAATTTTGGGGGAATTTCTCATATTCCTATCAACTCCCTAAATTTTGAGTTGAAGCCTTCATTAATATCGATGGTTCAACAAAATCAGTTTGGGGGATTTGCCACAGAAGATCCCCACGCCCATTTATTCCACTTTATTCTAATTTGCGATACCATCAAAATGAATGGGGTGCCAAACGATGCAATAAGATTGAAGCTATTTCCGTTCTCCTTGAGAGAAAAGGCTCGTAGTTGGCTTGGAACTCTTGCTCCAGGGAGCATAAGTACATGGGACGAGTTGGGTGAAAAAATTCTATTCAAATTCTTCCCGCCCAACATGACTATGAGATTGAAGAGCAAAATCATGCAATTCCGACAAATGGATTCAGAAATGTAATATGAGGCGTGGGAACGCTTCAAGGATTTGTTAAGACGATGTCCTCGTCATGGTTTTCCGGAAGATCAACAAATGTTTTTCTTTTATAGTGGGTTGGCCGGTGAAACGAGAAATCTTGTTGATGCATCGGCCAGAGGAGCACTACTAGCCAAAAGCGCAGAGGAAGCATATGAATTGATCGAGGAGATGGCAATGAATAGCTATCAATGGCCTACTGAGAGGACTAATGTTCGTAGAGTGGCCGAAATTTCAGACTCGGATCCTATAAAGGCTTTAACGGCACAAATGTCAATTTTGACCAACCATTTGGAAGTTCTGACAAAGAGTGCAAATGAAAAAATAACTCCTAAAGGAAGTGCACCACCACCCGACCCTTTGGAGGAGGCTCATTACATCAATAACCATAATTTCAATAACTATCGAAATAATCCTCATCCGGGGTTTTATCATCCTCCCAACAGAAATCATGAGAATCTTAGCTATGGGAATTCGAGAAATACGTTGCAACCGCTGAAGGGATTTAAAGTGTCGAATGGTGAGGTGATAGAAGAGTCCAAGCCAAATTCTAATCTAGAGAATATTTTGGCTACTTTCATGATGGAAACAAAGAGTCGGTTTACCCGAGATGAATAAAAGTTTGATCGGATTGAAAATCATGTGACCCAATTAGCAACCACCGTTGGAGCTCAAATGAGAAACCTAGAAACGCAAATCGGTCAATTAGCTAAGATCGTAGGAATCCAACATCAAAAGGGCCAATTTCCAAGCAACACCGAGGAAAATCCAAAAGCACAATGCAATGCTATTTTTCGTATATTGTGAATGAAGAGCTACCGGAATCAGAGAATGAAGACGAAGATGCAACCATGTTGTCTAATAAAGCTGATTTGATAATGTCCATTAATGAGGTGAAGGATCGGTCCGATATTGAGCATATCGAGGAGAAGAAGAAATTTGAGGTTTTCATGCAAGACATGGCGTCAAAGAAAAAAGAATTGGAGCGCCTACCGAAAAAGCTTAACGATCTAGGGAGTTTTTCAATTAATTGCTCTATTTCTGGATATTCATTAAAAGATGTATTTTGTGATCACGGTTCAAGTGTTAATACATTATATTTATCTATTTTCAAGACACTTGGATTAGGAGAATTGAGGCCATCTCCAGTGTATTTACACTTCTTAGATCAATCTTTGGCGTACCCAAGGGGAATAGTGGAGGACGTGATTGTAAAGATTGATAAATTTGCCTTCCCCGTTGATTTTTTAGTGCTTGACGATGAGGGGAAGAAAGAGGGTCTAGTAATACTTGGACGCCCGTTTTTAGCCACTACAAGAGCATTAATTGATGTGAACCGAGGAGAATTGACAATTAGGATGCATGATGAAGAGGGCGTATTTTTGATGACCCCTCGATTTGATGGATTGACAAATGGAGAACCTCCTGATAAAATTGCACGTAAACCGGATTGTAAGAGCTCGTCGAATGATCCGGGATGAAGGAAACAGGCGTCTGGCTGAAGACGTTAAATTTAGCGCTGGTTGGGAGGTAACCCAATGCTTGCGTCCGGCTGAAGACGTTAAACTTAGCGTTAATTGGGAGGCAACCCAATAGTTCTTTTTAGTTTTGTTCTTTTTCGCAATTTATTTTTATTTTTTTCTTGATGTAGAACTGACCGGTTTAACTGTTGGTGTTCAATTCGCAGGAAAAGACCCGGAAATCAAAAATGTACTTTCCAGGCCTGTATGATATGGGCCGTGTCATTTTACATGATCGGGTCAGGCATCCAGTCGTTTTTCAGTTTCCGGACAAGTACGACATGGGCCGTGTCATTTGACACGGTCGGGTCAGGTGGGCAGGCGATTTTTGGTAAAAACGGAGCAGGTATGACACGGCCGTGTCATTTGACACGGGCCGTGTCAGTCTGGAGTATATATATGCAGAACTCGACCGTGCCCTATTCATTTTCAACCCCTTGGCATGTCCAACAAGGCCACTTTTCTCCGCCAAATCAGTAGGACCGGTTGTAAGTAATTCTTGACCCAAAGTTTTTTATTATTTAAATACTATACCCCTTTCGTGTGTATACTTTTTAATTCAAGTTTAGGGGGAGATATTGAGTCAAGAAATACTTATATTTGTTTGTCTATTTTTTTTGGTTATTTTGATCTTTGGATTTTGGTTTGGATTTTGGTGTGAATTTTATTTGCATTTTTGGTGTGATTTTTTTTATTTTGGTGAGTATTGTTTTTTTTGTTGTTGTTTTGAAATCGGTGTGTTTTGAGTATCATGTACTTGGATGAAACTCGAAAGAATGAACTCTTGTTTTGGATGCCTCAGGATTTATTTTTTTATTTTGATATGCAAATCGAGGATAATTTGAAGAGGAAAAATTGTAGAATAATCAAGAGGGTGTGAAATTGAATAAATAGTTTAATATCTTGGAAATATGAACAATTCTAACTTGTGAGCTTTTGAGCCTTCGTGCATCATTAAATATGCAAGTTTCATTGTTGAGTGTACCATTCATGTTTTAAGACTCTAGAACTTGCCTTGGTATCTTATTCGAAACTACAAGTGTGCGTGCAAATTAGTGAAAGTGATTTTAGGCGATTTTTTTCGTTAGCCCTTCAAACCTTTTTGCCAACCCGACAGTTATTAATTCCCTAGTTAGCCCAATTTAGCTTAAAGCCTATTTCTTGTTAGCTACATTATGAGCTTTCCGTTCCATTATAAACTTTTGTCCCTATACTTGAGCGTATTAGAACAAATTGGCAAAAAAATGAAAAGGTGTGTGGGGGCGATTGGGAAGGTTGTTGGTCCAATGGCGATGATTTATCAAAATAAATTTGAAGGAAGAATGGTGTGATTATAATGACGATGTTATCCACCACAAAAAAAATGGTTAAATGGAGCGATAAGAAGGAATAAGGTTGTGATCTTCACTTTCAAAAAGCGTTTATTGCGATTATATTAAAATCAAGGGGTTGAAGGAAGCAAATTCCAGGGAAAACAAAAATTTTGAGCTCCTAATTGAGCTAAGTGATTATTGAGATGATGTTATAATTTTCTCAAGTCAAGTCACTTTAGCCATACTTATCCTACCCCAACCAAAAAGCCTACATTACAACTAATAAAGTCCTTTTTGATTCACCAAATTTGCATGCACAAATAGTGGTAGAGATGTAGACGATTGGCAAACCTATGGGGATTCTTATTTTATTGAATGAGTTTTGAGCGTCACTTATCCCATTATACACTTTGAGAGTGAGGGAATACACTTGACCGGTGAGGTTCATATTCTTCAAGTATTGTCTATGATGTTAAGGAAGCACCCCAGAGATTTGAATACTTTATAGAACTCGACTTATTTATTTCTTGAGGCGCATTGATGAATTTTCAAAATGATCCTTTGAGGTGTGTTGAGGGATGAGTTCCCTTAAGAGTGGTTATTTTGAAGTGCATTGCTCGGGACGATCAACATTCAAGTTTGGGGGATTTTGATAACACTCATTTTTACACATATTTTTACAAAGCTTTTCCGGATTTTAAGATCCTAAAATGTGTAGAATTGTGTCGTTTGTGCTCATATTGTGTTTATTGGACTCGATCACGCTTGGATACGTTTTATTGATTTTATAGGTATTTTAAGGATATTAATAAAGCAAGAACAAAGTCTCAACCCCAATACATATCAAGTAATGCGGAAACGAAAGATCGAGCCGAAAAAGAAGGAAAAACGGAGTCAAAACGGACCAACACAGACACGACCGTGTCATTTGACACGGGCTGTGTCACTTGCTCGGTCATGTAAACAGACACGGTCGGGTTCATTGTCCAGCGCCTTTTGCTGTTTCTAGAGCAGTATGACACGGGTCGTGTCACTTTTCGGTGGAAAAATCACTTTTTGACATTTTTGCAAGATTTGGTGAAGAAAAGTTGGTATTTTGGGTGGATAAAAAGGCTAGGAACAAGGAAGGAAGAGGAGATTCTGAAGATTGGAGAGATTGGAAAGAGAAAAACAAAAGATTTGAAGGCTTTTCCAACCAAAAGAAGGGATTTGAAGGGAGTTTTTGAACACTTGAAGAACATTTGAAGGCTTGATCCTAAATCCACTCAAGACACCATCCGAGTTTTATCTTCTCCCTATCTTTTACTTATTTTTGTTGTTTTATTTAGCATGAACATGATGAACATGATATTTATTGAGATTTCTTTCATTACCATGTCTGGCTAAACTTGTTAGATTCCGGGTATGGGAGTACGTTAATTCATGTTGTTTTTGAGGGATTGATGAATATATATATCTAGTGTGATTTTTTTTATCAAATGCTTGGTTTTATTTCATGTTAGAGCACTTGATCAATGTTTTTACATGTTTAACTTTATTGCTCATAATTCGAGAGAAGAGGGCATTAATTGGTTTCGAGTATTTGACGTATTAAATTATGAGATTGAGAAATCGGTGATGAACTATGATGATATTTAATCTTATGAATATTTGGAGTTAGATAATTTATAATAGACGGAGACGTTGTTATAGGTTGTTTAATCTACGTTTTAATGCATCTCGAGAGAGACTTTAGAATATTGTTGTGATTATCATTTTGGAGATGCACTTAGAACCCTTCGACATCAATCCCGACTAAACTTAGTGATCAACGGAAGCCTAGCCTTGGAATCTATCTTTCAAAACTCTTTCAATTCTCTTTAATTCAGATATTTTCATTTGTTTAAATTAATTGTCATCATTTTATTTTATTTTGTTAACCATCCATTCACCTTTGGATCGTCTAGATAAAACCGAAATCATTATAATCTAGTACTCAACACAATACGAATATTTAGTCTCTGTGGAATACGACCTTGCTCGCCACTTTCTACATTTACTCCGTACACTTGTGGATTGTTTAAAAATATAGCAAACATTCCACCCGAGATGTCTTTCTTTCTCCGGTTTAATAAGGTTTGGAAGTTATTAATATTCTTGGCATAATATGCTGATTCTTCATCGCTTTCATCAACCGAGATTTCTTCTCTTTTTGACATCTTAGCCTTCATGGCTATTGATCTTTCCTTCAGCTTCAGTTTAGCATTCCGAGATTTTAGGACAATCTCGTAGTTTATAAGTGAACCAACGAGAGCACTAAAATCAAGATTGTTTAAATCTTTAGATTCCATTATTGCCGTAACCGTGCCGTCCCATTCAACAGGTAGTGATCTTATGATTTTCTTGACTTTCTCATTACTTGCTAATGGTTTACCGAACGAAGCTAGTCCATTGGTGATGACCGCAAATCGGCCGAGCATGTTGGTGATAGATCGTCACCCTTCATCATGAATAACTCGTAGTCATGGAGAAGCATATTGATCTTCGTCTCCTTGACTTGAGTTATTCCCTCGTGGGTGATTTCAAGGATTTTCCATATCTCTTTAGCACTTTCACACGATGAGATACGATTGACCTCTTCTGGATTTAAGGCACAGTATAAAAGTTGAGTAGCCTTACAATTTAGATGGTCGTTCTTCCAATCCTCGTCATTATATTCTTCGAAACTCTTAAGAGACCCGTAGGATTTGATTGGAACTTTCGGTCCAAAGCAAATGATCTTCCAAATCTCTATATCATTGGCAGAATAAAGGTCGACATCTTTTTCTTCCATGTCATATAATTTGATCCATCAAAGAATGGTGGTCGGTTCAGGGCAAGACCTTCGACCAGAGCAAATTGGAGTGCCATTTGGATCTTCTCCTTGGATGTTAAGCCGTTTGTTAGAGGTACCGCTCCGATACCAATTATTGGCGCAAGATTGGTCGGTATCGCCGTTTGGAGATAGAGTTATAAATCTCTCTCGCGTGCGGAAGCGATTTAAGTAAAGGTGCGGAAATTAAACGACACAAGGATTTATAGAGGTTTGGCCAAACGTGCCTACGTCCTCTCTCGACATCATTTTACTTAGGCTTAAGATAAACCTCTGCACCTCTCTTTTATCGGTCGAGGGATAACCGTTACAAGCTCGTCTTCTATCGGTCCGAGTAAACCGTTCAATCACTTATATTTATGTCGGTCCAAGTTAAACCGTTTTCCTTTTCTATTGGACAAGGAATCAACCACTCTAGCTTTCTATGGGTACTAGATAAACCTCACCTAGATATCGATTGCGATTCTAACAATGCCGGATCCTTGATCCTAATAACACCGAATCCAATCGTATTTTTTCTTTACCTCTCGTGTATGTGTTGAATGTATAAACACTCAAAATTATCAATATAAGCACAATTACAACAACAAGAATATCAATATCAATATCTGATCAATGAGTCGTTTGCTTTGTGTTGTTGTTTAATGAATACCATTAGAAGTGGTATTTATAGGCTCCAACGCCTCAACTAGCCGTTAGCCACTTTAGCCTCCTTTACGTACGTTATAGCCTCCACTTTACATAGGTTAGCTTCCTTACGAACCTTAACATCAATATGTTACGTACGTTATACGCTTCATAAAACAGTCCAGTAGCTTTCGTCTTGATCATTATGTACGTTAACCAAACACCCATTACGTACATTATATTCGGTCAATTTACCCGTTGCATGCTGACCTATGCCATGACATCATCTTCAACGTTCATCTTGTTTGAATTCAGAAACACATTGTTACATACGTTAAACCTTGTACATTACGTACGTTATTCTTGTACCATTACGTACGTTACGCTTTCTTCTTAGCGTACGTTATGTATGATCAGGTAACTCATCTTCTTGTCTGATCAGGTAGGTTTCATCTCGTCTGATCAGGTAGGTTGATCTCGTCTGGTCAGGTAGGTTCTCATCTTGACTGATCTGAACAGATTAGCTTTTCCCGGATTGCGCGACTTTTTGCGTCTTCGACTTCTTCATTGATTTACTTCACTTCTTTGTTGTTTTGCTTTGTTTAACAACTTTAATCATCAAAACTCGATTAATGAATATTTGGAATAAAATATTCCAACAGGAAATCGATTCCTAGCTAATGTTGGAAGCATTACATTATTGAGATATTCGTTAGAGATTAAGAGGGATCTGCGAGTCATTTAATAATCATTGGTAGGAATAATTAAACTTAAGCAACTTTTAACTCCTCATTCGAAATGAATGAATAAACAAAGGTTTCCTTTTCTCCCCCACCCACCCACTCAAGAATTCATAATGATTAGTACCTATTATAGCTCACTAGTTTTAGATTATCTTTCGTCATTACAGACCTCAAAGCAGCACTAGATATCATGAGTCACACAACTTGCAATCCCTGTTGGCTCTGCTTCCCCACTTTTAAACAACACTATCACAGGATGACCATTGCCGACATTGAAAGCCCTAGTCGCAATGTCGTTATCGTAGACATACAAAGGTCTCAAATGTGATGGGAGACCTTCATCTTCTCCCATCATATAGGAGAAACTGTTCCCGTACAGAATATCGAATTTCGTCGTCCACGATTGCTCGACACCATATTCCTCCATCACCCATATCCGAAGCCTACTTTCAACCAGATCATTCCGAAATACACTTAGCATTTCCCTCACTACAACCAACTCCACTTCATATTCATCATGGAAAAAATAAGAATACTCTATATTTGGTAGGATCAACGTTTCATATTGCTCAGTTGACAAATTGAAGGAAACACTTAGTGGCGTCTTTGCAGTACGGTGAGTAATCCAGCAGAAATTTTCATGGAGAAACTCAAACCTCTCTTGGAAATAGACTGGTATGATGGGATCAAACCTTTCTCGAAACCACATATCTACAAGAGGGGGGGGGGGATTCAATCATTCTCCAAGAATTGTTCTTTCGAGAATACAAAATCACATTCTTTCTGCAGTCCCTCTGTCACGGGCTTAGAGTTTGCTATGCTCCTAAGCGTCGTGCGGCCTATCAACCCTCTTGCTAGTCAGCCTTAAACCCTCCGAAATTGGCTAAGTATGAAGTTGGCACAACGAAAGAGAGGCAATGGGTTAATGGAAAAATACTTCCACTAAGTTATAAAGAGTTTACAAGTATGTCTCTTACAAATGAGTTCCCAAGGATCTAAGGGATGGATTGCAAATGAGCCTCAAGGCCCCTATTTATACTACCTATCTATCACTAGAAGTTTTCTACACCTCCTCATTTGGAGGCTTCTAGATCCTCCCACACTATTACATGTTCTAGAGAATTCTAAGTACAATGTCTTTACATAATGTCTAGAAACCTCTACTAAGTTACAAGTCTCTTGATTCATCCAAGAGTCTCCAGCACCTTCCACATATTTCTGGGCCTTTCTGGCTTGCTTGACCCGACCCGGCCTGCTCGGGCCAACTCGGCCCGACTCCATGTAACCCAGCCCGATCCGGCCCGACTCCATGTAACCCAGCCCGATCCGGCCCGGCCTTCCACACATGCCTCCGGATTAATCTTTGATGTTCTGGAACATCCCGGTCCGTTTCTGGAATGTTCTGAGCACAACTGCCGCACAGTGGATTCCTCAGCCTTCCAATGTCCAGTGCGCTCACAGGCCTTCATCTCTCTAAGCCTATTATAGGGGAGGGAGCTCCGTGTGTCCCTCGCGTGCTGCCCGCGTGCGCGTCCAGCGCCTCGCGCGCACCCCTCGCAGGTCTCCGTCGCCCGTGCCCAAGTCTTGTCCCTCGGATATGCCTCAACTCGTCATCTTGTCTCGCAATGTTCCGAAGCGGCGTGCCTGTCCGCTGCACTCGTCCGTTTGGTTCCCGGCGTGCCTTGTCTCGCTTAGAAATGTTAAACGGGCTCGGGCCCGTAGGGCTGGCCCGTTTAACCCGCCAAAAAACCGGGTTAGGGCCGATATTTCCTAGCCCGTTTAAATCCGGGCTTTTTTGGCCCGGACCGTTTAGCCCGAAGCCCGTTAGGGCTAGCCCGAAGCCCGCTAGGGCTAGCCCGAAGCCCGATATATATATATATATATACACACACACTATATTAATATTATATATATACACTATATTAATATTATATATATAATATATATTAATATTATATATAATATATATTATTACTGTATTTGTTAATATAGTGTATATATATATATATACATAAAAGTGTATTTTTTGTTATATTTATTATAGTATAGTTGTTACTATATATATAAAATATATTGTTATTGTTTTTTTTACTTATAAAAAAATAAAAAATATATTTTTTAAATATTTAGCCCGTTTAGCCCGTTTAGCCCGAAACCCGTTAGGGTTAGGGTTAGGGCCAATATTTCCTAGCCCGTTTAAATCCGGGCTTTTTTAGCCCGAACCGTTTAGCCCGAAGCCCGCTAGGGCTAGCCCGTTTAACATCTCTAGTCTCGCTGCCCAGGTAGCTCCGCAAATGGCCTAATGGCGTTGTCCCTCGGTTGGGCACTTTGTTGCCCGGATGGCCTGCTTGTTAGGCCATACATCCACGCATGCCGCACCACACGGCTAAGTCCCTCAGTCGGTTGTGCCGCTCCACACGGCCTTGCAGTCCCGAACGTGCCCCGTGCACCTCGCACCCCTCTGTGCGGGTCTTTCCGAGCACTCTGTCGGTCATTTCTCTCGGGGAGTGACATGCTCCCTGTCTTTTGGGATTTTTAAGATTTTATAGTCGCAAGAAACAGAATAGTAACCCAAACCATACATGAAACCACGGCCAATCCAATCACTATCCCGAGAAGCAAATAATAGACCAGTAAGTTTCTTGTAGTCTCTGATACAAGGATTCTATAAGAATAGTGAAGGCCTTTGAGCTTGGACGTACCATATTCGTTGCAGAAGGCGGAGAGGCGCGTGAGGCACCATAATCAGTCGGTTGCTCAAGAACCAAAGTATCGTCGGTGGAGCGTAGCTTGATGACTGTCCCCATGGGTAGTAGATCAGAATATACGGAAGAGATGGCGCGATAACAAGAGATATATGAACCGTTGAGGGCGCAAATGATGATCTTGTGGTGACGGTGGAGGGTGACGCGGTCCCTTTGCTGTCTGATGAAACCTGGTTCAGAAATCATGGAATTCCACGATCTTGAAAATGAAGAGAAGCGAATTAGAGATTCTACAGGGGAGATTTTAAAATATTTTCTCAACGATTTCCTTCGGGGTGTAGCTCTTTCTTGGACACAGTCTTTTTTATTTATGCCGATGTTTCAAGCTTACACCTGATTAGTTCTCGGAACAACAACCCCGGCCCCACAGAACTGCTACCAATTAAATCAAGAAATGTGTATCCGACTCTCATGTTCTTAAATATCCTCGTTAAGAGATGCAGTTTCTTTTCTTGAATAGCGTCCATGATCGTGGCGATACAGCAATTCAATATTGTGTGGGTGAATATTTATACGATACATCAACGGAAAAAGAAGATGGTGAACCGTGTGGCATTTCATCAGTGGAAGAGAATCTATAAAGACCCACATGCACAGGTTAGCTTTAGCAAAATTTGAAGGAATAAAGTTTCTGATTAAAATTGTCATTTTTGATAATGATAAAATGAGAATGATTTTCACCTAAATGATTATGTAATTAACCCCATAATTCTAAAAGTATATACGGATCCTATTTACGAAAATTTCAGTTTATTAATTACATGCATTTTTATACATTTATCTCAACAAACTTTATGATTAATTAGATAATCAAATATTACGATTCTAAATATGGTTATATCCACCAAAACCCTACAATTCATTGTTGAAAATAATCTCACTCAAACTAAAGTTAATCTTTTACTACTTCAATTTTATTTTTCTAAATAATATTTAATATATGCAAAACAAACGTAATGGCATAATGTATTGATGAACACAAATTAAATTTTGACGAAGAGTTTGTTGTGCGGCGATTTATACGCCACGATGGCGATCGGCATAATGGTCGGAAGCCAACCAAAGAAGACAGAGGCTGGGCAAGCGCCTAGCAGTCGACGTCCAAGGCGATCGCCTATCGGCATCTGGCGATCGCCTCTAATGTCCGACCGGGGATGACCGTCCCATGCCACGTGTGAATCCGACACCCGTCAAAGTCTGCGATGACCGAATCTCGGGTGAAGGCCCACGTGCAGATCCGCAAAAGGCGCCGCAAGAACAGGCCCTACTCCAGCCCATCAGCAGCTGTCAGTGATAAGGACGGCCTCACCTACCGACAGACCCGCCGAAAGGTCCTAGGTGGGACCTACCAAGGCAGCGAGAAGAGGCACCTGTCGCCTCCTCATTGGTTCGCGCATCTGGCTGCCAGCAGCAGCTGCGGACTTTAAGGAAACAGTCCCACGTGCTGGGACGATCGCCCGCCTTATTTAAATGAAAGGAACGGCGATCGCCCGCGGTTGACAGAGACATCCCAGCAACCTTTTCTCCTATAAATAGGAGGCCTCAAGCATTGGTAAAAGAACAGTGATAACGTTAACACGATTACACACAGCAAACAATACAGAGAACTCCTCATCTTTGTAACAAGAACTCATAGAGCTTCAACTCTGGTTCTTCCGGCAATCTTCAGCACTCAAGAGCTAAGATAACTAGGGTCTTTACACTCATTGTAATTGAACTATAACATTAATATTTGTACTCACCAGTATTCATATTAATAATGTCTCGCGAGAGCATTCAAGCCCGGGACTAACAACCCCGGCAACTCTTGTGTTATTTACTTCCCTACGGACGTGCTCTCGCATTTTGTTTGTTACTCGTCCATTCCAGCATATCATCTCCGGATAATATTTTGGGTAACAACAATTGGCGCTAGAAGAAGGGCGGCAATCTACCTTCATTTTCTTCCCGACCGTTTCGAAGAACACTCACTGTTCTCCAGAGCATATACTTGAAGAAACACTCACTGTTCTTCAAAGAAAAACCTTCAGAATCATGACGTCTGCCACGACCTCGAAAAGAGCCACCCTACCATCCGCCGGACACCCTATTCCGACCCAGGACGAGTCCCAACCTGCGGCGGAAGGCGACCGCGGCGACGCTAGACTCTCACTCCCGCCCCGAGGGATGGCCCCAACCTCTCACTCGATCAGTTCCAGACCGCGGAACAAATCGAGGAGGCCATGGCCATCCTACGGGAGCGACGGAGAGCATGCGACTCACCCACCATTACTCCATCAGCCATCCACCGTGCGGGCAAGCGGAAGCTCAAGGGGCTATATGTCGAGAAATCGTCAGAAAGTCCCGAGCGGCAGGAAAAGGCGCTCGTAAGGCGGGACGATTCCGTCTTCAGCCGCCTAGGGAGTGATCTCTCATGGAGACCCGGGAATTCGGGCCCCAGCCGTGAGACTTCGGAGTCCGAATCCGTCACAAGGACTTCAGCGTACCCAACTCCCAGAAGACAGGCCGGCCGTCTGGCTCCCGCTCGCCCAAGAATTGAGCTCGGCGGCAGAGACCTCGTCACTTACCACGGGGCTAGGAGATCGGTACATGATCGCCTCGGCTCCCGCTCCGAGAGCCAAACCGCGAGCAGTCAGGCTACGGCGATGGCCGCAATGCAGCGCCAGCTCGACGAAATGAAGGCGCTCATAGAAACTGGGGCAGGCGCCAAGAGATCGATCGCCGGACCGAGTGAGCCGCTCGCGGTCCAGATCGAGCTTGCCCCCATGCAACCGAAGATCGCTCCTCCTCAAACACCTCTATATGAGGGGAGATCAGACCCTGAGACCCACTTGAGCAAGTTCCGGATCTACATGATCGGATGCGGGGAATCGGACGCGACGAAGTGCCGAATGTTCCCATTAACATTGGGCGATCTTGCCCATAGGTGGTACATCTCATTGCCACCGCGCTCAATCAACTGTTTTGAGAAGCTGGCGAACGACTTCATGTCGTATTTTGCCGCCAAAGTCGCTCGGACAGAAGGTCCCCACCGCATGATGGAGATCAGGCAGGGGAAGGACGAGCCCGACGAAGACTACATCGATCGGGTGGATGAAATAGTCCTCACCGGCGAGCCCATTAGCGATGAGCTCACCCTCTACTCGGTCATGGGGGGATTCTATGGCCATTCACCCATGTTCAGGCACCTCACGAAGGACTTCCCCCCGACCTACGCGATCTTCCGCGTCAAGGCCGCCGACTTTCTGGCCAGGCAGAGGATGCTCACCCTTCGCATAGGTGAGGGATATACCGGAGAATGGAATGCGTCATCTCCCATCCCGAAGAAGGCGGTCGCCAAGACCAGAAAGGCGGTCGCAAAGCCGCCCGGTGAGATCAAGGCCTTCGAAGATGTGGAAGTTCACCTCCTCCGCAACCTCAATCTATCTTCGGCCCATATCTTCAACGCCATCAAGGGGCGCGAATGGCTTAGAAAGCCGAAGCCGATGAGGGACAACGGTCATATGGACCGCAGTAAATTTTGTGCCTACCACAAAAGTCCCGGCCACAACACCAGCCAATGTCGCGATCTCCTCAGACAACTCTGGAGGTTGTACGAGGAAGGCAAGATGGACAATTTGGTGACCAAGCCAGAACCCCGGGCAGAAAGGACCGGGGGGCGCGATCGCCGAAAGAACGACGGAATCCCTCCCAATCCGGTCGCCAGGATCGAGCAAAACAAACCGGAGTACTCAGACGAGTCGATCCCTCCGATCAACCCCGGCGGCCGGATCAATATGCTTCAGTCGGGAGGTGGAAACCTCAGAGGTCTTTCCCCAGTTTCCACCATATCAAATAGAAAGCGAAAGGCCGAGCTGAGGGCGTTCGCCGGAGTCCATGTCGTGGTGCCCCCAGAGCCGACCATCTCTAGAGACGCGCTCATCTCCTTCTCCAACAAGGATAGGGAGGGGGTGCAGTGCCCCAAAGAGGATGCATTGGTGATCTCTGCATGTATCCTCGGGAAAATGGTCGATCGCGTGCTGATTGACAATGGGAGCTTCTGCAACATCATATTCAAATCTGCTCTGGACCAGCTCGGCAACCTGACCAAGTTCATCAAGCCATTCGATACCGTGCTTCAAGGGTTCGGCGACAACACAGTCCAAGCCTACGGAAGGATCAAGCTCTCTGTCGAGCTAATATGTTGTTACGATCCTAAGGTTAGGATCACTAGGAACCTCAATTTTGTAATCATAGATAGGCCCAGCATCTATAATGGGTTCCTAGGTCGCCCCTTTCTAGAAACCTTTGAGGCAGTCGCCTCTTCTTTCTTTTACTGTATCAAGTTCCCCACTACCGATGGGACGGTCGGTACTGTAAAAGGAGACCAGCTAATGGCAAAGAAATATTTGAGTTACTCCTGTGTCGTAACTTCCCCTTTAAACGTTTCTCGTACTATTTATAACATTGAGGTGATCGACATTCAACCAATGGAGATCGACGAGCCAAGCACCTTATACCAACCCGACTCAGAGGACGGCATCTCGCATCAATTGTCGGACGACATCGAGCCAATGATCGGTTTCTAGCCAAGCCTCGACATTGATCCAAGGATCGAGTACGGCAATCGTTCCAAACGAGAAGCGACCGTACCCATTGAAGAGTTGGAAAGTATAACAATCGATCCGGCTTGCCCGGAGCGGGAAGTGCAGATCGGCTCAAGCGTCGGTCCTGAGTTAAAAGACGATCTGATCAGTTTACTACGTAAGAACATCGGAATCTTTGCCTGGTCGCATCAAGATATGGTCGGCATCAGTCCTGAACACGCTTGCCACTATCTAAAGATCGACCTGGCGAGGAAGCCTGTTCACCAGAAACGTAGGAAATTTGGTCCTGAGAAGTATGCTGCGCTCGACGCAGAAGTCAAAAAGCTACTTGACAACAAACTGATCGGAGTAGCTACCGACGAGCCACAGTGGGTAGCCAACGCGGTGCTCGTCAAAAAGGCGAGCAACTCCTGGAGGTTATGCATCGATTTCACCGACCTCAACGCGGCATGTCCGAAAGACCACTTCCCAATGCCTCATATTGACCACTTGGTCGATAGCACGGCAGGTTGCGAAATGATGTCGTTTATGGACGCCTTCGCTGGGTACTATCAGATCCCAATGGCCGAGAAAGACGTAAAACACACATCATTCCACACGGAAAAAGACGTGTACTTTTGGGTCCGAATGCCGTTCGGTCTGAAAAACGCGGGGGCGACCTACCAACGACTAGTCAATGGGATGTTCACCGATCAAATCGGCAAGACCATGGAGGTTTACATTGACGACATCGTGGTCAAGAGCCTCAAAAAGGAAGATCACGTCAGAGACCTTGCCGAGACGTTCGCCATCCTCGAGAGATTCAACATGAAACTGAACCCCAAGAAATGCAACTTCGGGGTAAGCTCCGGAAAGTTCCTGGGGCACATCGTGAGCCAAAGGGGGATCGAAGCGAACCCCACCAAGATCCAGGCGATCCTCGACATGCAGGAGCCACGGAATGTCAAACAGGTGCAATGCCTCACGGGTTGTCTAGCAGTCCTTAACCGTTTCATTTCTCGGCTCGGAGACAAAAGCAAGCCATTCTTCGCCACCATAAAGAATAAGAAATTTGCATGGACGAAGGAAAGCCAAATGGCGTTCGCCAAAATCAAGGAGTATCTGTCTAATCCCCAAATTTTGGCGAAAACAATCCCCGGCGAAAATCTATTCCTCTACCTGGCAGCCTCAGAGGTCGCGCTGAGCGCTGTATTAGTGCGAGCAGAGGGGCAGGCCCACTTGCCGATCTACTTCGTCAGTCAAGCGCTTCATGACGCGGAAACGCGTTACACACCTCTGGAGAAGCTCGCCTATGCACTAGTCATGAGTGTTCGCAAGCTGAGGGCCTACTTCTTCGAACACCAAGTGGAGGTTCTGACGACTCTCCCTCTAAGGCAAGTTCTGCAGCGGCCAGACGCCAATGAGCGAATCCTCAAGTGGTCACTGGAGATCACCCAATACGGTGTCACGTACGCTCCTCGCACAACGATCAAAGGCCAAGCTCTGGCGGATTTCGTGGTGGAATTAACGTTCCCGCCCAGTCCGACCTAGGTCGGCCGTCCTGCCTGGAATTGCACGTAGATGGATCGGCGACCAGCTCGCGATCAGGGGCAGGGATTGTCCTCATCAGCCCCGATGGCCAGAGTTTTACAAATGCCGTGCGTTTCGGGTTCCGTGCGACCAACAATGAAGTCGAGTACGAAACATTGGTAGGCGGGCTCGATCTAGCACTCGCCATGGACGTTCGCCGCCTCCACATCTTCATGGACTCCCTCTTGGTCGTAAACCAAGTCAAGGGGGAATATGAGGCGCGCGGCAAACAGATGATCAAATATCAAGAATTGGTCGACGAAATGTGCACAAAGTTTGAAGAAGTACTGATCGAACAAGTCCCGAGAGAGCACAATTCCCAGGCCGATGCCCTATCCAAACTCGCATCGTCAGATGGGGCGGCAGACTTCTCTAACATCCAAATCACGAAGTCAGCAAAATCGGCGATCGACAGAAGCCTAGTCACCACAGTTTCCATCGCCGAAGAGAACTGGATGAATCCATTCATTAAATACTTGAAGGACGGAACGGTCCCCGCAGATCGTATCAAAGCTCGCCAGCTTCAGTTCCGAGCGACCAGATACACCCTATTGGACGACCGGCTTTACAAGCGAGCTTTCAGCCTCCCTCTCCTCAAGTGCATTACACCGGAGGAAGGCCGACTTGTTTTAGCCGAAATCCATGATGAGATCTGTGGAAATCACGCTGGAGGGCGAGCTATCGTCCACAAGACGACCAGGCAAGGCTTTTTCTGGCCTACCCTACAAAAGACGCGATCGCCTACGCCCGATCTTGTCACAGGTGTCAAGTAATGGGCCCGAACATCAAGCTCTCCCCCGAGCAGCTCACTTCTATGTACAGTCCGTGGCCGTTCGCCCAATGGGGCATCGACCTCATCGGTCCTTTGCCGACGGCGCCAGGGGGATGTAAATTTGCCATCGTGGGGGTCAATTATTTCACGAAATGGGCTGAGGCCGAGCCACTCAACAAGATCGGCCAAAAACAAGTAATCAAGTTCATTTGGAAGAACATCATATGCCGATTCGGTCTACCCCAGGCAATCATCTCCGACAACGGAAAGCAATTCGACGGTTTGGAAGTTATGCAATTCTGCGAGAAATGGGAAATTAAAAAACTGTTCTCGGCCCCTTACCACCCTCAGACGAACGGGCAGGTAGAGGATGTAAACAAGATTCTCAAACACACGATCAAAGCAAGACTCGAATCCAAACAAGGACGATGGGCGAGCGAGCTCCCGGATGTTTTGTGGTCCTACCAAACGACGACCCGAAATTCAACCGGTGAAACCCCATTCGCCCTCGCCTTCGGGACAAAAGTAGTGATCCCTTCCGAGATCGCCGTCCTTAGCTACCGAACTGAACAAGAAATGACGACGGATAATGATGTAGCTCTATGGATCGACTTGGATATGCTCGAGGAGCGACGACTGACCTCGGAAATGAAGAACACAATCCACAAAATGAAATTCAAAAAATTCTTCAATTCGAAGGTCAAGGAAAGGCGATTCCAAGTGGGCGATCTAGTCCTCAAAAAGGTCCAGACTCACACGGGAGTATTTGGCCCGAATTGGGAGGGACCCTTCAGGATATCCAAATGGCTGACCAAAGGAGCCTACGAGCTCCAACACCCAGACGTCACTCCGGACCAATATCCCTGGAACGCCGTTCATTTGAAGAAATACTATCAATAAAAACTCTATATTCGGTTACCCAATGTGCAAAGAGCTTAACGAGATTTTCCGATCCCCTCTAAATGATTCGCCTCGACAAAACAAACAAATAAACAGAGGACGACTCGTTCCCCCCCCCAGCACAACGTATACCATCGAGGATCGTCATCTAACATGGCGATCCGAGATAGAAAAGTGCAGCCATGGTTCTGGGAGTCGATGGAACCGATAGCCCGTCCATGCAAGGTTCCTTTGTGCAGAGATCGCCCACCCTTTCGTTTAAATACGAGGCGGGCGTAGCCGAAGGACCCTCCAAAACAGATCAGTGGACACGCTCGCCCGTCCTCGGATCCATCATCTAACATGGTGGACCTGGACAATGCGACGCGTCCTTCCCCCTGTCACAACGTATGCCCTCTTAGGCAGAAAAGTGCTAACAAGCCACGGTAGCGAAGTCGATTTATCCGACAGCGCCACGTGCAAGGACTCCGCCAGGCAAAGACCGACCGCCCCATCGCTACATTGTGAGGCAAGGCGTAGCCTACGGAGGACCCTCACAATTAAGTGAGTCGCGAGAAGTTAACCATCAGACGGAATGTCGCTCGTGCACAAGACATAGTCGTAGAGGTCGGTTCCATCGAACCCCACGATTGTGCGAAGTCTTTCCAGGCCGAGACGTTCGGCCTCCCTCGAGAAATTCAACAAAATTGAACATCGCAAGAACCAAACTAAAGATAGCTCACTAAACGAATTATTTTCGTTCCCTTACTTTCACCAAGTAAACAAAAACAAGGGGCAAAACGGAGCCATACATACGATCAGGAGGACGGAACCACATACGATCGGCTTTGTTCAAACACACATATGACGATCAGTTTTGTTCAGAAATTTACAAACAGACGATCGTACAAGCAAGGAATCAGATGCAATTATGTAAACATTCGTGTGAAGTCAAATGCGAAACATTCAGACAGACGATCGTACAAACAAGGAATCAGATGCAATTATGTATTTTATTTCATTCAAGTCATTTGTACATATGCCCGAAGGCAAAACACAATGAAACTGAAAAATTACAAGGGAAAACAAAATGAAAGCGGTCTATCTCAGGCTGCACCCGCCTGGCCTTCGTCACCAGCTGCTGGATCGGCATGCGCTTCCTCACCGGCTTTCGGATGAACGAGTTTGTCCGGCAACGGATACCAGCTCAGGTCAATTCCGAGGTCGGAGAGGTCAAGGATCGGCACAAAGAAGGCCGGCTGCAGGGATGCTCAAGCACATAGGCTTTGAAGTTATCGATCAGTGGGTCGACCTCGAGACCTCCCTTCTTGGAAGCGCGGATGGCATCAGCGTAAGCTACGTAATAGGCAAACTCGCCGACATATTCCACGTTGAGGAAGGGACCAGCCTCGGTCGCCTCCAACTTCTCCTTCACCCCAGCGATTGTTTTGTCCGCATCCTGGAGCTCGGCAACCTTGGCGGCCAGCTCCCCCTTCGACGACTCCAACTCACATTTTAACCGGTCCACCACCACCTTCATCCCGGTCGCCTCCTCATGCGAGGCCACATGCAACCGACGGGCCTCCGTCATCTGATCGCGCATCCGGTCAGTCGTCGCCCGGGCCCGGTCGAGTTCCTGCATCATCCGATTGAGATCCTGCTTAGCCCGCTTGGCCGTCTCAGCGTACTCCTACTCCATTGTCGTGATCCTGTCGGCAAACTCGACGTTCCGGTTCTGAGCAGCCTCGAGGTCCGAATGGAGACGAGCAGTAGAGGGCCGCCCCTCATAATCCTTCACAGCGTGAGCGGCCATCGTCGCCGCTTGGAGGGTCAGGGCAAGAGTCGCCTGCATTGCGTCTCCGGACCGCCGGCGCGCGATCGCATCCAGGTCGGTCGTCCAAGCCTTCGAAAGGGAGGAGATAGCCCGAGAGACGTAGTGAGGGACGTCGCTAGGCTCGCGGGGAGACCTGCTCGCGAGGAAGTCCAACACCATCGGCGAGCAGTTCGGGTCGGCAAGACGGACCCTGCACTAAGAACAAAGGAGTTAGTATGTCCCCTACACAAGTGACTTAACTCAACAAGATCAACCAAACTTACCTTTCGACCTTCTCGGGGTCGCGGCCGAAATAAGGCTTGCCCCGCGGTTCATTTTACCTTTCAAACTTACAAGTGACTTATATAAGAGTTGTGTTTAGGGTGCAAAAGAATCAAAGGATTGATGATGATGATGATGATGATGATTTGGAACGTTCATTGCCCCCATTAAAGAGATGCAAAGTGGTACAAGAAGCTTGTAAACCTTTGAAGAGGAGGGGACTTTCTATATGAAGAAATCCTCAATTGCAACTCCGAAGAATAAGGAGGAGAAAGATGGCTTACAATCACTAATACAGCAGTATGTTGAAACTACAGAGTAAAGATTGATAGTTCATGATTATTTTTTCAATATTTCAGGGTATTTTTTGATGATTGAATGAAGAATACTTTGATATTTTAATGATAATACCCCTTTTCTTTTCTTTTTTTCTTTCTCAAGTTGGTATCTTGAGTCGCTATTATGTCTATTTCTTGTTGTTGCTTTAACATAACTGACCCATCGAAAAACCCCCCATTTCAATTTCTTGGAGGAGGTGGAGGAAGAGTATGAGAGAGATTTGAATACTAAAAAGAAATCCTCAAATTATTTGATGTTCTCTTGTGGTAGGCTTGTGCACATGTGTATATATTTTTCTTCTCAACTTCACAAACACACACACACACACACACTCTCCCCCCCATATATATATATATATATATATATATATATATATATTAAGTGCACTTAAAGATTGAACCCTTACCTATGTGGGCCGAAGATGCCAACCGATGCTTGTAACCACATGATAACATAAAAGGCTACGCCTATTTTTTGTTGAAAGAGTTGTCAAAGTATTTTATCGACATTACTGCTGCTGCTGCTATAGCAAGTAGAACGGAGAAACCTTGTAGACTAAATTTGAGTTGTATTGTGTTCATAAAGAAGGAAATGTTGGTGCAAGATTGGTCGGTATCGCCGTTTGTAGATAGATTTATAAAACTATTTCACGTTGCGGAAGCGATTTAAGTAAAGGTACGGAAATTAAACGACACAATGATTTATAGAGGTTCGGCCAAACGTGCCTACGTCCTCTCTCGATATATTTTTACTGAGGCTTAAGATAAACCTCTGCACCTCTCTTATATCGGTCGAGGGATAACCGTTACAAGCTCGTCTTCTATCGGTCCGAGTAAACCGTTTAATCACTGTCTTTATGTCGGTCTAAGTTAAACCATTTTTCTTTTCTATTGGACAAGAAATCAACCACTCTAGCTTTCTATCGGTACTAGATAAACCTCACTTAGATATCGATTATGATTCTAACAATGCCGGATCTTTTATCCTAATAACACCGAATCTAATCGTATCTTTTCTTTTACCTCTCGTGTATGTGTTGAATGTATAAACACTCAAAATTATCAATATAAGCACAATTACAACAACAAGATTATCAATATCAATATCTGATCAATGAGTCGTTTGCTTTGCGTTGTTGTTTGATGAATACCATTAGAAGAGGTATTTATAGGCTCCAACGCCTCAACTAGCCATTAGCCACTTTAGCCTCATTTACGTACGTTATAGCCTCCATTTTACGTACGTTAGCTTCCTTACATACGTTAACATAAATATGTTACGTACGTTATACACTTCACAAAACAGTCCAGTAGCTTTCGTCTTGATCATTACGTACGTTAACCAAACACCCATTACGTACTTGCATGATGACCTATGCCATGACATCATCTTCAACGTTCATCTTGTTTGAATTCAGAAACACATTGTTACGTACGTTAAACGTTGTACATTACGTACGTTATTCTTGTACCATTACGTACGTTAAGCTTTCTTCTTAGCGTACGTTATGTATGATGAGGTAACTCATCTTCTTATCTGATCAGGTAGGTTTTATCTCATCTCATCAGGTAGGTTGATCTCGTCTGATCAGGTAGGTTCTCATCTTGACTGATCTGAACAGATTAGCTTTTCCCGGATTGCGCGACTTTTTGCGTCTTCGACTTCTTTGTTGATTTGCTTCGCTTCTTGGTTGTTTTGCTTTGTTTAACAACTTTAATCATCAAAACTCGATTAATGAATATTTGGAATAAAATATTCCAACAATCTCCTCCTTTTTGATGATTACAAAACAACACCTTGAATTGGATAAAACCTGCAAAAATAATATATATATATATATATATATATATATATATATATATATATATATACAGATCAAAGTTTTCGACTTTGTCCGTTTCGTTAGTTTCACCCATCTTTTCTTTTTCTGTCATTTTCGACTTTCTCCCCCTTTTTGTCCGATTCTACTCCTTTCTCCCCCTTTTTGTATTCAACAAAAAGTGTAAATCAAAATATACCAATTGAATATAGGGTACCAATTAATGATAAAATATGATATGATAAAATATGCATAAAAATGTAACTCCCCCCTTTTAAAATACATAATACTTCCCCTGAGTAAAATATCAACTGTTAAAAATTAATTTTGGGGATCCAACCTATAATTGGTTTTTGTTTAGAGACATAGACGATATTCGGAATTAAAGTTCCCTTGGGAATCCAAATCTTTTTAATTTTAATCGTCCATCATGGGCTTTTGCAGTTTTAAATATGATGCCCAATTTTTATACATTTTTCGCAGTGGGATATTTTGAAATTTAAGGATTCTGTTTTAGAATGAGATTTGAATCCTAACCCCTGTTTATTTAAAGTAAATTTTTGAACCGAGAGCATTTGTTTATATTTATCGTTTCCACATGAAAATTTCTTCGTTAAATTATTTAGCTCGGTTTGAACTTTCAAAAGATCATCCTTTAAAATATTTTCATTTTCAAGGCAATGAGAATGATCGGTTTCAACGAATTTCCCTTTTTCAAGAATTTTGGAAATTTCAGTTTCCAATAATTTATTTTTTGCTTGGTGGGATTTAATCTCGGATAAAGCATTTTAAAAATCCGTATGCAATAATTCAAATGTTTCAAATAGCTCGTCGTGAGAGAATGTACTTACTTGACTTTCGACGTCGCTATCGTCGAATGAACTTCGAGCTATAAGAGCGAGATTATTTTGATTGATAAAATCATCATCTTCTTCTTCAACGCTCCATGTTGTTATTAAAACCTCATTCTTGGGGTTTGCTCGGCAATTTTTCGCAAAGTGGCCTGGTTTACCACAGACTCGACAGTTGTTGTCGAATTTCTTCATTCCGCCCGAAATGTCTCTCTTTCTCCGGTTTAGTAAGGTTTGGAACTTATTAATATTCTTGGCATAATATGCCGATTCTTCGTCGCTTTCATCAACCGGGATTTCTTTTCTTTTTGACATCTTAGCCTTCATGGCTATTGATCTTTCCTTCGGCTTCGATTTAGCATTTCGAGATTTTAGGACAATCTCGTAGTTTATAAGTGAACCAACAAGAGCACTAAAATCAAGATTGTTTAAATCTTTAGATTCCATTATTGCCGTACCCGTGCCGTCCCATTCAACAGGTAGTGATCTTAAGATTTTCTTGACTTTCTCACTACTTGATAATAGTTTACCGAATGAAGCTAGTCCATTAGTGATGACCGCAAATCGGTCGAGCATGTTGGTGATGGACTCGTCACCCTTCATCATGAATAACTCGTCGTCATGGAGAAGCATATTGATATTCGTCTCCTTGACTTGAGTTGTTCCCTCATGTGTGATTTCAAGGATTTTCCATATCTCTTTATTACTTTCACACGATGAGATACGATTGACCTCTTCTGGATTTAAGGCACAATATAGAAGTTGAGTAGCCTTATAATTAAGATGGTCGTTTTTCCAATCCTCGTCATTATATTCTTCGAAACTCTTAAGAGATCCGTCGGATTTGATTGGAACTTTCGGGCTAAGGCAAATGATCTTATAAATCTCTATATCATAGGCAGAATAAAGGTCGACATCCTTTTCTTCCATGTCATATAATTTGATCCATCAAAGAATGGTGGTCGGTTCAGGGCAAGACCTTCGACCGGAGCAAATTGGAGTGCCATTTGGATCTTCTCCTTGGATGTTAAGCCATTTGTTAGAGGTACCGCTCCAATACCAATTGTTGGCGCAAGATTGGTCGGTATCGCCTTTTGGAGATAGAGTTATAAAACTCTTTCGCGTTGCGGAAGCGATTTAAGTAAAGGTGCGGAAATTAAACGACACAAGTATTTATAGAGGTTCAGCCAAACGTGCCTACGTCCTCTCTCGGTATCATTTTACTTAGGCTTAAGATAAACCTCTGCACCTCTCTTCTATCGGTCGAGGGATAACTGTTACAAGATCGTCTTCTATCGGTCCGAGTAAACCGTTCAATCACTTGTCTTTATGTCGGTCCAAGTTAAACCGTTTTCCTTTTCTATTGGACAAGGAATCAACCACGCTTTCTATGGGTACTAGATAAACCTCACATAGATATCGATTGCGATTCTAACAATGCCGGATCCTTGATCCTAATAACACCGAATCCAATCGTATCTTTTCTTTTACCTCTCGTGTATGTGTTGAATGTAAAAACGCTCAAAATTATCAATATAAGCACAATTACAACAACAAGAATATCAATATCAATATCTGATCAATGAGTCATTTGCTTTGCGTTGCTGTTTGATGAATACCATTAGAAGTGGTATTTATAGGCTCCAACGCCTTAACTAGCCGTTAGCCACTTTAGCCTCCTTTACGTACGTTATAGCCTCCACTTTACGTACGTTACCTTCCTTACGTACGTTAGCCTCCATTTTTACGTACGTTAGCCTCCATTTTTACACATACTTTTGCAAAGTTTTTCCAGATTTTAAGATCCTAAAATGTGTAGAATTATGTCGTTTTTGCTCATATTGTGTTTATTGGACTCGATCACGCTTGGGTATGTTTTATTGATTTTATAGGTACATTTATTTGACCTACGCCTGTTTGAACAGCCTCGGGTAATCTCATAAAAAGAAGCATTGAAATATCGGTTGCAAGAACGAAGTCTCAACCCCAATACATATCAAGCAATGCGGAAACGAAAGATCGAGCCGAAAAAGAAGGAAAAACGGAGTCAAAACGGACCAACATAGACACGGCCATGTAATTTGACACGGGCCGTGTCACTTGCTCGGCCGTGTCAACTGACACGGTAGGGTTCATTGTCCAGCGCCTTTTGCTGTTTCTAGAGCAGTATGACATGGGCCGTGTCACTTTTCGGTGGAAAAATCACTTTTTGACATTGTTGCCAGATTTGGTGAAGAAAAGTTGGTATTTTGGGTGGATAAAAAGGCTGGAAACATGGAAGGAAGAGGAGATTCTGAAGATTGGAGAGATTGGAGAGGGAAAAACAAAAGATTTAAAGGCTTTTCCAACCAAAAGAAGGGATTTGAAGGGAGTTTTTGAAGAACACTTGAAGAACATTTGAAGGCTTGATCCTAAATCCACTCAAGACATCATCCGAGTTTTATCTTCTCCCTATCTTTTACTTATTTTTGTTGTTTTATTTAGCATGAACAAGATGAACATGATATTTATCTAGATTTCTTTCATTACCATGTCCGGCTAAACTTGTTAGATTCCGGGCATGGGAGTACGTTGACTCATGTTGTTTTTGAGGGATTGATGAATATATATATCTAGTGTGATTTCTTTATCAAATACTTGGTTTTAATTCATGTTAGAGCACTTGACCAATGTTTTTACATGTTTAACTTAATTGCTCATAATTCAAGAGAAGAGTGCATTAATAGGTTTCGAGTATTTGACGTAGTAAATTACGAGATTGAGAAATCGGTGATGAACTATGATGATATTTAATCTTATGAATATTTTGGAGTTAGATAATTTATAATAGACGGAGACGTTGTTATAGGTTGTTTAATCTACGTTTTAATGCATCTCGAGAGAGACTTTAGAATATTGTTGTGATTATCATTTTGGAGATGCACTTAGAACCCTTCGACATCAATCCTGACTAAACTTAGTGATCAACGGAAACCTAGCCTTGGAATCTATCTTTCAAAACTCTTTCAATTCTCTTTAACTCGGATATTGTCATTTGTTTAAATTAATTGTCATCATTTTATTTTATTTTGTTAACCATTCATTCACCTTTGGATCGTCTAGATAAAACCGGAATCATTATAATCTAGTACTCAACACAATACGAATATTTAGTCTCTGTGGAATACGACCTTGCCGCTTTCTACATTTACTCCGTACACTTGCGGATTGTTTAAAAATATAGCGAACAAGTTTTTGGCGCCGTTGCTGGGGACTAATTTATTTTTATTAGTTTTGATATTACGATAAGTGTTTCCAGTCTTACTTTAGACAAATTTTTCTGTTTTATTTAATTTTGTTACTCCCGTATTGTTTTTGGTCGTGTTGCAGGACGTACATGAACACCCGCTCATCTCGAGAACCTTTGGAAAATTTTATTCCCGAAGTAGAAGCATTTGCTCGAAGAACAAGTGTTGCTACGCGGAAATTACAAAGGGATATATTTGACGAAATGGTGGGAGCGGGAGAGATTACCAATGCGGGCAATGAAAATGCAGCAGCCCAAAATCCAAATAATGAAGGCGTACGGACTGAGCAGCCCGCACTTCGAATTCAATCCATTCGGGATGGATTTCGGCCGAAGCTTGACCAAATTTTTGTTCTCATATTCCTATCAACGCCCTAAATTTTTAGTTGAAGCCTTCATTAATATCGATGGTTCAACAAAATCAGTTTGGGGGATTTGCCACAGAAGATCCGCACGCCCATTTATTCCACTTTATTCTAATTTGCGATACCATCAAAATGAATGGGGTGCCAAACGATGTAATAAGATTGAAGCTATTTCCGTTCTCCTTGAGAGAAAAGGCTCGTAGTTGGCTTGGAACTCTTGCTCCAGGGAGCATAAGTACATGGGACGAGTTGGGTGAAAAAATTCTATTCAAATTCTTCCCGCCCAACAAGACTATGATATTGAAGAGCAAAATCATGCAGTTCCGACAAATGGATTCAGAAATGTTATATGAGGCGTGGGAATGCTTCAAGGATTTGTTAAGACGATGTCCTCGTCATGGTTTTCCGGAAGACCAACAAATGTGTTTTTTTTATAGTGGGTTGGCCGGAGAAACGAGAAATCTTGTTGATGCATCGGCCGGAGGAGCACTACTAGCCAAAAACGCAGAGGAAGCATATGAATTCATCGAGGAGATGGCAATGAATATCTATCAATGGCCTACTGAGAGGACTAATGTTCGTAGAGTGGCCGAAATTTCAGACTCGGATCCTATAAAGGCGTTAACGGCACAAATGTCAATTTTGACCAACCATTTGGAAGTTCTGACAAAGAGTGCAAATGAAAAAATAACTCCTAAAGGAAGTGCACCACCACCCGACCCTTTGGAGGAGGCTCATTACATCAATAACCATAATTTCAATAACTATCGAAATAATCCTCATCCGGGGTTTTATCATCCTCCCAACAGAAATCATGAGAATCTTAGCTACGGGAATTCGAGAAAAACGTTGCAACCGCCGACGGGATTTAAAGTGTCGAATGGTGAGGTGATAGAAGAGTCCAAGCCAAATTCTAATCTAGAGAATATTTTGGCTACTTTCATGATGGAAACAAAGAGTCGGTTTACCCGAGATGAAGAAAAGCTTGATCGGATTGAAAATCATGTGACTCAATTAGCAACCACCGTTGGAGCTCAAATGAGAAACCTAGAAACGCAAATCGGTCAATTAGCTAAGATCGTAGGAAGCCAATATCAAAAGGGCCAATTTCCAAGCAACACCGAGGAAAATCCAAAAGCACAATGCAATGCTATTTTTTCGTATATTGTGAATGAAGAGCTACCGGAATCAGAGAATGAAGACGAAGATGCAACCGTGTTGTCTAATAAAGCTGATTTTATAATGTCCATTAATGAGGTGAAGGATCGGTCCGATATTGAGCATATCGAGGAGAAGAATAAATTTGAGGTTTTCATGCAAGACATGGCGTCAAAGAAAAAAGAATTGGAGCGCCTACCGAAAAAGCTTAACGATCCAGGAAGTTCTTCAATTAATTGCAGTATTTCTGGACATTCATTAAAAGATGTATTTTGTGATCACGGTTCAAGTGTTAATTTATTGCCTTTATCTATTTTCAGGACACTTGGATTAGGAGAATTGAGGCCATCTCCAGTGCATTTACACTTCTTAGATCAATCATTGGCGTACCCAAGGGGAATAGTGGAGGACGTGATTGTAAAGATCGATAAATTTGCCTTCCCCGTTGATTTTTTCGTGCTTGATGATGAGGGGAAGAAAGAGGGTCTGGTAATACTTGGACGCCCGTTTTTAGACACTACAAGAGCATTAATTGATGTGAACCGAGGAGAATTGACAATTAGGACGCATGATGAAGAAGGCGTATTTTTTATGACCCCTCGATTTGATGGATTGACAAATGGAGAACCTCCTGATAAAATTGCACGTAAACCGGATTGTAAGAGCTCGTCGAATGATCCGGGATGAAGGAAACAGGCGTCTGGCTGAAGACGTTAAATTTAGCGCTGGTTGGGAGGCAACTCAACGCTTGCATCCGGCTGAAGACGTTAAACTTAGCATTAATTGGGAGGCAACCCAATAGTTCTTTTTAGTTTTGTTTTTTCGCATTTTATTTTTATTTTTTTCTTGATGTAGAACTGACCGGTTTAACTGTTGGTGTTCGATTCGCAGGAAAAGACCCAGAAATCAAAAATGTACTTTCCAGGCCTATATGACATGGGCCGTGTCATTTTACATGGTCGGGTCAGGCATCCAGTCGTTTTTCAGTTTCCGGACAAGTACGACACGGGCCGTGTCATTTGACACGGTCGGGTCAGGTGGGCAGGCGATTTTTGGCAAAAACGGAGCAGGTATGACACGACCGTGTCATTTGACACGGGCCGTGTCAGTCAGGAGTATATATATGCAGAACTCGACCGTGCCCTATTCATCTTCAACCCCTTGGCATGTCCAACAAGGCCACTTTCCTCCGCCAAATCAGTAGGACCGGTTGTAAGTAATTCTTGACCCAAAGTTTTTTTATTATTTAAATACTATACCTCTTTCGTGTGTATACTCTTTAATTCAAGTTTGGGCGGAGATATTGGGTCAAGAAATACTTATATTTGTTTGTCTTTTTTTTTTTGTTATTTTGATCTTTGGATTTTGGTTTGGATTTTGGTGTGAATTTTATTTGCATTTTTGGTGTGATTTTTTTTATTTTGGTGTGTATTGTTTTCTTTTTGTTGTTGTTTTGAACTCGGTGTGTTTTGAGTATCATATACTTGGATGAAACTCGAAAGAATGAACTCTTGTTTTGGATGCCTCAGGATTTATTTTGTTATTTTGATATGCAAATCGGGATAATTTGAAGAGGAAAAAATTGTAGAATAATCAAGAGGGTGTGAAATTGAATAAATAGTTTAATATCTTGGAAATATGAACAATTCTAACTTGTGAGATTTTGAGCCTTCGTGCCTCATTAAATATGCAAGTTTCATTGTCGAGTGTACCATTCATGTTTTAAGACTCTAGAACTTGCCTTGGTATCTTATTCGAAACTACAAGCGTGCGTGCAAATTAGTGAAAGTGATTTTAGGCGAGTTTTTTCGTTAGCCCTTCAAACCTTTTTGCCAACCCGACAGTTATTAATTCCCTAGTTAGCCCAATTGAGCTTAAAGCCTATTTCTTGTTAGCTACATTATGAGCTTTCCGTTCCATTATAAACTGTTGTCCCTATACTTGAGCGTATTAGAATAAATTGGCAAAAGAATGAAAATGTGTGTGGGGGCGATTGGGAAGGTTGTTGGTCCAATGGCGATGATTTATCAAAATAAATTTGAAGGAAGAATGTTGTGATTATAATGACGATGTTATCCACCACAAAAAAAAATGGTTAAATGGAGCGATAAGGAGGAATAAGGTTGTGATTTTCACTTTCAAAAAGCGCTTATTGCGATTATATTAAAATCAAGGGGTTGAAGGAAGCAAATTCCAGGGAAAACAAAAATTTTGAGCTCCTAATTGAGCTAAGTGATTATTGAGATGATGTTCTAATTTGCTCAAGTCAAGTCACTTTAGCCATACTTATCCTACCCCAACCAAAAAGCCTACATTACAACCAATAGAGTCCTTTTTGATTCACCAAATTTGCATGCACAAATAGTGGTAGAGATGTAAACGATTGGCAAATCTATGGGGATTCTTATTTTATTGAATGAGTTTTGAGCGTCACTTATCCCATTATACACTTTGAGAGTGAGGGAATACACTTGACCGGTGAGGTTCATATTCTTCAAGTATTGTCTATGATGTTAAGGAAGCACCCCAGAGATTTGAATACTTTATAGAACTCGACTTATTTATTTCTTGAGGCGCATTGATGAATTTTCAAAATGATCCTTTGAGGTGTGTTGAGGGATGAGTTCCTTTAAGAGTGGTTATTTTGAAGTGCATTGCTCGGGACGATCAACATTCAAGTTTGGGGGATTTTGATAACACTCATTTTTGCACATATTTTTACAAAGCTTTTCCGGATTTAAAATCCTAAAATGTGTAGAATTGTGTCGTTTCTGCTCATATTGTGTTTATTGGACTCGATCACGCTTGGGTACATTTTATTGATTTTATAGGTATTTTAAGGATATTAATCAAGCAAGAACAAAGTCTCAACCCCAATACATATCAAGTAATGCGGAAACGAAAGATCGAGCCGAAAAAGAAGGAAAAACGGAGTCAAACCGGACCAACACAGACACGGCCGTGTCATTGGACACGGGCTGTGTCACTTGCTCGGTCGTGTCAACTGACACGGTCGGGTTCATTGTCCAGCGCCTTTTGCTGTTTCTAGAGCAGTATGACACGGGCCGTGTCACTTTTCGGTGGAAAAATCACTTTTTGACATTTTGCAAGATTTGGTGAAGAAAAGTTGGTATTTTGGGTGGATAAAAAGGCTAGGAACATGGAAGAAAGAGGAGATTCTAAAGATTGGAGAGATTGGAAAGAGAAAAACAAAAGATTTGAAGGCTTTTCCAACCAAAAGAAGGGATTTGAAGGGAGTTTTTGAAGAACACTTGAAGAACATTTGAAGGCTTTATCCTAAATCCACTCAAGACACCATCCGAGTTTTATCTTCTCCCTATCTTTTACTTATTTTTGTTGTTTTATTTAGCATGAACATGATGAACATGATATTTATTGAGATTTCTTTCATTACCATGTCTGGCTAAACTTGTTAGATCCCGGGCATGGGAGTACGTTAATTCATGTTGTTTTTGAGGGATTGATGAAAATATATATATCTAGTGTGATTTCTTTATCAAATGCTTGGTTTTAATTCATGTTATAGCACTTGATCAATGTTTTTACATGTTTAACTTTATTGCTCATAATTCGAGAGAAGAGGGCATTAATAGGTTTCGAGTATTTGATGTAGTAAATTACGAGATTGAGAAATCGGTGATGAACTATGATGATATTTAATCTTACGAATATTTTGGAGTTAGATAATTTATAATAGACGGATACGTTGTTATAGGTTGTTTAATCTACGTTTTAATGCATCTCGAGAGAGGCTTTAGAATATTGTTGTGATTATCATTTTGGAGATGCACTTAGAACCCTTCGACATCAATCCCGACTAAACTTAGTGATCAACGGAAACCTAGCCTTGGAATCTATCTTTCAAAACTCTTTCAATTCTCTTTAATTCAGATATTGTCATTTGTTTAAATTAATTGTCATCATTTTATTTTATTTTGTTAACCATCCATTCACCTTTGGACCGTCTAGATAAAATCGGAATCATTATAATCTAGTACTCAACACAATACGAATATTTAGTCTCTGTGGAATACGACCTTGCTCGCCGCTTTCTACATTTACTCCGTACACTTTCGGATTGTTTAAAAATATAGCAAACATTCCACCCGAGATGTCTTTCTTTCTCCGGTTTAATAAGGTTTGGAACTTATTAATATTCTTGGCATAATATGCTGATTCTTCGTCGCTTTCATCAATCGGGATTTCTTCTCTTTTTGACATCTTAGCCTTCATGGCTATTGATCTTTCCTTCAGCTTCGGTTTAGCATTCCGATATTTTAGGACAATCTCGTAGTTTATAAGTGAACCAACGAGAGCACTAAAATCAAGATTGTTTAAATCTTTAGATTCCATTATTGCCGTAACCGTGCCGTCCCATTCAACAGGTAGTGATCTTAAGATTTTCTTGACTTTCTCACTACTTGCTAATGGTTTACCGAACGAAGCTAGTCCATTGGTGATGACCGCAAATCGGTCGAGCATGTTGGTGATAGACTCATCACCCTTCATCATGAATAACTCGTAGTCATGGAGAAGCGTATTGATCTTCGTCTCCTTGACTTGAGTTATTCCCTCGTGTGTGATTTCAAGGATTTTCCATATCTTTTTAGCACTTTCACACGATAAGATACGATTGACCTCTTCTGGATTTAAGGCACAGTATAAAAGTTGAGTAGCCTTACAATTTAGATGGTCGTTCTTCCAATCCTCGTCATTATATTCTTCGAAACTCTTAAGAGATCCGTAGGATTTGTTTGGAACTTTCGGGCCAAGGCAAATGATCTTCCAAATCTCTATAACATTGACAGAATAAAGGTCGACATTTTTTTCTTCCATGTCATATAATTTGATCCATCAAAGAATGGTGGTCGGTTCAGGGCAAGTCCTTTGACCGGAGCAAATTGGAGTGCCATTTGGATCTTCTCCTCGGATGTTAAGCCGTTTGTTAGAGGTACCGCTCCGATACCAATTATTGGCGCAAGATTGGTCGGTTTCGCCGTTTGGAGATAGAGTTATAAAACTCTATCACGTTGCGGAAGCGATTTAAGTATAGGTGTGGAAATTAAACGACACAAGGATTTATAGAGGTTTGGCCAAACGTGCCTACGTCCTCTCTCGACATCATATTACTTAGGCTTAAGATAAACCTCTGCACCTCTCTTTTATCGGTCGAGGGATAACCGTTACAAGCTCATCTTCTATCGGTCCGAGTAAACCGTTCAATCACTTGTCTTTATGTCGGTCTAAGTTAAACCGTTTTCCTTTTCTATTGGACAAGGAATCAACCACTCTAGCTTTCTATGGGTACTAGATAAACCTCACGTAGATATCGATTGCGATTCTAACAATGCCGGATCCTTGATCCTAATAACACCAAATCCAATCGTATCTTTTCTTTACCTCTCGTTTATGTGTTGAATATATAAACACTCAAAATTATCAATATAAGCACAATTACAACAACAGGAATATCAATATCAATATCTGATCAATGAGTCGTTTGCTTTGTGTTGTTGTTTGATGAATACAATTAGAAGTGGTATTTATAGGCTCCAACGCCTCAACTATCCGTTAGCCACTTTAGCCTCCTTTACGTACGTTATAGCCTCCACTTTACGTACGTTAGCTTCCTTACGAACGTTAACATCAATATGTTACGTACGTTATACGCTTCACAAAACAGTCCAGTAGCTTTCGTCTTGATCATTATGTAATGTTAACCAAACTCCTATTACATACATTATATTCGGTCAATTTATCCGTTGCATGCTGACCTATGCCATGACATCATCTTCAATGTTCATCTTGTTTGAATTCAGAAACACATTGTTACATACGTTAAACCTTGTATATTACGTACGTTATTCTTGTACCATTACGTACGTTACGCTTTCTTCTTAGCGTACGTTATGTATGATCAGGTAACTCATCTTCTTATCTTATCAGGTAGGTTTCATCTCGTCTGATCAGGTAGGTTGATCTCGTCTGGTCAGGTAGGTTCTTATCTTGACTGATCTGAACAGATTAGCTTTTCCTGGATTGCGCGACTTTTTGCGTCTTTGACTTCGTCGTTGATTTGCTTCGCTTCTTTGTTGTTTTACTTTGTTTAACAACTTTAATCATCAAAACTCGATTAATGAATATTTGGAATAAAATATTCCAACAGGATATCGATCCCTAGCTAATGTTGGAAGCATTACATTATTGAGATATTCGTTGGAGATTAAGAGGGATCTACGAGTCATTTATTAATCATTGGTAGGAATAATTAAACTTAAGCAACTTTTAACTGCTCATTCGAAATGAATGAATAAACAAAGGTTTCCTTATCTGCCTCCACCCACCCACTCAAGAATTCATAATGATTAGTACCTATTATAGCTCACTAGTTTTAGATTATCTTTCGTCATTACAGACCTCAAAGCAGCACTAGATATCATGAGTCACACAACTTGCAATCCCTGTTGGCTCTGCTTCCCCACTTTTAAACAACATTATCCCAAGATGACCATTGCCGACATTGAAAGCCCTAGTCGCAATGTCGTTATCGTAGACATACAAAGGTCTCAAATGTGATGGGAGACCTTCATCTTCTCCCATCATATAGGAGAAACTGTTCCTGTACAGAATATCGAATTTTGTCGTCCACGATTGCTCGACACCATATTCCTCCATCATCCATATCCGAAGCCTGCTTTCAACCAGATCATTCTGAAATACAGTTAGCATTTCCCTCAGTACAACCAACTCCACTTCATATTCATCATGGAAAAAATAAGAATACTCTATATTTGGTAGGATCAACGTTTCATATTGCTCAGTTGACAAATTGAAGGAAACACTTAGTGGCGTCTTTGCAGTACGGTGAGTAATCCAGCAGAAATTTTCATGGAGAAACTCAAACCTCTCTTGGAAATAGACTGGTATGACGGGATCAAACCTTTCTCGAAACCACATATCTACAAGAGGGGGGGATTCAATCATTCTCCAAGAATTGTTCTTTCGAGAATACAAACTCACATTCTTTCTGCAGTCCCTCTGTCACGGGCTTAGAGTTTGCTATGCTCCTAAGCGTCGTGCGGCCTATCAACCCTCTTGCTAGTCAGCCTTAAACCCTCCGAAATTGGCTAAGTATGAAGTTGGCACAACGAAAGAGAGGCAATGGGTTAATGGAATAATACTTCCACTAAGTTATAAAGAGTTTACAAGTATGTCTCTTACAAATGAGTTCCCAAGGATCTAAGGGATGGATTGCAAATGAGCCTCAAGGCCCCTATTTATACTACCTATCTATCACTAGAAGTTTTCTACACCTCCTCATTTGGAGGCTTCTAGATCCTCCTACACTATTACATGTTCTAGAGAATTCTAAGAACAATGTCTTTACATAATGTCTAGAAACCTCTACTAAGTTACAAGTCTCTTGACTCATCCAAGAGTCTCCAGCACCTTCCACATATTTCTGGGCCTTTCTGGCTTTCTCGACCCGACCCGGCCTGCTCGGGCCGACTCGGCCCGACTCCATGTAACCCAGCCCGATCTGGACCAGCCTTCCACACATGCCTCCGGATTAATCTTTGATGTTCTGGACCATCCTGGTCCGTTTCTGGAATGTTCTGAGCACCACTGCCGCACAGTGGATTCCTCAGCCTTCCAATGTCCAGTGCGCTCACAGGCCTTTATCTCTCTAAGCCTATTATATGGGGAGGGAGTTCCGTGTGTCCCTCGCGTGCTGCCCGCGCACGCGTCCAGCGCCTCGCGCGCACCCCTCGCGGGTCTCCGTCGCCCGTGCCCAAGTCTTGGCCCTCGGATATGCCTCAACTCGTCATCTTGTCTCGCAATGTTCCGAAGCGGCGTGCCTGTCCACTGCACTCGTCCGTTCGTTTCCCGGCGTGCCTTGTCTCGCTGCCCAGGTAGCTCCTCAAATGGAGTCGTGTTCGTTCCGTACGTTTTCGGAAATCGAGTCGTCGGGTCATGGCGGCTGAGCAGCTGGCCGGACAGGTGCGGCACTGTCGGAAGTGCTGGGCACTGGCCGAGTAGGCACGGCAGGAACCGGCGTAGCGCACGCTACGGCCGGGAGGCTGCGCAAGCTAGCTCGGTAGGTGTAGCGCACGCTGTCGAGCGGCCCAGCCTACGCTATCGGGTCTGGGCAGAGGGGTTCTGAGGTTCAGGACTCGGGTAGGATCGGCAGGTAGCGCACGCTACTGTCGGTCGTGGCGCACGCTTCGCCGGCGGGTAGCGCTGCTGTCGGCCGACTAGCGTCGTTACAGGCGAGCTGTTTAGTCAGAGGTTCTTGAGCAGGTTGGCTAGCCTTGCAGCTTCCGGCCGTAGCGCACGCTAGCGGGGGTCGGGCGGACAGGTCACGGTCGGCAGGATTGGTCAGTGGTGCCGGGTCGTGCGGGCCCTGGCCGAGGGTGCTGGGCCGATAGCGCACGCTAGTTCCGGCCAAGTATTTATATGACAGAGCAGCCACTTTTTCACTCGTTTTTCATTTCCTTTCTCTTCTGTCCGCGGCTGGGGATTCGGAGAAGGCGAAGCCATATTGTTAGACAACGAATCCACGAAGTTCTAGAGGTTATATCATTGATCAATCATCCTATAACATCCCTCGATCCAGCGAATCAAGGTTAGATCTTTAGAACCCTACTTTTGGGAAGATTTGGGGGTTTTCGTATTTTTGTCCGATTCGTTCCGTTTTGTTAATTAATTCATGATGAATATGATTAATCTTGTTGGTATTCTTAGTTTTCCTACGGATTCATGTTATATTTCGTGGTTTTTACGGAATCGAGAGGGTTTGGTTGTGGTCCGCCCCCGTTGTCGTTTGTATACGAATATACATGAATCGTAGGCGGGTTTTCGGGTGTATTCCAATTCCGTATTCGTTTAGAAATGGTTGTGATTGTATTCTTCGAATCATTAGGTTCGGTTTCGTTGGTTCCTAGCGTTCGTCGGTGACTTTCCTTTCCGTTCGTTGCGTCGTCAATTATTCAAGGCAAGTATCTTTGGAAACCTTTATGCTTAACGTGAAATGGTAATGTATATTGTGTGTGCTTTACTCACCCCGGGAGGGTCCGACGGGGCCTCGGGGGAATCTATGGCTTCGTCCTGGATTCATGAGTTTGTTTCGCGGCCAGACCGGGAGGGTCCTTAGAGGCCTCGGGTGGGATTTGTGTCTTCGTCCCGGTCCTAGGTGACGTGTGGTGCTTGATTTGTTTTATGAATGTGGCCAGCCCGGGAGGGTCCTTAAAGGCCTCGGGTGGGATTCGTGGCTTCGTCCCGGTCCTAGACAAATTGATTGACTGTTTGTTTTCCGGAAAAGACATGTCTGGTTTTGGTTTTTGAAATGAATTGGTGCATTGTACAATGAAATGTGTAAGCGATTGGTTTGCCTTGAATACTTGTACTAGCGTAATTGCTAACCCCTTTGGGGACCCGTTTTGGGGAAATTCTTGTTATGAATTTCAGGTTATGTTCACCCGAGACGAGCTACTGGATGGTACGAGGATGTCGGCCAAGGTTGTTGACATGTGCAATTGAGTCTTATTATTTCTACTGTCTCTTTTGATATGGTTGTTTTCCAAATTGTAAACTTATAGATTGTACTCGCGAGTACTTAGGCTTTTCCTTTCGGATTGTGATTGGTCTTCGTTGAAGTTACTATATTTGTCGGTTGATGTTTATTATGCCGGTTGTACCTGATGTGTTGTTTTATGTTCTTGTTGTTAACAATTATTTCCTTGCTAACCGAGACGGTTAGTCGAGGGGTGTTTTCTTGTTCTAGCCTAGTGGGTCCCATGTAGGGGTCCACGGTGCTGTAATACACCTCGAATATCTCGGGGGTGTTACAGAAAATGGTATCGGAGATCTAGGTTTATGGATACCTAGGCTTGTCGGTTATTTGGGTCTTTGTGTTTTGTTTTGCACATTGTCACACCGCTGCCGGCATCTCAGTACATCCAGTGCTCGTAAGTTTTCCTTACTCGATTCTCTTGTTTTCTCGTATTGTATTTCCACTTCTTGAACTGTGATTGTCTCTCTCGTACTTATCGTCGAGTTGTTTTTCGATCCATCCAGTTCGTGTACTTTTGATTCTAGTATTGCGCAGTCCTTTATCTCTCTGGAGTATGTGCGCCGTTCTGGGCTTGACCGTTTGTCGTCTTGTGAGCCTCCCATCGCTAAACTTCCTAGCGTTCGTGGGATCGTTGGTGATCGAAAGATCCGAGATTTGCTCCGTGGTATATTGTGAGAGGGCTTGACTCTCTAGTCTTTTGTTGTATGATGGAATCTGTGTTTGGTAATTGTGATATACTAAATGTATGTTGAGTCGAACATACTGATGGTTTGGACACCGAGGGGTGCAGTATGATGTGGAAGTTTTGAACATTGATATGTTCCGGAAAAGGTATCGATGGCATAGTTTGTTGAGAAACTCACATAGATGGTTTCGACATGTGTTCGAATTGGTGTTCATTAGTTATGTTGTTAAACTTGAAAAGATAGTTTGACATATGCTTGGAATTAGTGTTTCCGAGTTGCGCTTGTTGAACTGGTGATTTTTGAATGCCGTATATGCGTGTGTTCGGGAATTGATGGTACTTGGCTAATTATTGTTATTTAGAACCAATGTGTTTCTATTAATAAAAATACATGCGGCGTGCATACTTGAAAATTTCTTAGACTTGATCGTATTGTGGGTTTTTGAAAAGTGACATGAAGTTGGGCGAGCCAGCCTTGTATTTCCAAATAAAACCTTGTGTCGGTATTTAAAAGTCGTGTATAAAAGTGGTTTAGGACATTTTACAAAATGCTACCGCTGTTAAACCCTTGTCGTGTTTGAAAGGGTCTTGAAAACGATTTTTAACTTATCGATTTTATTTTCGAATAACTAGAGTATACGATTTTAAAAATCAGATTAGCTTGGGGAAACCTAGGCTGTCGAGTCAAGTTGTGTTTGTTGAGTTTTGTCTTGTCGGATTTTTTCTGACTTAGTCGCACCGCGACGTGTCGTTTGAGATCATTGGTCGTGATTAGTATTGAGGGGCGATCGTCACTTACGTGCGACCTATGGATGTAAAACTCCCTTCTTTGTGTTGTGCCTCGTGTAACACGAGTTATTTGTATGATTAGTTGTTAAATGATGGAATCCTTCTGTGGATTTTGATTTCACGATATGTGTTTATTCGACTCTCGTATTTGGTTTATACGAGGAGTGTCGTCGCTGCTGATGTATTTTCGAACCGCATTTTATCCGCTGCGTGAGTTGTTTCAAAACGGCTTTCGGTACTTTGCAAACTGAGTTTTGTTTCGTAAAACCGATTCCCTAAATCAAGTTTTGGCATTTTGGCCTTGAACATTTTATGACGGTTTGACAAATGATTTTGTGAGTTTTGGAAAATATTACCGTCATCGGTCTTTCTGGCATTTTTGAAATGATGTAGGAAATTGTGCTTAGCCTGGTAAATCCTTGTGAGAAGAGTTTACGGCGTGTAATTTTCTGATATGTTCTGTTGCTGTCTCTGTGAGTCGTTAGCGCACGCTACGCTTTGCGGCTAGCGCGCGCGAGAGTGCGTTGGTAGCACGCTAAGGGGAGGATAGCGCACGCTACACAGTAGTTCGGGCGATCCGAGAGCTACCGGGTGAGTGCGAAGTTCTCGTTAGCGCACGCTAACACTTGGGGTTAGCGCACGCTAACAGTGTATTTTTGGTCAGGAGTTTTGTTTGGTGCCGTGATAGCGCACGCTAATCTTAATGATTAGCGCACGCTAATCTTAATGATTAGCGCACGCTAATTGTGTCCAGTATAAATACTGGACACCAATATAGAAGCTGCATTTTTCTTCATTTCTTCTTCTTCCTCCATGAGTTTGAGACGTAGCGACTAGGCTTTGCATCTGGGCTGATTTTTCTTCCATACAATGGTGTTTTGGAGTATCCTAGATGATTTTAACATCATCTAATCCATTGTTCTTCGCCGAATCTAGGTATTTTTCTTGAATCCCTAGGGTTGACTATTTGGAGTTTTGTTCTTGATGTCGTTTTCCATCCGTTTGATAAACCGATTGTTGTTTAATGATGTTGTTAAACATATCCTAGGGATTGTATATCACTGTCTTGATTTTGAACGATTTGATGAGTGTGCTATGATGTGTTTAAGTGAATGTTGACACATGTGAATTTTGGGCATTTTGGCCTATTGTACTTCTGAAAAACCTTGAGTATCTTAGAAAATAAACCTTGAGACGTACTTTTAAAATGAATCATTTTCTCGCAGTGTTCTAAAGATGCCTACTAGCGCCACGCTATGTTTCAAAATTATTCTACTTTGAGGATCAAAATATTTTGAGATATTTCTAATGATTTAGAAACGCATTTGCTTAGACCCGAAGGTCGAATATTTCTGAAAAGTTTTAATTTAAAGAAAGGTGTCCTCATTTTTTTATCAAACGCAAGATGATTTTTTTTTTCAAAGTCTCGATGACGATGTTTGTACTACTTTTTGATATATGATACTCAAGATCAACTGGTGCTTGCAAATTATTTTCAAAATGTGGTTTTCGTTTTCAAAACCTATCGTTCCTATTTGCGGTTCGGGAATATATGTGTGATGTTTGTACTCTCGTTAGGGTGTTAACCCCCGAGTTGTGATTGAATTGGTGGTGTGAGCGTTGAGTCGTTCGCCACGCAGTTGTCGTGGTAGCCTCTGTGAGGGGTGTGATGTTGGTATTGGATGTTTTCGCCTCGTAGCGATTTATGCGTTATCGCATATATGCGAGCTGTTAGAGCTTGGGTTGGTATGATTATGTGCATCGGTGATTGTTCCGCGTTGTGTCGGTTGCTTGTTGTATTGTTACCTTGGTTCCGTTGTTGTGAGTTTCGGGGGCGAGGTCAAAGGTAATACCCGTATTATTTTTGACTTCTACATTTTCTCTTCCCAATTCTATCGACTCGCTCGTGTTCATTGATATTCTCCGAACTTGTTCTGTATTTCGGTTTTTATCATTCGAACAAGCCGTGATCTTGTTTTGGTTTGACCTGGTTATTGCTGTGACTTTTCCGAACTTGGTTCGATTCTTGTGAACCTTGTTCGAAAGTAACATCTTTTAGTTCCTACCAGCTCTTTTAACGTCTTGAGTTGAAGTGTGAACTTCGGAGTTGTTGTTCGATCATTGTTTTTCGATCGTTGTCGTCCAATCATTGTTGTTGGATCATTGTTGTTCGATCATTATTTTTCGATCATTGTTGTCCAATCATTGTTGTTGGATCATTGTTGTTCGATCATCGTTGATTCGATCGTAGTCACCTTTGCAGATTGCTGTACGCATCATTTCTATTTTTCGACTGTTCGTGTTTCCTTGTAATAGGTGCCTGGTGTTTTGCGACTGTTCAGATAATTGACTTGATGATATTACCTATTTGATGACGCTTGTCACTTGTTTATTTTATTATGTCTCTCCCTATAACATTGTGTTGGTCGTCGTGGAGCGTGTTTTCACGCCGTATGTTTCCTTGCGTTGTTCGTAACGTTTCGCCATTTGGGCGTGAGTTTTCGGTTCTTGTGTACCTCGTTGAGTTTTTCCTGGCGGGATATTACTTCTCCCTACTTGTTTTAAGTTTCGGGACGAAACTTCTTTTAAGGAGGGTAGTATGTAATATCCGCAATTTCGATTTCCGGCAATTTTCTTTTTTGGTGAGAGTCTGTTTGGACAACTCGGTGCCGTTTTGTTGAATTCCGTGCTTTTTGACGACTTTTCCGCACTTGAATTCGATTCTTGTGAATCTCGTTTGAAACTGCTGTTTCGAGTTTCCCGTAAGTCCGTTTAACTTTTTTATATGTGTTGTGAACCTCGGTTTGGTTATTCGATCACGTATCGTTATTTTCGGGCGTTTTGGGCCATTTTATAATTTCCTAAAAATTATGGGTATCCGTACCTGTATTTGTTGTCTCGGCCCTTTTCTTGGTCGCGTATGATTAATTATTGCATTATGTTTTCATTTTGGGTCGTTGATGTTGTCCGCGAGCTTGTCGTCGTGTTCGTTCCGTACGTTTTCGGAAATCGAGTCGTCGGGTCATGGCGGCTGAGCAGCTGTCCGGACAGTGCGGCAATCGGAAGTCTTGGGCAGCAGCGGCAGGCACGGCAGGAACCGGCGTAGCGCACGCTACGGCCGGGAGGCTGCGCGCGCTAGCTCGGCAGGTGTAGCGCACGCTGTCGAGCGGCCCAGCGTACGCTAGCGGGTCTGGGCAGAGGGGTTCTGAGGTTCTGGACTCGGGTAGGATCGGCAGATAGCGCACGCTACTGTCGGTCGTGGCGCACGCTAACCGGCAGGGGTAGTGCACGCTGTCTGCCGACTAGCGTACGTTACCTGGGCGAGCTGTTTAGTCCATAGGTTACTGGACAGGTCGGCTAACGCGCGCAGGCTTCCGGCCGTAGCGCACGCTAGCGGGGGTCGGGCGGACAGGTCACGGTCGGCAGGATTGGTCGGTGGTGCCGGGTCGTGCGGGCCCTGGCCAAGGGTGCTGGTCCGATACTGGCCGATAGCACACGCTAGTCCGGGAGGGCTAGCGCACGCTAGTTCCGGCCCAGTATTTATATGACAGAGCAGCCACTTTTTTCACTCGTTTTTCATTTCCTTTCTCTTCTGTCCGCGGCTGGGGATTCGGAGGAGGCGAAGCCATGTTGTTAGACAACGAATCCACGAAGTTCTAGAGGTTATATCATTGATCAATCATCCTATAACATCCCTCGATCCAGCGAATCAAGGTTAGATCTTTAGAACCCTACTTTTTGGAAGATTTGGGGGTTTTCGTGTTTTTGTCCGATTCGTTCCGGTTTGTTAATTAATTCATGATGAATATGATTAATCTTATTGGTATTCTTAGTTTTCCTACGGATTCATGGTATATTTCGTGGTTTTTACGGAATCGAGAGGGTTTGGTTGTGGTCCGCCCCCGTTGTCGTTTTTATACGAATATACATGAATCGTAGGCGGATTTTCGGGTGTATTCCAATTCCGTATTCGTTTAGAAATGGTTATGATTGTATTCTTCGAATCATTAGGTTCGGTTTCGTTGGTTCCTAGCGTTCGTCGGTGACTTTCCTTTCCGTTCGTTGTGTCGTCAATTATTCAAGGCAAGTATTTTTGGAAACCTTTATGCTTAACGTGAAATGGTAATGTATATTGTGTGTGCTTTACTCACCCCGGGAGGGTCCGACGGGGTCTCGGGGGAATCTATGTCTTCGTCCTGGATTCATGAGTTTGTTTCGCGGCCAGCCCGGGAGGGTCCTTAGAGGCCTCGGGTGGGATTCGTGGCTTCGTCCCGGTCCTAGGTGACGTGTGGTGCTTGATTTGTTTTATGAATGTGGCCAGCCCGGGAGGGTCCTTAGAGGCCTCGGGTGGGATTCGTGGCTTCGTCCCGGTCCTAGGTAAATTGATTGACTGTTTGTTTTCCGGAAAAGACATGTCTGGTTTTGTTTTTTGAAATGAATTGGTGCATTGTACTATGAAATGTGTAAGCGATTGGTTTGCCTTGAATACTTGTACTAGCGTAATTGCTAACCTCTTTGGGTACCCGTTTTGGGGAAATTCTTGTTATGGATTTCAGGTTATGTTCAGCCGGACGAGCGGGCGCTGGGATGGTACGAGGATGTCGGCCAAGGTTGTTGACATGTGCAATTGAGTCTTATTATTTCTACTATCTTTTTTGATATGGTTGTTTTCCAAATTGTAAACTTATAGATTGTACTCGCGAGTACTTAGGCTTTTCCTTTCGGATTGTGATTGGTCTTCGTTGAAGTTACTATATTTGTCGGTTGATGTATATTATGCCCGTTGTACCGGACGTGTTGTTTTATGTTCTTGTTGTTAACAATTGTTTCCTTGCTAACCGAGACGGTTAGTCGAGGGGTGTTTTCTTGTTCTAGCCTGGTGGGTCCCATGTAGGGGTCCATGGCGCTGTAATACACCTCGAATATCTCGGGGGTGTTACACAAACCATACATGAAACCACGGCCAATCCAATCACTATCCCGAGAAGCAAATAATGGATCAGTAAGTTTCTTGTAGTCTCTGATACAAGGATTCCATAAGAATAGTGAAGGCCTTTGAGCTTGGACGTACCATATTCGTTGCAGAAGGCGGAGAGGCGCGTGAGGCACCATAATCAGTCGGTTGCTCAAGAACCAAAGTATCGTCGGTGGAGCGCAGCTTGATGACTGTCCCCATGGGTAGTAGATCAGAATATACGGAAGAGATGGCGCAGAAACAAGAGATATCTGAACCGTTGAGGGCGCAGATGACGATCTTGTGGTGACGGTGGAGGGCGACGCGGTCCCTTTGCTGTCTGATGAAACCTGGTTCAGAAATCATGGAATTCCACGATCTTGAAAATGAAGAGAAGCGAATTAGAGATTCTACAGGGGAGATTTTAAAATATTTTCTCAACGATTTCCTTCGGGGTGTAGCTCTTTCTTGGGCCTTGATCTCTTTTTTATGCGATGTTTGCTTTACACTGATTAGTTCTCGGAACAACAACTCCGGCCCCACAGAACGGCTACCAATTAAATCAAGAAATGTGTATCCGACTCTCATGTTCTTAAATATCCTCGTTAAGAGATGCAGTTTCTTTTCTTGAATAGCGTCCATGATCGTGGCGATACAGCAATTCAATATTGTGTGGGTGAATATTTATACGATACATCAACGGAAAAAGAAGATGGTGAACAATGTGGCATTTCACCAGTGGAAGAGAATCTATAAAGACCCACAGGCACAGGTTAGCTTTAGCAAAATTTGAAGGAATAAAGTTTCTGATTAAAATTGTCATTTTTGATAATGATAAAATGAGAATGATTTTGACCTAAATGATTATGTAATTAACCCCATAGCTCTAAAAGTATATACGGATCCTATTTACGAAAATTTCAGTTTATTAATTACATGCATTCTTATACATTTATGTCAACAAACTTTATGATTAATTAGATAATCAAATATTACGATTCTAGATATGGTTATATCCACCAAAACCCTACAATTCATTGTTGAAAATAATCTCACTCAAACTAAAGTTAATCTTTTACTACTTCAATTTTATTTTTCTAAATAATATTTAATATATGCAAAACAAACGTAATGGCATAATGTATTGATGAACACAAATTAAATTTTGACGAAGAGTTTGTTGTGCGGTGATTTATACGCCACGATGGCGATCGGCATAATGGTCGGAAGCCAACCAAAGAAGACAGAGGCTGGGCAAGCGCCTAGCAGTCGACGTCCAAGGCGATCGCCTATTGGCATCTGGCGATCGCCTCTAATGTCCGACTGGGGCACTGCGTCTCATGCCACGTGTGAATCCGACACCGTCAAAGTCTGCGAAGACCGAATCTCGGGTGAAGGCCCACGTGCGAGATCCGCAAAAGCGCCGCAAGAAACAGACCCTACTCAGCCTCAAGATCGGTGATAAGGACGGCCTCACCTACTGCACTCCGCCCGAAAGGTCCTAGGTGGGACCTCCCAAGCGGCGAGAAGAGGCACTTGTCGCCTCCTCATTGGTTCGCGCATTGCCCGGCAGCACTGCGGACTTTAAGGAAAGCGATCGCGTCTTTGGGACGATCGCCCGCCTTATTTAAATGAAAGGAACGGCGATCGCCCGCGGTTGACAGAGACATCCCATCAACCTTTTCTCCTATAAATAGGAGGCCTCAAGCATTGGCAAAAGAACAGTGATAACGTTAACACGATTACACACAGCAAACAATACAGAGAACTCCTCATCTTTGTAACAAGAACTCACAGAGCTTCAACTCTGGTTCTTCCGGCAATCTTAAGCACTCAAGAGCTAAGATAACTAGGGTCTTTACACTCATTGTAATTGTACTCTAACATTAATATTTGTACTCACCAGTATTCATATTAATAATATCTCGCGAGAGCATTCAAGCCCGGGACTAACAACCCCGGCAAATCTTGTGTTATTTACTTCCCCACGGACGTGCTCTCGCATTTTGTTTGTTACTCGTTCATTCCAGCATATCATCTCTGGATAATATTTTGGGTAATAACAGAGTTAAAATTGATTAAATATTTTTTAGATCCAACATTAATCAAACATACTTTTTGTTAGTTCTTGAATGCTAAAATTTAAAACAATTTAATATACACAAGTTACAAATTACCGTTTATAATAACTTTCGTATTAAGTTATTTTCAATATACTGTTTTTGGAAATAAAATATTCTACCATAATTGTAGAATTTGTATGTAATAATCTTTAATTTACAAGTTAATTTAGACGTTACAAAAGCATAAATCTTGGTGTGTGTGTATATATATATATATAGGAAATAGATCTTATGAAAACTAATTACTTTGTGAAATCTAGAAACTTTTGTAGGTCATTGATATTAGTGATCTAACTAGGGCTGAGATTTTTACCCGAAGAACCGAATTTTAATAAAAACCGAACCGAAAAATTCGGTTCCGGTTCCGGTTTTTTTATTATTAACCGGTTCCGGTTCTTAATTCGGTTCCTTTTTAATAATTCGGTTCCGGTTTCGGTTCTTGTTTTATGATGTTAGAAAAAACCGGTTTGGAACCGGTTCTATATATATTATATATATAAAATAATAAAAAGTAATATTATATATAAATTTTTACATAATATAGGTATTAAATAAAGCAAATTAAATATATTTTGTTCAAAATATTACACATTAAATTCTATTTCTACTCAAAATTCGGGGTTTTTTTTTTACAAAATTCGATTTTTTTGCACAATTCGGTTCCTAAAAGAACCGAAAAACCCAGTTTTTACACATTAAATTCGGTTCCGGTTCCTAATTCGGTTCCTGAAGAAAAAACCGGTTTTTTCGGTTTCGGTTCCTAATTCGGTTCCTGAAAAAAAGTGGTTAAAAACCGAACCGATTTATGTATTTAAAAACCGGTTCCGGTTCTTTAATTTTTTACCAAGAACCGAACCGGTCCCAACCCTAGATCTAACGGCTGTAGATGAGTAGAATTATATGCATTTATGTATTTTTTTTATTGCATTATTTGTTGCATATACTAGCGACCAGTTTGATGCAACAAATAATAACAAATATGCAATGAAATTACTTAATAATGCAATTGGTTTCTAGATTTCACCATTAAGGGTGTTTCCACCGTAGTCAATCCCTATATATATATATATATATATATATAGGTGTGTTCTGGTGAGAATGATACTTAAGTTAAGAAATAAGAATGAATTTGATCCATAGATCTTGATTAAATGGATGGCCTAGATTTATTCTTACAAAAACGTATGCATAGAATGCTTGTACAGTGTTTACGGTCACACTTATTAATACTTTTGGTCACTGTTTTTTAATGGATACGGACACTAACTCAAAAATGTGACCATAAACACCCTACGGTCGCGCGATCTTATGTCACACACATTCGAAAATGTATGTGTGACTATATGTATATCGTCACACTTTTTTGGTGTAGCCAAATCCACTTTTTGTTCTAGTGATTCTAGTGCATTATATTTTGATGCATACAATGCAGAGTTTTTATGCATTGCAAGTTTGATGCACGAAATGCATATATTGCATGCATAAGTCAATCTGGAGCGTACATCACACACAGATCAATTATTCAGATTTATTCTCAATTCACAACATAAAAATCATTCTAATATGATCCTAAATCTGTATGAGATTATACCAGCATACGAGAAACATAACACATACAAGTATTTTGATTTAGTATAACCTTGCGCATAAAGCATAGTTCTGCTCATATCCGAAGACGTTAGGGCTGTATCTTTGAGAACAATATGTCTGACCCGTCAGCACTATACAATATGTAATTGCCTTGCGGAAAGAGTTTTATCGCCTCGATTTTCTGCATATTCCAGTAATATTTCTGTATTTTATTTATGTTTCCAGTTCAAATTTTGTAACCGATCTGTGAGAATAGTAGTAATATTCAGTAGATTTTTATTTTCTCATTTATAATTTCCACTGGAACGAGATACTTCCAATGGTTCAATCGACATAAGAAATAAACCGTGTACTTTACGGGCGGACCGGACATACCTCATTTTACTACTGGTAACAAGTGATTCCCTCGAGCTATTTGTTAAATAAAATTGGGCGGTCCATCAGACCAAATATTTGATTCCGACCATCGGACACGTAATAAGTAGCTCTAGCTCATTATAATACTTATTGCGCCCAACACACACAAAAAGAAAGTCGAATTTGAAGAAGAGAACTAGATAAAACTGCATAATAGACTGAGTACACGACTTAATAACTGCATTTAGGTGTTTCGGTTAATTACTCAAATTGAGTATTTTAGAATATATTGCATTGAAAAAAATATTTTGTACTCCCCCCGTCCACGAAATATGTCCTATTTTGACTTGTTTTCGTCAAACCTTTCTCCATCACCCATATCCGGAGCCTACTTTCAACCAGATCATTCCGACATACACTTAGCATTTCCCACAGTACAACCAACTCCACTTCAGATTCATCATGAAGAGAATGAGAATACCCTATATTTGGTGGGATCGACGTTCCATATTGCTCAGCTGACAAACTGAAGGAAACAATTAGTGGCGTCTTTGCAGTATGGTGAGTAATCGAGTGGAAGTTTTCATGGAGAAACTCAAACCTCTCTTGGAAATAGACTGGTATGACGGGATCAAACCTTTCTTGAAACCACATATCTACAAAAGGGGGGATTCAATCATTCTCAAAGATTTGTTCTTTAGAGAATACAATCTCACATTCTTTCTGCAGTCGCTCCCCGTCTTTTGGGATTTTCAAGATTTTGTAGTCGCAAGAAACAGAATCATAACCCAAACCATACATGAAACCACCGCCAATCCAATCATTATCCCGAGAAGCAAATAATAGGTCAGGAGGTTTCTTGTCATTTCTGATATAAGGATTCCATAAGAACAGTGAAGACCTTTCAACTTGGGCGTACCATAACTCGTCGCAGAAGGCGGAGAGGCGCGTGAGGCACCATAAATCAGTCGGCTGCTCAAAAACCAAAGTATCGTCGGTGGAGCTCAGGTTGATGACTGTCCCCGACTCCCCATGGGTAGTAGATCAGAAGATATGGAAGAGATTGCGCAGAAACAAGAGATATTTGAACCGTTGAGAGAACTGATTGTAATATCCGCAATTTTCGATTTTCGGTAAATTTCTTTTTTTTTTTTTTGGTCGGAGTCTGTTTTGACGACTCTCTCATGACCGTTTCGTCATTCGGAGAATATTTAATTCTGCACTTTTGTCATCCGAGTTCGTTTCGGTGCTGCTTTGTTGAGTTCCGTGCTTTTTAGCGACTTTTCCGCGCTTGAGTTCGGTTCTTGCGAATCTCGTTCGAAACTGTCGTTTGGGGGTTTTCGTAAGTTCATTTAACGTTGTTATACGTGTTGTGAGCTTCGGTTTGATTATTCGTTGTCGTATGGTGATTTTCGGGCATTTGGGCCATTTTCGTAATTTCCCAAAGTTTGGGGTAATTACCTTCCGTTGTCGAATTTCGAGCCTTCGGGTGGTCGGAATCGTGTGTTCTACTAGCTCTTAGATTCGTCTTTGTGAGTACTTCGTAACCGTATCTTCGGTTCGTATTCAGGTTCGGGTTTCGGTGTCGTTTTGTTGAATTCAGGATTTCTAAACGAATTTTCTAAGTATGAGTTCGACTTTGTTGGATCACCATTAATTTTTGGTAACTCCAAAAATTCTGAATCTTTGCAATATTATAGAGAATCGAGTTAGCTTTCAAATGGTTCGAACGGTGAGTCAATCGAGTCCTGGACGAGAGAGTTATGATCGTTTCGTTCACCCGCTCATTTGGCGATCACTGCCGACCGGACTCGGCCGTGTCGTCGACACGGCCCGTGTCGTACTCGTCCGGATAAGCCGGTAGCCCGCCCGAGGCTCGACCGTGTTCCAGACACGGCCGAGTCGATGCCGAGCGCCCTTCGCGACACGGCCGTGTCATGCCGGACACGGTCGAGTCCTGCCAACATCTGCGCGCCACGACCGTGTCAGGCGGACACGGTCGAGTCTGTCAGCCTATTTAAGGCCCAGCAGTCGGGTTTTTCTTCATTTTTCTCACTCGTTTCTTCCTCTTCCGCGGCTGGAGCTTTGATGGTCATGAAGGGATGTTGTTAGAGGTTAAATCCATGAAGTTTTGAAGTTCATAACATTGATTAATCCTTCCATAACTTGCTCCGATCGACCGAATCAAGAACTCGAGTCGGAACCCTTCCGTTCGTTGTCTCCTTCGGGGTCCGAGCTTCCCGGTCGAACCGTGTTCTTCGGAGCGTTTGGTAGCGGTTATTAAGGCAAGTATCTTATTATACGACTTGTATCTTGTGAATAGTAATTACGTATGATTTGTATGACGATTTTTCTTGCCTCCGTAAATATGTTCCGTTTGAGTAGGTTGTGTTTTCCGAAATTTGAAGGCTTTGTGATAATAGTGATATATTGGTATCCGTGTTAGGCGTTGTGCCATTTGTGCAGGATTGCGATGTACATATGAGATGGTTGCACACGTGGTTGTTCAATGTATTGTGTACCGAATGTGTGTTATGTTGGTTAAATGTCGTTGATTGATGATAGTTGTTGCGAGTGTCGAGGTTGTGTTATGTGCGTGCAACGTACGATTTTGTGGTAATCAAGGTGATTGATTAATTGTGCTCATTGTTGTATGTAATGTGAATGTGAATATGTGTGTGACCGCTAAGTTCACTCGTGTTGGTTCGACGGGACCTACGAGGATTCGTGGCGGTGGACTACGGGATCGGAACTTAGTGAGGTGCGAGGTCCAATCGTGCGGGTCCAGCGAGGCCTACGATAACGCATGGCGGTGGACCATGAGTTTCGGACACGGTGCGTCAACCGGGTGAGCTCGGACGGGCTTACGGTGACACGTGGCGGTGGACTACGGTGTCGGTGTGTGTGTGATTGTTGTGATTGATATGGTCCGTGCGGGTTGTTGAGCCTACGGAGACACGTGGATGGATCACGGTGTCGGGATTGGTTATGTTTAGTTAATAGTCCGTGTGGGTTGTTGAACCTACGGAGACACGTGATGATGGATCACGGTGTCGGAATTTATGATTTTTGTTTACTTGTGCGTGATGTTGTCCGTGCGGGTTGTTGAACCTACGGAGACACGTGATGTGGATCACGGTGTCGGAATTGATTATGTTTGTTTAATTGTGCGTGATGTAGTCCGTGCGGGTTGTTGAACCTACGGAGACACGTGACGGTGGATCACGGTGTCATGAGCATGATACTTTCAAATCAAAGTTTTTAAAGGAAAAGTTTTAAGAAAGAACGTTGGGCCAAGCCCCACGAGATTTATGGAAATGTTTCCGGTATTGTAAATGTTGAATTATGAAACAAGTTTTGGGTTAAGGCCCTAATGTTTACGAAAAGGTTTTGTAAATTGGGACTCGAGGTCCAAAAGAATTTCTGTTTCAAAATCCCGAGATGATGTGTTCCTTTTCAAATATCTCTTACTTGAGTTCGAAATTCTAAAACTTCTAGAACATTTTGATAATGGATTTCCGTATTAAATTCGTAGTTGCTATTTGCTTGTTACTTTTCGTATGGTTTGATACTTGCACTAGTAAAAGCAGTGGAGTTTACTAACCCCGAGTATTCGGGGTGGATGTCTGCTCTGCGTCCGGTACATGCAGGTTCGGGGAGCAATCACAGGATTGGCACAATGGGATGACGAGTGCGATACTAATCAAGAGTTGAGAGTTGGTAGAGTTTAGTTGTATTGTTAGAGTTGATTCGGTCTTCCGTTGTATTGTATTTCGACCCCTGTGTGGGTAATGTTGTTAGTCATCCTGTTGATAGAGTTGTGTGACCTCATCGGTCTGTGTGTTTATGTGTAAGTGACCTTGGCCAGTCTGTATTATTATATTGTTTGACCACAGACGGGCAAGCTTTTGGTTGTTTATGGACGTTGCTTTGGTAGATCCTTGCGGAAAGGGTTTACGGCGTGTAATATTCCCATACGGTTTTGGGGTGTTACATTTATGGTATCGAGCTTAGGTTGCGGAAACCTAGCCGTCGGGTCGAGTCAAGTCGTGAATTGTCGAGTAATGTGTTGTCATGTCGAAAGATTCATAATGTGACAAGTTGAGTTGTGCGTAGTCACAACGTGTCGGTTATGTTGTCGGACGAGATTGGTATCGTGGGCGACCGTCACCTCCGTGCGACCTGTGGATGTAAGTCTCCTCTTTTATGCGAAGTACCTGTGTATCTCGATTTTTATCTTAGTGAGTTAATTGCGGTGCATGATTTTCTTTTAAAAGTTTTGTGTAATATAATTGTGTTTAGTACTTTTGGCATATAGTATGTGTATAGGATGGGCACATTATTGTTTTATCTTTGAACCACCGGGTGGTGTGGTATGGTGTGGAAGTTGTAAACCTTGACGGATTTCGAAAAGGTATCGGCGACTGAGTTTTAGTTTGAAAACCGATTCCTTTAACCGAGTTTTGGCGTTATGGCCTTGAACGAATTGGCAAAATTCTTGTGACGGTACTTCTTATTTTGTAAAAGGCTTTTGTGAGTTTTTTTTTGAAATATTACTCTCATCGGCCCTTTTGGCGTTTTTGTAAATATTTTTTATCCTGGTGGGTTCCGGCGCGGGACCCACAACGCTATAATGTTCCGTAATTACTCGAGATTTTTGGGCATTCTAGCCCATTGAATTATCTTTGAAAATCTTGAGTATCCTAGAAATAAATTTCGAGACGTACGTTTAAAATGAATTGTTTTCTCATGGTACTTCCAAGGTGCCACGATATGTTTCCGAATTCTTCTACCTCGAGGACTAAAATGTTTTGAGATATTTTTCAATGTTTTATAAACACTTTTACTTAGACCCGAGGGTCGAATATTTCCGAAAGTTTTTCACGAAAAGAAAGTGTCCTCATTTTTATCGAATGCGAAATGGTTTTCCAAAGTCTCGATAACGATGTTTCACGTTTGTACTTTTTTTTTGAAAGGTGATACTCAAGATCAACCGGTGTTTTTCTAAATTATTTTCAAAAGGAGGTTTTCGTTTTTTTTAAAAACCTATCCATTCCCGTTTGAGGGCTGGGTATGTATGTATGATGTTCACGTTGTCGTTATGATGTTTGCTCCCGAGTATGATCGAATTGGTGCCATGAACGTCGAGGCGTAGCCACGCATTTGTCGTATCTAGCCCTCCGTGAGAGGTGTGAACCGGTGTTTATCGCTTATCGCCTCGTGGCGATTTGCGTGTTGTCACACGAGTGTGAGATGTTGAAGCTTGGGTTTGTACGCTTGTGTACATGTGTGATTGTTTCATAATGTTTGTAATTATGTGTTGATTATCGTCGGGCCGTTGGTGTCGCCGAACGATACTGCCGTTGTTGTAGTGTTTGTGTGTGTATTACTTTACGATGGTAATCGTTGTATATGATATGTGTTATGATTCTTTATTATGCCGAGTTGGCATCTCCAGATGTTGTTTTGCGGTGTTATGTTCCATCAGTATCTAGCATCTGTATTTTCGATATGCCGAGCCGAGGCATTTCGAACGACAGTCGGGGGCATGTGCGTGCCAATTGTCCTTCTCGTCGCAAGAACGCTTTTCAAGTGTGGACCCGAGAGACACAGATCCAGCTTTGCGAGTTGGGTTCAGAGTCTTTCGGGGCGCGAACTTCAGTATAGATATGAGGATCGGATCTGAGAGGCCCATGGGATATATTTCTGACGTTTGCTTTTTTTGTTGACACCTTACACCACTTGTTGTGAGTTGCGGGAACGACATTTCTTTTATAAGAGGTCGAATGTAATGCCTGTATCGTTTTGACTTCTGCATTTCCTCTTTCTCAGGTCTATCGACTCGTCGTGTTCGTTGATACTTTATGAACTTGTTCTGTATTTCGGTTTCATCGTTCGAACGAACCGTGATCTTGTTGTGAGTCGATCCGTTATCGATGTGACTTTTGGGTTCGATTCGATTCTTGTGAACCTTGTTCGGGAGTGACCTCATCCGGTTCCATTAGTTCTTTTATTCAAGTGGATCGGATTTGGAACTCTTGTGTTTTCGACTCTTTCGACTCATTATGTTCGTTGACATTTCGAGCTTGTCCCGCCTTGCTTTTGTTGATCGAACGAGTGTGGTATTGTTTTGGAATAACTCATTAGTCGTAGTGACTTTACAATCGCTAATACCTTCCCTGTGGATCTTATGGGAATGCACGTGTTGTTGTTCTCACCAGATCATCCTGGGTGTTTTTTTTTGAATTTTCTTATCCTTCGTTTTTCGTACTTGATTGTTCGATTTTTGTTGTCTCGATCGTTGTGTTTCGATCGTTTGTTTGTTAGGTTTTGTTCTCGTTTCGTGATTGTTGAGCATTCAGCTCCTTCCTAATTCCCTTAAGTTCGGGAAATTAGTCTCGCTGATCTTCCAACCCTTGGGCGGTGGGATTCCGTATTTGTTCAGCGGTTGGCTCGCGTTTTGATTGATGTACCGTTGGGTTGGTCAATCATATTGATTTTCGTTCGTTGTGTTTTGTGATTGTCGGATAATTGACTTGGCTATATTATCCGTTTGATGACGCTCGTCATTTGTTGCTTTTATTATATCCCTAACGGCGACGTTGTTTTGGTCGCCGTGGAGCGTGTTTTCACGCCGTATATTCCTTTGCGTTGTTTGTAACATTTCGCCGTTGGGCGTTAGTTACGCATTCTTGTGTATCTTGTTGAGTTTTGCCTGGCGGAATATTTCTCCTCCCTACTTGTTTTAAGTTTCGGGACGAAACTTCTTTTAAGGAGGGTAGAATGTAATATCCGCAATTTTCGATTTTTGGTAAATTTCTTTTTTTTTTTTTTGGTCGGAGTCTGTTTTGACGACTCTCTCATGACCGTTTCGTCATTCGGAGAATATTTAATTCTGCACTTTTGTCATCCGAGTTCGTTTTGGTCTTGCTTTGTTGAGTTCCGTGCTTTTAGCGACTTTTCCGCGCTTGAGTTCGGTTCTTGCGAATCTCGTTCAAACCTGCTGCTTGGGGGTTTTCGTAAGTTCATTTAACGTTGTTATACGTGTTGTGAGCTTCGGTTTGATTATTCGTTGTCGTATGGTGATTTTCGGGCATTTGGGCCATTTTCGTAATTTCCCAAAGTTTGGGGTAATTACCTTCCGTTGTCGAATTTCGAGCCTTCGGGTGGTCGGAATCGTGTGTTCTACTAGCTCTTAGATTCGTCTTTGTGAGTACTTCGTAACAGTATCTTCGGTTCGTATTCGTGTTCGGGGTTTCGGTGTCGCTTTTGTTGAATTCAGGATTTCTAAACGACTTTTCTAAGTATGAGTTCGACTTTGTTGGATCACCATTAATTTTTGGTAACTCCAAAAATTCTGAATCTTTGCAATATTATAGAGAATCGAGTTAGCTTTCCAATGGTTCGAACGGTGAGTCAATCGGAGTCCTGACGAGAGAGAGTTATGATCGTTGCTCACCCGCTCATTTGGCCGATCATCGCCGACGGACTCGGCCGTGTCGTCCGACACGGCCCGTGTCGTACTCGTCCGGATAAGCCGGTAGCCACCGCCTGCAGGCTCGACCGTGTTCCGTGACACGGCCGAGTCGATGCCGAGCGCCTTCGCGACACGACCGTGTCATGCCGACACGGCCGAGTCCTCGCCGCCATCACGCGCCACGACCGTGTCGAAGTGACACGGCCGAGTCTGTCACCTATTTAAGGCCCAAAGAATGGGTTTTTCTTCATTTTTCTCACTCGCTTTCTTCCTCTTCCGCGGCTGGAGCTTTGATGGTCATGAAGGGATGTTGTTAGAGGTTAAATCCATGAAGTTTTGAAGTTCATAACAAAGATTAATCCTTCCATAACTTGCTCCCATCGACCGAATCAAGAACTCGAGTCGGAACCCTACCGATCGTTGTCTCCTTCGGGGTCCGAGCTTCCCGGTCGAACCGTGTTCTTCGGAGCGTTTGGTAGCGGTTATTAAGGCAAGTATCTTATTATACGACTTGTATCTTGTGAATAGTAATTACGTATGATTTGTATGACGATTTTTCTTGCCTCCGTAAATATGTTCCGTTTGAGTAGGTTGTGTTTTCCGAAATTTGAAGGCTTTGTGATAATAGTGATATATTGGTATCCGTGTTAGGCGTTGTGCCATTTGTGCAGGATTGCGATGTACATATGAGATGGTTGCACACGTGGTTGTTCAATGTATTGTGTACCGAATGTGTGTTATGTTGGTTAAATGTCGTTGATTGATGATAGTTGTTGCGAGTGTCGAGGTTGTGTTATGTGCGTGCAACGTACGATTTTGTGGTAATCAAGGTGATTGATTAATTGTGCTCATTGTTGTATGTAATGTGAATGTGAATATGTGTGTGACCGCTAAGTTCACTCGTGTTGGTTCGACGGGACCTACGAGGATTCGTGGCAGTGGACTACGGGATCAGAACTTAGTGAGGTACTGAGGTCCAATCGTGCGGGTCTGACGAGGCCTACGATAACGCATGGCAGGACCATGAGTTTCGGACACGCGGCCCAACCGGGTGAGCTCGACGGGCTTACGGTGACACGTGGCGGTGGACTACGGTGTCGGACCTGTGTGTGATTGTTGTGATTGATATGGTCCGTGCGGGTTGTTATGCCTACGGAGACACGTGACAGTGGATCACGGTGTCGGGATTGGTTATGTTTAGTTAATAGTCCGTGTGGGTTGTTGAACCTACGGAGACACGTGACAGTGGATCACGGTGTCGGAATTGATTATGTTTGTTTAATTGTGCGTGATGTAGTCCGTGCGGGTTGTTGAACCTACGGAGACACGTGACAGTGGATCACGGTGTCGGAATTGATTATGTTTGTTTAATTGTGCGTGATGTAGTCCGTGCGGGTTGTTGAACCTACGGAGACACGTGACAGTGGATCACGGTGTCATGAGCATGATACTTTCAAATCAAAGTTTTTAAAGGAAAAGTTTTAAGAAAGAACGTTGGGCCGAGCCCCACGAGATTTATGGAAATGTTTCCGGTATTGTAAACTGTTGAATTATGAAACAAGTTTTGGGTTAAGGCCCTAATGTTTACGAAAAGGTTTTGTAAATTGGGACTCGAGGTCCAAAAGAATTTCTGTTTCAAATATCCCCGAGATGATGTGTTCCTTTTCAAATATCTCTTACTTGAGTTCGAAATTCTAAAACTTCTCGGGAACATTTTGATAATGGATTTCCGTATTAAATTCGTAGTTGCTATTTGCTTGTTACTTTTCGTATGGTTTGATACTTGCACTAGTAAAACAAAGGAGTTTTACTAACCCCCGAGTATTCGGGGTGGATGTCTGATCTGCGTCCGTGTACATGCGAGTTCGGGGAGCAATCACAGGATTGGCACAATGGGATGACGAGCTGCGATACTAATCAAGAGTTGAGAGTTGGTAGAGTTTAGTTGTATTGTTAGAGTTGATTCAGTCTTCCGTTGTATTGTATTTCGACCCCTGTGTGGGTAATGTTGTTAGTCAGTCCTGTTGATAGAGTTGTGTGACCTCATCGGTCTGTGTGTTTATGTGTAAGTGACCTTGACGGTCTGTATTATTATATTGTTTGACCCTGGACGGGCAAGCTTTTGGTTGTTTATGGACGTTTAGCCTGGTAGATCCTTGCGGAAAGGGTTTACGGCGTGTAATATTCCCATACGGTTTTGGGGGTGTTACACTGATGACGATCTTGTGGTCGTGGTGGAGGGCGGCACGGTCCCTTTGCTGTCTGATGAAACCTGGATCAGAAATCATGGAATTCCACGATCTTGAAAATGAAGAGAAGCGAATTAGAGATTCTACGGGGAGATTTTAAAATATTTTCTCAACGATTTCCTTCGGGGTGTAGCTCTTTCTTTGACGCAATCTTTTTTTTTATGCCGAGGTTTCAAGCTTACACCTGACTAGTCCTCGGGACAACAACCTCGGTCCCACATAACTGCTATCAGTCAAATCGCGAGATGTGTATCCGGCTCCCAGATTCTTAAATATCATCGTTAAGAGACGCTGTTTCTTTTCTTAAATAGCATCCATGATCATCCTAATACAGCAATTCAATATTGTTTGGGTGAATATTTATACGATACATCAACGGAAAAAGAGGATGGTGAACCATGTGTCATTTCATCAGTGGAAGAGAATCCATAAAGACCCACAGGCACAGGTTAGCTTTAACAAAACGAGGCATTCTCCAACCCGTGCGATGCACGGTCTTTAGTTGAATATATACGTGCTTTGTACGTAATGTTGGGGCAGACGGTTGAATGAGCAGATGGCAGAATTTAAATGCCTTTTAGAGAAGTTTATATGTTTTTTTTATTGTTATTGTCCTTTTATTTTAGTCTATGTAATTAGTTATATGAAATGAGGCTTTACTAACCCGTATGTTGCTCCGGGGTTGTTTTTGGTTTATTCAACCCGTGCGATGCACCGATTGTATCTAAGATTTCATAGCTAAAATTTAACCATCTTGAAATTTATACTATCATTTAAAAGTTCATTTTAATCACCTTGTGTATTAGAAGGTGCACGTGTTTTGTACGTAATGTTGGGGCAGACGGTTGAATGAGCAAATGGCAGAACTTAAATGCCTTTTAGAGAAGTTTATATGTTTTCTTTATTGTTATTGTCCTTTTATTTTAGTCTATGTAATTAGTTATATGAAATGAGGCTTTACTAACCCGTATGTTGTTCCGGGGTTGTTTTTGGTTTATTCAACCCGTGCGATGCATCGATTATATCTAAGATTTCATAGCTAAAATTTAACCATCTTGTAATTTATACTATCATTTAAAAGTTCATTTTAATCACCTTGTGTATTAGAAGGTGCATTTGCATTGTCATGTTTATCATAACTTTTGTATTTAAATTAGTTTATTTACATTAAAAGTTACAATTAAAATAGTCTCTTCATATATTTACAATTAAAAGTTGCAATTAAATCCCCCTTCCACATTAAATTAAGGGGGATAAGTATTATATAGTATAGATTTGAAGGAATAAAGTTTTTGATTAAAATTGTCATTTTTGATAATGATAAAATGAGAATGATTTTGACCGTCAATGATTATGTAATTAACCCCATAACTCTAAAAGTATATAAGGATCCTATTTACAGAAAATTTCAGTTTATTAATTACATGCATTCCTATACATTTATGTCAACAAACTTTATGATTAATTAGCCTGTATATATAAATTTATATAAAATTAGTCATTCAGACCCGTGTGTTGCACACGGGCTCTATCTCATTAGTCATAGTGTAATGTGTGGTATTTATTTTCGTCATTAGGTTTATAAGTTGTGATGGTATCACAATTTTTGTAAGCATCGCATGAGTTTAAGATGAATGAGTTTAATTAGTTGTTTGGTGACTTTTATATTTAGACCGAGTCATTCAGACTCGTGCGATGCATAGGGGCTTAATCTAAATGTTCATAGTGTATTGTTCAACACTAATTTTCGTCATTACATGGGCTGTATATAAGTGTTCATAGCGTAATCTTTGGCACTTATTTTCGTCATTATATATCCAAGTTGTGATGGTATCACACCTTTTCTAAGCATGACACACATTTAAAATAGTTTATTGACATTAAAAGAGTATATGTGAAGAGACTTTTTTCAAGATGCTACATTTAAAAGAGTCTCTTCACATGTAACTTTTTAATATGTATAAGTTACATACTAAATGTCAAATGGAGGTTAAAAAACGCATACGGTTCTTCAAAATAAATGTAACCCTTATATAAAATCGTAACAAAGTGGATATTCGCTATATTTTGAGATCTAGCTTGTGACAATTAATTATCCTTTTGGTTTATCATATCAAATACGGTAGTTCCACATTACTACGCTTAATTAATCGAACTTTATTTTATGCACAAAAACCATTTAAGTTTCAATATTTTTTATTGTTGTGAAAATCGGTCCAATATTATTAGTATATTTAATTTGTACCAGGTTGCATATATAAATATATTTGAAGACATCAATCTCAACATATAATTTTTCTACTCTTAATAACTAATATAACAATTTCATTTTGCCAAATTTGTTTGTCATTCTACAAATGAAACTAAAATTATATTAAGATAATCAATTAATCTCCATAGTGATATTACTTATTGAGTAAGATTTAAATTTAATTTATAATAGATTATATAAATGGTATATCTATATTGTTTAAACTACATAAATCGTCAAAATGATATTATTTATTATGTAAGATTTAAACTACAGAAAATTATATAAATGATAAATTCTCAAAATAACATAATCGCTTAATTGCCGATACTAATTGTGGATATGATTACCCGAATCATTAATACGTATTTGTTTTATCTATAGTCTATTGCTTTGCACCATTTATGGATAAAGATGATAGTGTGAAGATAGTTTTATTATATACTACCATTTTCAATATGTAACATCGACATAACTTACACAATCATATCAAGTATCAAAGTCACGCAATATTTCAAGACGTTTAATTAAGAAAGTGACATTAACACACCGCAAGACAAAAAACTACATTAAGAGCAAAAATATTAAAATGCACCAACAAAGTGTAGTAATAATTATTGACTAAAAATTGAACTCGTCACATTATTTTCAATAAACTTACTTGCTAACGAATCAATAGTATTAGCCCATTTATCGGTATTACATGAAGCAAAATATTGCATGTTTAATTTGTAACATATATTAATATGAATGCTAAGTATTCATCCCACCGATGGCCATGGCGTCGTTCTTGTTTTTGTTGTTGTTCTTGTTGTTGTTCTTGTCTTTGTCGTTGTTGTTCATTGGCCTTTTTCATGTTTTGTTCTTGATACAATTTTTGTGACTTCTCGATATCTTTCTTTAATGCTTCTTGACGCGCTACAAAAAACAATTAGATATAGTTGATCGTTAGTAACTTAAATACAGTTAATCAATATAATGCATTTTCGATCAAAGTAAAAATGTTCGTGCATGTACCACATAATTGATAAGACAACGATGTGTAGGATCTCTTAAACCATTAGAGAAGATGATGTTACTACCAAACCTCCTAAGTACCATCTTTATGTCCTACATTGTTACACACACAAAACACACGTGAAATTTACATAATACAATATAAATCAATATGCTAAATCAATATGATGCTTACTTTACCACCATAATAAGTTGTAGCCCAATGTGCACGCGGTGTGGAGGAAGTTGTGTTTTGTTGTGTGTGATTTTTGACAGATTATATAGTTGATAAAATATTTGTAACTCATGGACGGGAAGGTAAAAAGACTAACACTAATTGGTGTGTTTAATTTATGCATTCATGGCACCAAACACTTCATCTCCATTATATAAGATAAATGGCCATTATGTGAATATTCATTGTACACTTAACGAAAGTTGCTTGACATGCCTGAAAATCAATGTGGAATAACAAATATGATACAATCAATTCATCAAGCATTAATCATGACCACTTACATTTATAAGGCTTCTTAAGTTTTATATATATAAGATTTTGTCTATAAGAATAATCAATATTACGATTCTAAATATGGTTATATCCACCAAAACCCTACAATTAATTGTTGAAAATAATATCACTCAAACTAAAGTTAATTTTTTACTACTTCAATTTTATTTTTCTAAATAATATTCAATATATGCAAAACAAACGTAAATGTATTGATGAACACAAATTAAATTTTGAGGAAGAGTTAAAATTAATTAAATATTTTTTAGATCCAACATTAATCAAACATACTTTTTGTTAGTTCTTGAATGCTAAAAATTAAAATAATTTAATATACACAACAAATTACCGTTTATAATAACTTTCGTATTAAGTTATTTTCAATATACTGTTTTTGGAAATAAAATGTTATACCATAATTGTATAATTTGTATTTAATAATCTTTAACTTACAAATTAATTTAGACGTTACAAAAGCATAAATCTTGGTATATAATTAAATTCTTTCTATTTTTATAATATTTTGTGACTATATATTACAGAAAACTGCAGCTAAAAACACTCAAACCCCAACTCTTTTTTTATCCTCCAATTCATTTTTTCGTCCAAATTCAAAGTTGTGGTTTCGTTCACGAATTAGGTTTTAGGATGAATTTGTTAAATGTTCATCACATTGTGAATGGCTTTCACTCCATATGTACTGCACCTTTTTTGTTTTTGTAAATTGTACATAAGAGTATTTTGAAATGTACACTTAGATGATTGTCATTTTGTTATTGTATAACCTTTGTAAATGTTATGTAATGTTTTTCACTCTACGAATATGAATGAGATAGTCAGTTAGTCGTATTATTATTATTCTTCCCATCTCGTGGTTGAGTCTTGGATCTTAGTTCTTGCTTCTTGGATTTTAGGTCTGATTTGGTTTACTTGGATGTAGTTACAAGACACGAGTTGTCGGTTAAGTATGTCTTACTGAAGTAGTTATGTGGTCAATAAATACCAATAAATTTGTCATTTATGCCACGAATTTGATCCCCTAACTTTTATGTAGTCGTTAAACACCATTAAATCTGTCATTTATGTCTAGAATTTAATCGCAACCTGGTGGAAGTACTATATATATATGAGATGAGAGAATGATACTTAAGTTAAGAAATAGAATGAATTTGATCTATAGATCTTGATTAAATGGATGACCTAAATTTATTCTCACAAAAACGTATGCATAGTGTATCGATATTTTGAATATATATATATATATACATACATATATATATATATATATATATGAGATTGGGTGGGTTCTGGTGAGAATGATACTTAAGTTAAGAAATAGAATGAATTTGATCCATAGATCTTGATTAAATGGATGGCCTAAATTTATTCTCACAAAAACGTATGCATAGAATGTAATATTCTAGTGTATCGATATTTTGATGCATATAATGCAAATTTTTTATGCATTGCAAGTTTGATGCACGAAATGCATATATTGCATGCATAAGCTAATCTGGACCGTACATCACACACAGATCATTGATTCAGATTTATTCTCAATTCACAAAACAAAAACCATTCTCATATGATCCTAAATCTATATGAGATTATACCAGCATACGAGAAACATAACACATACAAGTATTTTGATTTAGTATAACCTTGCGCATAAAGCATAGTTCTGCTCATATTCGAAGACGTTAGCGGTTGTATCTTTGAGGACAATATGTCTGACCTGTCAGCACTATACAATACGTAATTGTAATATCCGTACTTTTATTGACTGTTTGACCTTGCCGTCCTTCCTATTTCGTCGCTCTATAAACACTTTGAGATGTTGTCATTGTTGATTTGGAGTTTCGTACCTTTCGGATCATGATCTTGTTGATTGGACCTTGCGGCAGTGTTTTGGGACAGGCTAATAGCGTACGCTAGGCCTAGGCTAACGCACGCTAATAGTTCTTGAGTAGCGCACGCTAGTCTTGAGCCTTATCGTACGCTAATGGTCTGGGCATAGCAGAGACAGTGGTTAATTCTGCTCTCTGGACTAGCAGTTAGCACACGCTAGGAGTTCGCTAGCGCACGCTGTTCGTGGTCAGTAGCGCGCGCTAACATCGTCTGTAGCGCATGCTAACGTGCTGAGTCGGCATAGGCAGTGATGTATTTCTACTTTCTGGACTATCAGGTAACGTACGCTAGGCTTCGGCTAGCGCACGTTATAAGTGTTGCGTAGCGCACGCTAAGCTATCACAGCAGCGCACGCTAAGACTCGAGCAAGACAGAGGACAGTAGGTTCTGGACTCCAATTTCTCGACACCAACTCCCAGGTAGCACACGCTAGGAGTTAGCTAGCGCACGCTAAAGGAAGGCGATTAGCGCACGCAACAGTATACCCAACGCACGCTAACGAGGCTGGCAGAAGCCACTGGACTACCGGGTGACCCCGTTAGCGCACGCTAATTTTGTGGTGTAGCGTGCGCTAGACTGGGCACATCATATAAGGGACAGTTGACCCTCCACTCGCTATTTTTCCTTCTTTTTTCACATTTCCGATCGGGAGAGCTCGGGAGAGGCGATTTGGGGCGATTTAAGGCGATCCATCTTCAACAATCATCATCTTGAGTTGGATATCAAAGATTTCACAACATCTAATCCCTTTCTATCTTCCAAATCAAGGTAAAAATCCTTAGAACCCTAATTTTGGGAATTTTCGGGTTTTTCTTAGATTCGTCCGATTTATCCATTTTGGAACTTGAGAACCTTGAGATTATGAAGTATTTACCCTGTGTACATGTTTTCCCTACGATTTTATCGATTATTTTGTACCTTGTTCGGATGTGAGAGGGTTTGGGTGATTTTCCAACCTCTAGATGTTTACCCTTGTAGTTTCGTGAATCGTAGGCGGGTTTCGGGAGTTTCTTCGTGTGATTTGAGTATGGATTATTGATTATCGTATTCCTTGCGAATCGTTTAGGTGCCGGAAGTGCGTTCTCGGACCTACCGAACATATACTCTTTTTCTTCCGATTTCTCGATGTTGCAAAGGCAAGTATATATTTATGATTGTATGTTCTTGACCTTGAAAGCAAGATATATGAATGGCATGATTGTTTATATCCACTCTGGGATGGGCCGACGGGTCCTATGAGGGTTTCGTAGCCTCTGGTACGATTCCACGGATAATATGAGTTAACCACTTTGGGACGGACCGACGGGTCCTCTGAGGGTTCCGTAGCCTCTGGTGCAATTCCACGGTTGATCATGTATGTATTGATGTAATGCTATGAGATTTAGTTATTCCGGAATACTAGTCTTGAAATGATGAATTGGCTGTTACATTTACTTTATTGTCGAGGAGTATTGTGTTTCATATTCGATATACATGCACTAGCTATTCGACGGCTAACCCCTTTATGGGGGAAATACTTTTTATGTATTTCAGGTTCTCGGAGAGCGGACAGGCAGGTATCGGGTCGGCATGAAGATGATGGGCAAGCGTGATACTGTGTCTTGTCTCTGGTTACATTTTGTGTTTCCTCCATTCAGTGTTGTTGTACTGGAATGGATTTTGAATACTCGAGTATTGTTTTGTGATGTGTTGTATTTGGATACATTCGTTATGGTTTGAATACCATTTGTATTGTCTTCCATTACATTATATTTGGACCTTCTCGGTCAAATTTTATAATTCCGCATTTGTATAGCCTTGTGGGTCCCACGGCGGGGCTCACGGCGCTGTAATATACCCTGAATAACTTGGGGGTGTTACAGAATATGGTATCAGAGCTTAGGTTTATGGATACCTAGGCTGTCGGTCTTTTGGGTCGATTAAGTCATTGTTTATCTACAGTATCACTACTTTGTCATCATCACAGTGCGGCCGGTACTTGTAAGTCCTCTTACTCTTCTTGTGTTTTCTTAATCGCTTCGCTTTTATTTTGATATTCTTGGGAATCGGTCACTTCGAGGATGTGCGATTTGGATTGTACTTACGTACTTTGTGTATCCTTCAAAATGTCTGCTGACAGGGGACAGAGACGAGACTGTGGTCGCGGACGCGGACTTTTCTTTGAGGTATTTTCAAAATTGCTAATTGCGGTATTGGTGTGTGTTTGTATTATGTTGAGACTTTATATGGGAGTCGGATGCTAGTATGATGGAAGATCATCGACTTCACGCACCTGTAAGTATACTGTTTTGGTTATTCGCTCATGGCGACGATGATTGCTCTTGTGATGAGTTTGGAAATTTTGGGTTGATTTGTTGTTGGTGACAGGACTGCAAGTTTCGAGGACTAAACTTATTTCAAGGGGGTAGTATGTAATATCTGGATTTTCAGTCTAAATTTTTCACGCTATTTTACATGAGATGTACTGGATAGCTTGGTGTCTATAAAGTATAGATAAAATAATTGGAAGACTGAGACAGTAGTATTTGTACAATTGACGTGATTGGTTGACAGTTATAATTGAAGATATCGTGTATCAGGTTGTTTTAATTTTGATTCGGGTATATCATATGAGAATGTTATTGAATCAAGTATATGTATTCGGCATGTCGTATATACGTGTCCAGTATGTCGAGACAACGGACAGGAACAATTGGAATTGGCTAAGTGTAGCCTGATTAGCGCACGCTAATATTGAAGCATAGCGCACGCTAGTGTACAAGCTTAGCGCACGCTAAAGGCTTAGACTAGTGCGCGCAAGGCCATGTCAGAACTTATCCGAGTGGTTGGCAAGGTTGTCGACAGCTTCCAGTTTTCATGCGTCAACGGCATTTAGCCCACGCTGGACATAAGAATTAGCGCACGCTAAATGTAGATCAGTCAAGGGAATCCCGGCAATCGCGGGTGCTTTCGGCATGTGGGGCACATGCATTTTCTGGGTAGGTGCAGACTGTAATACCCCGATTTTTCGGATATATTTTTCGTTTATATGTTGGATATCGTTGATGGATATTTGTGCTTGAGAACGTTGGGAACGTTTGATAATGTTATTGAATTGAGTATGAATTGATTTTGCCGTATGTTCGTATTTGGTATGTCGTGACTTTGGACAGGAATTGCTGAAATTGGCTAAGTATAGAATACTTAGCGTACGCTAATGTTGAAGACTTACGTACGCTAAATTGGTTGTGTTACGTACGTTATGGCTAAAGCATTACGTACGTAACGAGGGAATCGGACAGGACCGAGTCATGGTCGGCAGGTGGGACCCGATGTCGGCGGCGGATGTGGACAGGCGAGTCAACCCCGGCCATTACGTACGCTACAAGAAGTGTATAACGTACGTTAAATAGAATTTTACAGAGCAAGTCAACGTACATGTTACGACGTTATGAAGGAAACATTACGACGTAAGCATGTTAACAAAGCGATGCTTAGTTTTGGGATTAGCATTACGACGCTATCAAGGATGGCTAACGACGTAATGCATGTTACGTGACGTTAACCTTGTTGTGTTACGACGTAACTAACAGAAATGTTTTATAAGTAGATGCCCGTCTTTCATTTCCTTCGACGTTTCTTTTCGCTTTTCGCCTTCAAACTTTGAGAGAGAGATGTTGGCCTTCCTAAGTCGATTTTGAGCTTGAGGACTTGGATTTGAGGCTTGAATATGGAATTATGGATGATTCTTGAAGGGTTTGATTGGGTTATTCATGTTCTTGAGGTATGTTGTTGAATTCTTCACTTTGATTTCGGATTTTGGCATTGTTATCAGACTCCGATTCGTATGAAGTTGACTGTGATGTTGTTGTTACGATTATTGAGGCTACATGAACTATATGTTGAAGGAAGATGGTATTATGATGGGTTATACCTTGATTATGATGATTATGATTATGGAATCATAGAGTTCTTGATGTTCTTGAGGCCATATCATGACAATGATGATTTGATAATTCGTTTAACCGATTAAGATGGTATTCTAAATCATAGTGATGAATTCCGGATTTGATATGAGGTTGAATTCCGGATTGAATATGTTATGATCATTGTTACCGAGATGGTCCGATTATTGACATGATTATTGTTCTAGGATGATTAACCAATAGGTATAACCATTGTGCTTCGTTGGAAGACCGTAGATTCGTTCCAGTCGGGGCTGAAGAGCTCATAGACGAGGGCGATGAGTTCGGTGTTGGTTTTGTCGTGTTGGTATCCAGGCAAGTGTTTACTTGTTCGGTTGTAATGTTTTGATGAGTAATTCCATTTACATTTCATAAGTATTTTATGTTGTATTGCATATTGACGAATGTTCGGTGATGTTCTAAAAGGATTAGAATGCACAGTTGATGATTGTTGAGATACTCGGACAATCTTGGGAAGATTGTAGTATTCGGATATTGTTGATATCATTTTGGATATTCTTGGTATGTGGTATGCATTCAGGAAGGAAGTCCGGATAGAGGTATGTTTTATGGCAATCGTACATAGAAGATTATGTACGGGAAAGTATTCAGTATTGAGGTATCATGTGGTATTATCGTGATATTGGGGATTTTGATGAGAATCGTTGGATTACCGGAGGTGGTAAGGTTATCGTTGAGGTTATTATTCTCATGATGCATGGCATGTGAATATTTATGTTTATGTACTTGCGGTTATTTGTCGGACATTATTGCTGACCCCATTGTGGGACTTGTTTTTCAGGTATTGAGGACTTTGATGGTAGCGGCCGTGAGGCGAGGATTACGGACGATACTGGCTATGGCATATTGTTGGGGAATCGTGTTTTTTTTGTCTGTGTATTAATTATTGATGTATATGTATCTTGGACTGTATTTCTATCCGTTGCGTGAGTTCTTTCAAATGGCTTTCGGCTTTTTGCCAACTGAGTTTCATTTCGAAAACCGATTCCCTTAACCGAGTTTTTGGCCTTGATCGTTTTGATGGTAGTTGGTGTTTTCCAATGATTTTGTGAGTTTTGGAAAATACTACCGTCATCGGCCTTTTTAGGCGTTTTTGTAATTGGTTTTTAGCCTGGTGGGTTCCGGCGCGGGGCCCACGGCGTGTAATACTCCCGTATGTTTTTTTTGGGGTGTTACAAATATGGGTGGATATCTATATTGTGTCCAGGTACATGCAGGTTTTCGGGAGCAAGACACAGGATCGGCACGAGGGATGATGAAAGACGAATGATACTAATCACACGACGGCCAATTTTGGGTTCAGTTAGTCGGAGTCCATTGTATTGTCTTTTCCGCTGTCTTATTGTTCGTTGTTGCAAGTATTTTACCCTTGTGTGGGTATGAGTCTGGATGAGTTTATGTATTTTGATTTGTAAGTCAGTGTCGAAAGACCAAATCGGTCTATTGGTCCGTTATTTTGATTCATCGGTATGTAATGTAATGTGTTGTTTTGATGTCTAGCATGGTGGATCCTCGCGGAGAGGGTCTGCGGCGTGTAATATTCCCGGTTCGATCTGGGGATGTTACAAATATGGTATCGGAGCCCATGGTTTTGTGATAACCGGGCATGTGTGTTATGTGGCTCTACTAGTGTGGTAGTTGCGTGATTTTTGTGTAGCTGGATTTTGGCTATTTTGGATTGTGTTGTTTTGGTACTGTGTGATTTTTGAGTACTGTCGTGGTGATGTGTGGCTTTGGGGATTGTTGGTGTTCCCGAGACCGACGAGGCAGGGAGTGAACGCCGGTGCCGTGGTCATGTGCAATGTGCGGCTCCAATCGGGAAGTGAACGCCGGTGCGAGGCACGTGCAATGTGCGGCTTTTGATGTGGAGTGGAACGCCGGTGATACGTGCATGTGACAAGGAGCGGCTCATGCGCTTTAGGTGAGGAGACACAGCGTCACAGATCCCACAAAACTCGACAGTGCTCTAAACTTGTTGTGGTCTTGGCGGAGACCAATCGTTTTCAAATTGTGATTATTCCTGTTTTGGCATTCTTGTTGTGTCGAGATTTTTGAAATGGTGCCATATGCTAGTATCACGGGAGATCTTCGTCTTCACTGACCTGTAAGTATGTTGTTTGGATTATTCGATAATTCTTGGTTATCTTGGTGATTTTGGATTTTCCGTTGAAATGTTGTTTTTGCGAGTGATTGCAAGTTTCGAGGACGAAACTTATTTTTAAGGGGGGTAGAGTGTAATACCCAGATTTTTCGGATATATTTTTCGTTTATATGTTGGATATCGTTGATGGATATTTGTGCTTGAGAACGTTGGGAACATTTGATAATGTTATTGAATTGAGTATGAATTGATTTTGCCGTATGTTCGTATTTGGTATGTCGTGACTTTGGACAGGAATTGCTGAAATTGGCTAAGTATAGAATACTTAGCGTACGCTAATGTTGAAGACTTACGTACGCTAAATTGGTTGTGTTACGTACGTTATGGCTAAAGCATTACGTACGTAACGAGGGAATCGGACAGACCGAGTCATGGTCGGCAGTGGGACCCGATGTCGGCGGCGGATGTGGACAGCGAGTCAACCCCGGCCATTACGTGCGCTACGAGAAGTGTATAACGACGTTAAATAGAATTTTATCAGAGCAAGTCAACGTACATGTTACGTGCGTTATGAAGGAAACATTACGACGTAAGCATGTTAACAAAACGACAGTTAGTTTTGGGATTAGCATTACGTACGCTATCAAGGATGGCTAACGTACGTAATGCATGTTACGTACGTTAACCTTGTTGTGTTACGTACGTAACGAACAGAAATGTTTTATAAGTAGATGCCCGTCTTTCATTTCCTTCGACGTTTCTTTTCGTTTTTCGTCTTCAAACTTTGAGAGAGAGAGATGTTGGCCTTCCTAAGTCGATTTTGAGCTTGAGGACTTGGATTTGAGGCTTGAATATGGAATTATGGATGATTCTTGAAGGGTTTGATTGGGTTATTCATGTTCTTGAGGTATGTTGTTGAATTCTTCACTTTGATTTCGGATTTTGGTATTGTTTTCAGTATATGATTCGTATGAAGTTGACTGTGATGTTGTTGTTACGATTATTGAGGCTACATGAACTATATGTTGAAGGAAGATGGTATTATGATGGGTTATACCTTGATTATGATGATTATGATTATGGAATCATAGAGTTCTTGATGTTCTTGAGGCCATATCATAACAATGATGATTTGATAATTCGTTTAACCGATTAAGATGGTATTCTAAATCATAGTGATGAATTCCGGATTTGATATGAGGTTGAATTCCGGATTGAATATGTTATGGTCATTGTTACCGAGTTGGTCCGATTATTGACATGATTATTGTTCTAGGATGATTAACCAATAGGTATAACCATTGTGCTTCGTTGGAAGACCGTAGATTCGTTCGATCAATAAGAGCTCATAGACGAGGGCGATGAGTTCGGTGTTGGTTTTGTCGTGTTGGTATCCAGGCAAGTGTTTACTTGTTCGGTTGTAATGTTTTGATGAGTAATTCCATTTACATTTCATAAGTATTTTATGTTGTATTGCATATTGACGAATGTTCGGTGATGTTCTAAAAGGATTAGAATGCACAGTTGATGATTGTTGAGATACTCGGACAATCTTGGGAAGATTGTAGTATTCGGATATTGTTGATATCATTTTGGATATTCTTGGTATGTGGTATGCATTCAGGAAGGAAGTCCGGATAGAGGTATGTTTTATGGCAATCGTACATAGAAGATTATGTACGGGAAAGTATTCAGTATTGAGGTATCATGTGGTATTATCGTGATATTGGGGATTTTGATGAGAATCGTTGGATTACCGAGGTGGTAAGGTTATCGTTGAGGTTATTATTCTCATGATGCATGGCATGTGAATATTTATGTTTATGTACTTGCGGTTATTTGTCGGACATTATTGCTGACCCCGTTGTGGGACTTGTTTTTCAGGTATTGAGGACTTTGATGGTAGCGGTCGTGAGGCGAGGATTCCGGACGATACTGGCTATGGCATATTGTTGGGGAATCGTGTTTTTTTTGTCTGTGTATTAATTATTGATGTATATGTATCTAGGATTGTATTTATATCCTCTGCGTGAGTTCTTTCAAATGTCTTTCGGCTTTTGCCAATCGAGTTTCATTTCGAAAACCGATTCCCTTAACCGAGTTTTTGGCCTTGATCGTTTTGACGGTAGTTGGTGTTTTCCAATGATTTTGTGAGTTTTGGAAAATACTACCGTCATCGGCCTTTTGGGGCGTTTTTGTAATTGGTTTTTAGCCTGGTGGGTTCCGCGCATGGCCCACGGCGTGTAATACTCCCGTATGTTTTTTTTGGGGTGTTACAAATATGGGTGGATATCTATATTGTGTCCAGGTACATGCAGGTTTTCGGGAGCAAGACACAGGATCGGCACGAGGGATGATGAAAGACGAATGATACTAATCACACGAAGGCCAGTTTTGGGTTCAGTTAGTCGGAGTCCATTGTATTGTCTTTTCCGCTGTCTTATTGTTCTTTGTTGCAAGTATTTTACCCTTGTGTGGGTATGATTCTGGATGAGTTTATGTATTTTGATTTGTAAGTCAGTGTCGAAAGACCAAATCGGTCTATTGGTCCGTTATTTTGATTCATCGGTATGTAATGTAATGTGTTGTTTTGATGTCTAGCCTGGTGGATCCTCGCGGAGAGGGTCTGCGGCGTGTAATATTCCCGGTTCGATCTGGGGATGTTACAAATATGGTATCGGAGCCCATGGTTTTGTGATAACCGGGCATGTGTGTTATGTGGCTCTACCAGTGTGGTAGTTGCGTGATTTTTGTGTAGCTGGATTTTGGCTATTTTGGATTGTGTTGTTTTGGTACTGTGTGATTTTTGAGTACTGTCGTGGTGATGTGTGGGTTTGGGGATTGTTGGTGTTCCCGAGACCGATGAGGCAGGGAGTGAACGCCGGTGCCGTGGTCATGTGCAATGTGCGGCTCCAATCGGGAAGTGAACGCCGGTGCGTGGCACGTGCAATGTGCGGCTTTTGATGTGGAGTGGAACGCCGGTGATACGTGCATGTGACAAGAAGCGGCTCATGCGCTTTAGGTGAGGAGACACAGCGTCACAGATCCCACAAAACTCGACAGTGCTCTAAACTTGTTGTGGTCTTGGCGGAGACCAATCGTTTTCAAATTGTGATTATTCCTGTTTTGGCATTCTTGTTGTGTCGAGATTTTTGAAATGGTGCCATATGCTAGTATCACGGGAGATCTTCGTCTTCACTGACCTGTAAGTATGTTGTTTGGATTATTCGATAATTCTTGGTTATCTTGGTGATTTTGGATTTTCCGTTGAAATGTTGTTTGTGCGAGTGATTGCAAGTTTCGAGGACGAAACTTATTTTTAAGGGGGGTAGAGTGTAATACCCCGATTTTTCGGATATATTTTTCGTTTATATGTTGGATATCGTTGATGGATATTTGTGCTTGAGAACGTTGGGAACGTTTGATAATGTTATTGAATTGAGTATGAATTGATTTTGCCGTATGTTCGTATTTGGTATGTCGTGACTTTGGACAGGAATTGCTGAAATTGGCTAAGTATAGAATACTTAGCGTACGCTAATGTTGAAGACTTACGTACGCTAAATTGGTTGTGTTACGTACGTTATGGCTAAAGCATTACGTACGTAACGAGGGAATCGGACAGGACCGAGTCATGGTCGGCAGGTGGGACCCGATGTCGGCGGCGGATGTGGACAGGCGAGTCAACCCCGGCCATTACGTACGCTACGAGAAGTGTATAACGTACGTTAAATAGAATTTTACTGTAGCAAGTCAACGTACATGTTACGTACGTTATGAAGGAAACATTACGTACGTAAGCATGTTAACAAAACGGGACAGTTAGTTTTGGGATTAGCATTACGTACGCTATCAAGGATGGCTAACGTACGTAATGCATGTTACGTACGTTAACCTTGTTGTGTTACGCATTTAACGTAAATGTTTTATAAGTAGATGCCCGTCTTTCATTTCCTTCGACGTTTCTTTTCGTTTTTCGTCTTCAAACTTTGAGAGAGAGAGATGTTGGCCTTCCTAAGTCGATTTTGAGCTTTAGGACTTGGATTTGAGGCTTGAATATGGAATTATGGATGATTCTTGAAGGGTTTGATTGGGTTATTCATGTTCTTGAGGTATGTTGTTGAATTCTTCACTTTGATTTCGGGTTTTGGTATTGTTTTCAGTATATGATTCGTATGAAGTTGACTGTGATGTTGTTGTTACGATTATTGAGGCTACATGAACTATATGTTGAAGGAAGATGGTATTATGATGGGTTATACCTTGATTATGATGATTATGATTATGGAATCATAGAGTTCTTGATGTTCTTGAGGCCATATCATAACAATGATGATTTGATAATTCGTTTAACCGATTAAGATGGTATTCTAAATCATAGTGATGAATTCCGGATTTGATATGAGGTTGAATTCCGGATTGAATATGTTATGATCATTGTTACCGAGTTGGTCCGATTATTGACATGATTATTGTTCTAGGATGATTAACCAATAGGTATAACCATTGTGCTTCGTTGGAAGACCGTAGATTCGTTCCAGTCGGGGCTGAAGAGCTCATAGACGAGGGCGATGAGTTCGGTGTTGGTTTTGTCGTGTTGGTATCCAGGCAAGTGTTTACTTGTTCGGTTGTAATGTTTTGATGAGTAATTCCATTTACATTTCATAAGTATTTTATGTTGTATTGCATATTGACGAATGTTCGGTGATGTTCTAAAAGGATTAGAATGCACAGTTGATGATTGTTGAGATACTCGGACAATCTTGGGAAGATTGTAGTATTCGGATATTGTTGATATCATTTTGGATATTCTTGGTATGTGGTATGCATTCAGGAAGGAAGTCCGGATAGAGGTATGTTTTATGGCAATCGTACATAGAAGATTATGTACGGGAAAGTATTCAGTATTGAGGTATCATGTGGTATTATCGTGATATTGGGGATTTTGATGAGAATCGTTGGATTACCGGAGGTGGTAAGGTTATCGTTGAGGTTATTATTCTCATGATGCATGGCATGTGAATATTTATGTTTATGTACTTGCGGTTATTTGTCGGACATTATTGCTGACCCCGTTGTGGGACTTGTTTTTCAGGTATTGAGGACTTTGATGGTAGCGGTCGTGAGGCGAGGATTCCGGACGATACTGGCTATGGCATATTGTTGGGGAATCGTGTTTTTTTTGTCTGTGTATTAATTATTGATGTATATGTATCTTGGATTGTATTTCTATCCGCTGCGTGAGTTCTTTCAAATGGCTTTCGGCTTTTTGCCAACTGAGTTTCATTTCGAAAACCGATTCCCTTAACCGAGTTTTTGGCCTTGATCGTTTTGACGGTAGTTGGTGTTTTCCAATGATTTTGTGAGTTTTGGAAAATACTACCGTCATCGGCCTTTTGGGGCGTTTTTGTAATTGGTTTTTAGCCTGGTGGGTTCCGGCGCGGGGCCCACGGCGTGTAATACTCCCGTATGTTTTTTTTGGGGTGTTACAAATATGGGTGGATATCTATATTGTGTCCAGGTACATGCAGGTTTTCGGGAGCAAGACACAGGATCGGCACGAGGGATGATGAAAGACGAATGATACTAATCACACGAAGGCCAGTTTTGGGTTCAGTTAGTCGGAGTCCATTGTATTGTCTTTTCCGCTGTCTTATTGTTCTTTGTTGCAAGTATTTTACCCTTGTGTGGGTATGAGTCTGGATGAGTTTATGTATTTTGATTTGTAAGTCAGTGTCGAAAGACCAAATCGGTCTATTGGTCCGTTATTTTGATTCATCGGTATGTAATGTAATGTGTTGTTTTGATGTCTAGCCTGGTGGATCCTCGCAGAGAGGGTCTGCGGCGTGTAATATTCCCGGTTCGATCTGGGGATGTTACAAATATGGTATCGGAGCCCATGGTTTTGTGATAACCGGGCATGTGTGTTATGTGGCTCTACCAGTGTGGTAGTTGCGTGATTTTTGTGTAGCTGGATTTTGGCTATTTTGGATTGTGTTGTTTTGGTACTGTGTGATTTTTGAGTACTGTCGTGGTGATGTGTGGGTTTGGGGATTGTTGGTGTTCCCGAGACCGACGAGGCAGGGAGTGAACGCCGGTGCCGTGGTCATGTGCAATGTGCGGCTCCAATCGGGAAGTGAACGCCGGTGCGTGGCACGTGCAATGTGCGGCTTTTGATGTGGAGTGGAACGCCGGTGATACGTGCATGTGACAAGGAGCGGCTCATGCGCTTTAGGTCAGGAGACACAGCGTCACAGATCCCACAAAACTCGACAGTGCTCTAAACTTGTTGTGGTCTTGGCGGAGAGCAATCGTTTTCAAATTGTGATTATTCCTGTTTTGGCATTCTTGTTGTGTCGAGATTTTTGAAATGGTGCCATATGCTAGTATCACGGGAGATCTTCGTCTTCACTGACCTGTAAGTATGTTGTTTGGATTATTCGATAATTCTTGGTTATCTTGGTGATTTTGGATTTTCCGTTGAAATGTTGTTTGTGCGAGTGATTGCAAGTTTCGAGGACGAAACTTATTTTTAAGGGGGGTAGAGTGTAATACCCCGATTTTTCGGATATATTTTTCGTTTATATGTTGGATATCGTTGATGGATATTTGTGCTTGAGAACGTTGGGAACGTTTGATAATGTTATTGAATTGAGTATGAATTGATTTTGCCGTATGTTCGTATTTGGTATGTCGTGACTTTGGACAGGAATTGCTGAAATTGGCTAAGTATAGAATACTTAGCGTACGCTAATGTTGAAGACTTACGTACGCTAAATTGGTTGTGTTACGTACGTTATGGCTAAAGCATTACGTACGTAACGAGGAATCGGACAGACCGAGTCATGGTCGGCAGTGGGACCCGATGTCGGCGGCGGATGTGGACAAAGCGAGTCAACCCGGCCATTACGTACGCTACGAGAAGTGTATAACGTACGTTAAATAGAATTTTACTGTAGCAAGTCAACGTACATGTTACGTACGTTATGAAGGAAACATTACGTACGTAAGCATGTTAACAAAACGGGACAGTTAGTTTTGGGATTAGCATTACGTACGCTATCAAGGATGGCTAACGTACGTAATGCATGTTACGTACGTTAACCTTGTTGTGTTACGTACGTAACGAACAGAAATGTTTTATAAGTAGATGCCCGTCTTTCATTTCCTTCGACGTTTCTTTTCGTTTTTTGTCTTCAAACTTTGAGAGAGAGAGATGTTGGCCTTCCTAAGTCGATTTTGAGCTTGAGGACTTGGATTTGAGGCTTGAATATGGAATTATGGATGATTCTTGAAGGGTTTGATTGGGTTATTCATGTTCTTGAGGTATGTTGTTGAATTCTTCACTTTGATTTCGGATTTTGGTATTGTTTTCAGTATATGATTCGTATGAAGTTGACTGTGATGTTGTTGTTACGATTATTGAGGCTACATGAACTATATGTTGAAGGAAGATGGTATTATGATGGGTTATACCTTGATTATGATGATTATGATTATGGAATCATAGAGTTCTTGATGTTCTTGAGGCCATATCATGACAATGATGATTTGATAATTCGTTTAACCGATTAAGATGGTATTCTAAATCATAGTGATGAATTCCGGATTTGATATGAGGTTGAATTCCGGATTGAATATGTTATGATCATTGTTACCGAGTTGGTCCGATTATTGACATGATTATTGTTCTAGGATGATTAACCAATAGGTATAACCATTGTGCTTCGTTGGAAGACCGTAGATTCGTTCCAGTCGGGGCTGAAGAGCTCATAGACGAGGGCGATGAGTTCGGTGTTGGTTTTGTCGTGTTGGTATCCAGGCAAGTGTTTACTTGTTCGGTTGTAATGTTTTGATGAGTAATTCCATTTACATTTCATAAGTATTTTATGTTGTATTGCATATTGACGAATGTTCGGTGATGTTCTAAAAGGATTAGAATGCACAGTTGATGATTGTTGAGATACTCGGACAATCTTGGGAAGATTGTAGTATTCGGATATTGTTGATATCATTTTGGATATTCTTGGTATGTGGTATGCATTCAGGAAGGAAGTCCGGATAGAGGTATGTTTTATGGCAATCGTACATAGAAGATTGTGTACGGGAAAGTATTCAGTATTGAGGTATCATGTGGTATTATCGTGATATTGGGGATTTTGATGAGAATCGTTGGATTACCGGAGGTGGTAAGGTTATCGTTGAGGTTATTATTCTCATGATGCATGGCATGTGAATATTTATGTTTATGTACTTGCGGTTATTTGTCGGACATTATTGCTGACCCCGTTGTGGGACTTGTTTTTCAGGTATTGAGGACTTTGATGGTAGCGGTCGTGAGGCGAGGATTCCGGACGATACTCGCTATGGCATATTGTTGGGGAATCGTGTTTTTTTTGTCTGTGTATTAATTATTGATGTATATGTATCTTGGACTGTATTTCTATCCGCTGCGTGAGTTCTTTCAAATGGCTTTCGGCTTTTTGCCAACTGAGTTTCATTTCGAAAACCGATTCCCTTAACCGAGTTTTTGGCCTTGATCGTTTTGACGGTAGTTGGTGTTTTCAAATGATTTTGTGAGTTTTGGAAAATACTACCGTCATCGGCCTTTTTGGGCGTTTTTGTAATTGGTTTTTAGCCTGGTGGGTTCCGGCGCGGGGCCCACGGCGTGTAATACTCCCGTATGTTTTTTTTGGGGTGTTACACAGACTGTCGAGTCAACTATGATTAGCGCACGCTACGGGTGGATAATAGCGTACGCTAATGAGACTTTTACTGTAGCAAGTCAACACTATGTTACGTACGCTATGGCAAGGATTTTACGTATGTAACACATGGCACGAAATGAGGCAGTAGCCTCTGGACCTCGATAGCGCACGCTAACAAAGTCAGTTAGCGCACACTATGGAAAGTAACGCGCGCTATTTTGTGATAGTAGCACACACTAGTAGTGTGCAATTGAGTAATGTTATCCATTTCGGCCCGTTCCTTCATTTCCACCGATAGAGAGAGTTCTTGGAGGATATTTTGAGGTTCCAAACACTTGTGTAATCATGGAGTTGATCGTTTTTAACAACACTAAGCTTGGAATCGATTGGAAATGAATAAACCCATTTCTTCGAAGAGGTATTTAATATTCACTTTGGATTTCGTTTTGGATTGAATATCGTTGTTCTTGAGTTGATAATCGTCATGTATATGAGTTGATAAGTATGATTATGGATGGATTACCGAGTTATGTTGATATTATTGTTGAAGTGCGGATATTGATATGATTCGTGTGGTTTTGAATAGTGTTGTTTATCTTCAAGAGATATGTGGGTTAATATCTCTAGACATCACGACTTTGACGTTGTTGTTGATGATTAGTTCGTATGATAATATTTTGTGGAGGCGTTATGATGATTTTTGGTATTCCTCAGGAAGTTTGTTAAGGAAGATGATGACATGATGACTTATATGTTGGATTATGTTATGTTGTCATGAGCATGGTTAGGGAATCATAGTGTTCTTTGCAGTATTGTTGCGATTCCTGATGTTATGATGATATATGCCTTAGACTATGAGTTAGATGATGACTTAGATGTTAGAACATCAGATTTTGTTGTTTGGTTGATTGTGGACGTGATTTCGGATTAATTCGTGATTCTTGAGAGACTCTTGAATTATATGAGATGATGAACATTTATAAGAAGTGTGGGTGTTTTGGATATGAATATGGAATATTCTTGTCTAGAGCTGAATTACGTGTTTTGATATAATATTCGCATAGGAATACGAATATGATTACGAGTTTGATGAAATTATTATTCATCTCTGAGTTTGGAAGTCCATACATATTGAACAAGTGTTCAAGTCGAATGATTTGATTGGTTGATAACCTTAGAATATGATTATCTATAATGTTGAACTATTTGGATGGTTCGAATTGATGATCATCATCGGAAAATTTTAATTATGGATTTACAAGAAGGAACCTTGTTAATTCGTATTTAAGAATTTAGTTTGGAATCGATAACATTTAGACCCTTATTGGTTTGAATTGAGTTGTGATGATGTTTTGGGGATTCTTGGTATTGTCTGAATACAATACAGACGGTTATAGTTGAGTTCATTTCGTATTTTGAAAATGCCTATCAACATATCGAATCGTATGCCGATACTCGTCGTCTACCTTTGGAATTTGATTTTGGAGACTATGTTTTACTCCAGGGTTGGAGATTTAGCTTATCGATTGGCGTTGCCCCCAGCTTTGAGTCACGTCCATAGCGTTTTTCATGTGTCTCAGTTGAGAAAGTATGTTCCGGATCCAAGTCATGTTATTGACTATAGTGAGATTGACGTAACCGAGGATGTTACCTTTCCGAGAAACCAGTGAAGATCCTTAAACGTCGAGAGAAGCAACTTCGGTACAAAACCATCCTGTTGGCTATAGTGTAATGGTCGATACATGGAGTCGAGGAAGCGACTTGGGAGACGGAAGAGCAGATGTGATCGGATTCCCCGAACTTTTTATTTCTTAAGTTTCGGGATGAAACTTCTTTTTAGAGGGGGAGAATGTAATACCCGTGCTTGTATTGACTGTTTGACCTTGCCGTTCTTCCTATTTCGTCGCTCTGTAAACACTTTGAGATGTTGTCATTGTCGATTTAGAGTTTCGTACCTTTCGGATCATGATCTTGTTGATTGGACCTTGCGGCAGAGTTTTGGGACAGGCTGATAGCGTACGCTAGGCCTAGGCTAACGCACGCTAATAGTGCTTGAGTAGCGCACGCTAGCCTTGAGCCTTAGGCACGCTAATGGTCTGGGCATAGCAGAGGCAGTGGCTAATTCTGCTCTCTGGACTAGCAGTTAGTGCATGCTAGGAGTTCGCTAGCGCACGCTGTTCGTGGTCAGTGGCGCGCGCTAACATCGTCTGTAGCGCATGCTAACATGCTGAGTCGGCACAGGCAGTGAGGTATTTATACTTTCTGGACTATCAGGTAATATACGCTAGGCTTCGGCTAGCGCACGCTATAAGTGTTGCGTAGCACACGCTAAGCTATCACATCAGCACACGCTAAGACTCGAGCAAGGCAGAGGACAGTAGGTTCTGGACTCCAATTTCTGGACACCAACTCCCAGGTAGCACACGCTAGGAGTTAGCTAGCGCACGCTAAAGGAAGGCGATTAGCGCACGCAATGGTATACCCAACGCACGCTAACGAGGCTGGCAGAAGCCACTGGACTACCGGGTGACCCCGTTAGCGCATGCTAATTTTGAGGTGTAGCGTGCGCTAGACTGGGCACATCCTATAAGGGACAGTTGACCCTCCACTCGTTATTTTTCCTTCTTTTTTCACATTTCCGATCGGGAGAGCTTGGGAGAGGCGATTTGGGGCGATTTGAGGCGATCCATCTTGAACAATCATCATCTTGAGTTGGATATCAAAGATTTCACAACATCTAATCCCTTTCTATCTTCCAAATCAAGGTAAAAATCCTTAAAACCCTAATTTTGGGAATTTTGGGGTTTTTCTTAGATTCGTCCGATTTATCTATTTTGGAGCTTGAGAACCTTGATATTATGAAGTATTTACCCCGTGTACATGTTTTCCCTACGATTTTATGGATTATTTTGTACCTTGTCGGATGTGAGAGGGTTTGGGTGATTTTCCAACCTCTAGATGTTTACCCTTGTAGTTTCGTGAATCGTAGGCGGGTTTCGGTAGTTTCTTCGTGTGATTTGAGTATGGATTATTGGTTATCGTATTCCTTGCGAATCGTTTAGGTGCCGGAAGTGCGTTCTCGGACCTACCGAACGTATACTCTTTTTCTTCCGATTTCTCGATGTTGCAAAGGCAAGTATATATTTATGATTGTACGTTCTTGACCTTGAAAGCAAGATATATGAATGGCATGATTGTTTATATCCACTCTGGGATGGGCTGAAGGGTCCTCTGAGGGTTTCGTAGCCTCTGGTGCGATTCCACGGATAATATGAGTTAACCACTCTGGGACGGACCTACGGGTCCTTTGAGGGTTTCGTAGCCTCTGGTGCGGTTTCACGGTTGATCATGTATGTATGTATTGATGTGATGCTATGAGATTTAGTTATTCCGGAATACTAGTCGTGAAATGATGAATTGACTGTTACATTTACTTTATTGTCGAGGAGTATTGTGTTTCATATTTGATATACTTGCACTAGCTATTCGACGGCTAACCCTTTTATGGGGGAAATACTTTTTATTTATTTCAGGTTCCCGGAGAGCGGACAAGCAGGTATCGGGTCGGCATGAAGATGATAGACAAGCGTGATACTGTGTCTTGTCTTTGGTTACATTTTGTCTTTCCTCCATTCAGTGTTGTTGTACTGGAATGGCTTTTGAATACTCGAGTATTGTTTTCAGTTTCCTTGATATTCCGGCCTGTGTTCCCGAGGTATTGATTTTGGTTATGGTTTGAATACCATTTGTATTGTCTTCCATTACATTGTATTTGGACCTTCTCACTCAAATTTTATAATTCCGCGTATGTATAGCCTTGTGGGTCCCACAGCGTGGTTCACGGCGCTGTAATATACCCTGAATAACTTGGGGGTGTTACAGTAATTGCCTTGCAGAAAGAGTTTTATCGCCTCGATTTTCTGCGTATTCCAGTAATATTTCTATATTTAATTTATATTTCCAGTTCAAATTTTGTAACCGATCTGTGAGAACAGTAGTACTGTTCAGTAGATTTTTATTTTCTCATTTATAATTTCCACTGGAATGAGATACTTCCAATGGTTCAATCGCCATAAGAAATAAACCGTGTACTTTACGGGCGGACCAGACATACCTCATTTTACTACTGGTAACAAGTGATTCCATAGTGCTATTTGTTAAATAAAATTGGGTGGTCCATCAGACCAAATATTTGATTCGGACCGTCGGACAGGTAATAAGTAGCTCTGGCTCATTATAACACTTATTGCGCCTAACACACACAAAAAGAAAGTCGAATTGAAGAAGAGAACTAGATAAAACTGCATAATAGAGAATTGTTTTACGGACAGTTGGAATTAATTATATTACTGAGTGCACGACTTAACGACTGCATTTAGGTGTTTCAATTAATTACTCAAATTGAGTATTTTAGAATATATTGCATTGAAAAAAATATTTTGTACTACCTCCATCCACGAAATATGTTTTATTTTGACTTGTTTTCGTCAAAATTTAAAAATGTTGACCATAAATTGAGACAACTATATAAAATGTTAGTAATCATGTACGTTATATATTGGAAACACAATCAGATAAATCTATCAAGTACTTATATGACTATACTTTTTTATATCTTGGTGCGCCCCAAGGTGACGCGCTCGGTCGAATATACCCCTTATCTAATAACTCTCCCAATTGCTTCTTCAACTCTAACATCTCTGATGGTGCCATACAATATAGTGCCCGAGAAATAGGAGATGCATTCGGCTCTAGATCAGTAGGAAACTTGACTTCCCGCTGTGGTGGTAATCCCAGTAAGTCGTCTGAAAATACATCAGGATATTTCTTAATGACTGGAATCGATGACATCTCAACTCCCACATCCTCCGCCTTCAACGTAGCACTGGTAGCCTACAATCCTGATTCAGGAGTTTCATCGCCTTCAAGGTGCTGATCGTGCTCCCAGATCTACCTGTTTTACGACCCATAAGAGTATGTTCGGTGCTATCCTCAGCCACTATCAAGATAGTGCGAGTCCCATAGTTCATGATAGTACCATGACGGTCCAGCCAATCATACCCGAGGATCAAATCCTCCCCCTTTAAATCTACAACAATGACCCGATCCTTACTGGACAGTCTCTGACTTCCCGATTCCCAACCATATGATCCCCACTAGGCAAACCCACTACAAACTGCTCACACTCGAATAACTAATCAATACCAATGCAAAGTATACAGTCTAATGCAATAAAAGAATGGGTAGCACCCGAATCAAATAACACCTAAACTGGATGAGAAATGATCTGAGTGGTACCTGATGTCACTGGAGCACCTAACTCCTCTGTGCATCTCATCTAACATAGACGATGATATGCTGATCCCGAACTCGACACTCCCTGACGGTCCGATTGACCCCGACCCTACCTCGACTCGAATTCTGTGGAGTCTGAGAAATTGAGGTATTCTGGTAAACACTTAACTCTTTTAGTGTTGTAGTTTCCGTCAGAGCTCTAGCTATTTTGGCACTCGGAATGAACTGCACGATGCCCACTCTGTCTGCATGAATAACAGGTAACATGTGGAAGTGGACAATCTTTCGCTATATGCTCACTCTAACTGAAATTAAAACAAACTTTGCCACCAGAAACTGAAGACTGAACCGAACGGTTACCACGAGAGCTGTCGGCATGATGAAACGGTCTCCCCCCAGTGTAGGGGTAGATTGTGACTTAAGAAATCTACCACCTTTATTGGATGAGAAGTTGCCAGTAATCCTTTGTTTCTTAGATTCGGAGCCAACCTCTGATTCTAGAACATCCATCTCGATCGCCAAAGCATGATCCTGATATTCCTTCAACGTACATGGTTCTCAAAACCGCTAGGCGCTAGGCGTTCAGATTGGTAATGCCTAGAGGATTACTCGGGAATAATTAAATAATTAAAAATCATTAAGATTTAACTATTTAACTAGATATAAAATCAATTATATATTAAATTTGAAATAGTGATATATATATATATATATCAAAGAGTCCATAATTTTCATAATATCTCAGTTTAGGAATTTGTAGTACTATTAGAACAAAACAAAAAAACAAAAAAGTATAACCGCGTAGGCATTCGCCTAGTCGCCAATGTAGCTAGGAAATTTGAAACATTGATATAGGTATAAAGTAGTCCATAGTATCCATAGTATCTTAGCTTGCCTTCATAGTCCCCCGCCCAACTAGCCTATGACATAATCGAAATAGTAGAGGACCTTCTAGGGATTAATCGGAGGATTAATCGGCACAGGAGGGGATTTTTAGAACACTGCATAGTACACATTAGATGTGCCATACTATGTCGGATATACGGCTTCATGCGCTGTTTGAAATAACGAATCTTATTTGCCTCCGTTCTCACTTGGTCTCTCACATAAATCAATTGCTGATTGTAGGTCATAATAGCCTTGATATCGGCACGTCCTGCGATGTAGCAGTAAAGAACTCGATGATTCTGCGCTCTCGAACCGGCGGCGGACAATATTCCGCCTCCATGGCGGTTTTAAACTCATCCCAGGTGGCTATGCAATCTCTAGGTGCCACTATCTCCCACCAATCAGCGGCTTCCTTATCCAGAAGGTATTGGGCAATAGGCACCCTCCTACCCTCTGGACAATCCACGGCAGCAAAAGTCCTGCCTAACTGTAAGAGCCAGTTCTCCCACCCCAAGGAATCAGTAGAACCAGCAAAAGAAGGGGGTGCATCTTTATCACTTTCTGAAGCCATTTGCTGGCTTCTTCTTCCACAATTTGGGGCGGATTCTAGTGCCTGCCTTGAGCTATCTTAGCTAATTGAGCTACCAGTTGCTGAAGAATAGTGATAGCTCCAGTGTCGGCATTATTACTTGACTGTTGATCCTGTCTGACGGAAAAGTGCTGATGTCCTTCAGAACTCAAAGGCAGAGTATTCGACATTGTATGCAATGTTGGATCAGTGACTGACTGGGAAGGCATAATTCTCTCATCAATTGCACCACGTTCAAGGCCTCGGCCGCGTCCTCGGGCTGGTCTACCACGACCTCTCAACATACTGAAGAAATAAGAAAATAAATAAAACAAGATCAGCACATTTCAAAATTTACATCGCCAAGTACCTCAATTCACGATTCTAACTCACATAAGGAAAAGTACAAAAGCATAACAGTTCGAGAAGACTTACAGTCACAGATCGCATGACAAAATAATAACACGATGATGTTAGGCTCGACAACTAACTCTTACGACTCACTCAAAGACCCAACTTGACCAACAACCTAGGTATTCACAACCTAAGCTCTGATACCATAAATGTAACACCCCAAGTAACTCAAGGGCTTTTACATACCGTAGAACCTCTCATAAGGTTACCAAACTAAACAGTCACATAACCATACATACCACATAAACATAAAATGTGTAATAATGTAAGTTCGGTCGTGTCCTTGGCCAAAATATTTTGACTACAATAGAATGAGACCAAATATAATATTAATCTGATGCCCATGCATGGGACTTCAACAATAACCTTAAAATAGGAAACGACTACTTAACCTACTCCAACAAACAACCAAGACATCTTTGGAAGTAGACTCCCAAGACTCGAGCCTCGTAACATCATGATTAGTCATCCTTCGTGTGCGCTTCTTGTGCCTGCTCCTTGTGTTGTCAAACATTTGAAATGCATAAAACGCAATTTCCCTATTTAAGGGATTAACATTCGAATGGCTAGTGCAAGTACACAATTACACCATATTATATACAAATACAATCCAACATCACATTCACATTTTGAAAACATTTGAAAACTATATTCTGAAATCTCAACTTTCATGGAAAACATCATCATCATCAAGAAAACTATGTCATCACGTATCATCATCATGGAAAACCACATTTGGTAACCCACAGTCGTGCCCCTTAGCATGCCCCTTAGCATCAGCCCCCAGAGGTCCGTCGAACCATCCCTAGGTGGGAAACCACTTCCGTGATCCAGCGCCCTTAGCATAGATCCCTAGAGGTGCCGTAGAACCATCCCCAGGTGGAAGAACAACAACACACATGCTTACATTTTTCACGAAACATCAACTATGTCGAAATCACATAATACATGACATAATATAATACATGTACTTGCCTTGGTTATTACGATGTGAAACGGTGAACAGAATGGACTTTGGTCTGAACTCTCTCCAAAATTTCGTTCCTAGCACACAACGATACTCAATCAACTACAACACTTCGGAATCATAAGGAATTACCCTAAGTTCTACCCGATAAAACCATTCATCGGATACTACGAGGGTATAATCAACTATAATCACCCAATGGTGGAAATCATGGTATTTAATCCACAAAGATTCAAGGAAATCAAGGGATTCCGATTACACAATCATAATTTAAATCAATCTAAACTAAATCGGATTAGAAGGACGAAATCATAACAAAAACCCCCAAATCCCCAAAACTAGGATTCTAAGAATTTTACCTTGGTCCAGGTGGTAAGAGAAGATCGAGGCGAGTTTAATCTGTGCTGGGACTTCAAAAATGATGTTAAAGAATGATGTTTGGTCGGAGTTTCGCCTTAGAATTCTCAAAATCGCCACTGGTTGCTGAGGAAGAGAAAAAGAAGAAAACTTGACGAAACAAGGGTTGCAGCCTACTTATGTAAACTAAAGCATCGTTATGTATGCAACACTTACCCGATTACGTACGTTAAGCACATAACGTATGTTAGCTGACCAAGTTGCATGCGCAACGAAATTCACATAGTCCACTGCCTCGATGCAACAGGTAACATTATGTACACTGTCTGGAGACTTAGCTACGTAAGGGCCGTTAATATACGCTACGTTCTGCAGGTAGCGTACGCAAGGGTGCCATCAGAGTCTTCTGCCTCAAACCTTCGGTACATTTATGTTCGCTAAAAATAGGGTTAACATACGTTAAAGCCGACATTAACTCACATTAGCGCTGAACATAACGTACATAACATTCATGAATTAGCAGCACTGCTCTAACGTATCAGTGCACACGACAACTATACAATGAGGTATATAATTATTCAGTCCAACAACGCGTCCAACACAATCATCAATTAATTTCTCAAATACTAGCAATTCTGGAAAAGATATAACGATATACAATGTGGGAAACATCACACCGAGTGCGAATGAATTATAGAAGTTGGAAAATACGAAAGTAAAAAGTATGGATATTATGGTTTATATATCAGATTGGATACCCGAGGGCTCGTTTCACTGACCAAAACAAACCAACCTTTTTTTCTCCTCTTGGCCGATCCACCCCATTTGTTTATGGTTTGTGGTGGTTTTGACTGTAATATCCGGATTAATTACCGAGTATTTCACCTGTATTTGAACCCTGTATTAGTTGGAATTGTGATATCAATAAATGGAATATGGTATTTACCGTATTTGTATTTTCATGCATGAGTATGGCAGCATATTACTTGTCTCATACAAATACTCAATAATACAAATTATTGAGTATGGGTGCATATTATAAGTAAAGTAATCAATTATGGAGTAGGGTGGAGGCCAGCACATAGTCCTGGACAGTTTTTAATTATTAAGCCTGGACAGCTTTGGAATCTAGCGTAGGAAATTATTGAGCACAGGGGTCCAGAAACATTTTATAAAGGACAGCACCTCATTTCATTTGGTTTTCATCTTCCTTCACCTGTTCTTAGTTCCCTGAAAGTCCAGAGGGTTTTCCCTACCTCTTAAACACATTTAGACCACCCCTTTTGTGATCTTTGAAGATTGGGTGTCACTCGTGATTGATCATTGAAAGTGGAGAAACATCTTGATCTGGCAAGCAAGCAACCGGAGTTGGATTCTACTTATTGTCTCGGTGTTTTCTTCATTTTAAGGTATGTTAATACTAATTCCTACTTGGATTCATGTTATCAAGGATATGATAGAAGTATGCTGTCAAGATATTGAGTTCCACTGATAAAATCATCCAAGCATCATCATGTTTTAGAAATTGGGATGTTTATACTTATGAATAAATCATCAGAGGTTATATCCTTCCATATAAGTTGGATTTGTTAGATGTTTTCTGGATATAATGATGATATTGGAATCTAACACATCAATCTTGGATCACCCAACTTCACCTGAGAATTTCGTATGTTCGCTTTTCTACCCAAGACCTCTTGTCATCACATCAACTAGGCGAGTCAAGTAGGTGATCGAGGTTGACTTGACTCGGCCGATCAGCGAGGTTGACTTTCGACTCGGCTGATCAGCGAGGTTGACTTGACTCGGCCGATCACGAGGTTGACTTCGACTCGTGATCAGCGAGGTTGAATTTCCGGTCCAATCGGGTGTTGACACGTGGCACAATATGATCCGTCTATTGAATTGTTCTTCGAACGGTCATAACTTCTTCATACGAACTCGGATTCAGATGAATTTTTTTTAAAACGATCCTCTCGACGGGACGAATAAAATAGACTCGGCTGATCAGCAAGGTTGACTTCTGACTCGATTGATCAGCAATGTTGACTTTTGACTCGGCTAATCAGCGAGGTGACTTTTGACTCGACTGATTAGGTTACATTTTATGAACTTCCGACCGTGATTTGGATTGTTAGATGTTAAATCGTAAATGAAATCTATATTACTTATTTTGTTAAGGTTCGAGCTTAGCAACGTGATTGATTGAAGGGGCGACCTTCGAGTGTTTTGTTTTCGTGGAAGTTTCGTTCTTGTCTTCGAATCGAGGCAAGTACCTTATTTGTTTTATGTATTGTTGTTATACATATTGTCGTGCATGTATGTCGTTATTGTATGTCCACCTCGTGTTGGTCCGACGGGATCATCGGGGGATCTATGCTAGCGTCTACTGGATCATCGGACGGGTTTTTCCACCACGGGTTGGTCGACGGGATCATCGTGGGTTCTAGGCGATGAGCAATGGATCGTCGGAATTACCATGTATATGTTATGATATCATGTTTTGATTATCGATTGTGTATGTTATTTATTGAGTTTCGTAGGAGAAGACTCGTTGGTATTTTGTCAATTACGTATTATTATTCTGCGTGAGATGTTGAATAATACGTTGTAGTACTTGTACTAGCATCGTTGTGCTAACCCCTTCGAGGGTGAACATTTTGTTTATGTTGAGGATCCGGGAGAGCGGGAAACAACCACCGGAGCCGCATGACGACGGGGTGCGAGTGATGTTCGGCGGGTTTACTTGTGCATTGTTTGTTAGTTATTTCAATAACTACTCGAGTACGTAGTCGCTTTTGATGAATTTGAATTTGATGATGTATTAATAATTTCGTTGAACATTTGTATTTTGATTTGGTCGAATCTGTTGTATCTTAATTTCGTTATTTTCATTCGTTGGTACCTGTTAATGCCTTTTCAACTCTTTAGCCTTGTAAATCCTGATGTAAAGGATTTACGGCGCTGTAATATTCCTTTATATCAGGGGTGTTACAGAATATGGTATCGGAGCTAAGATTATGGATATCTTGGTCGTTGGGTTAAAATAGGGGTTGTTTATGTCTTTTGAGGTAACCGGCCGCGAATAACATCACTGTACTGCCTACGTCGTCGTGCGGGCGGTGGTAGTAAGTTCCTAAACTCTATCTCGTCCTTTGCATGTTACATTTCCTTATACTTGAGCATTTGAACGATATTGTTTCCTGTATATTGAGTAATTATGCTTACAGTATGTTGAGAGGCGGACGTGGACGTGGTCGCGGTCGCGGACGCGGACGAAGGAATCTTTGAAAGGAAGCGTCGCCTTCTAATCAGGCCACCATAGCTCGGGCGAGCCACAGAGATCTATCAATAACGAACCGGAACTGCTGTACGAAATCCTTCGTCGGTGGTGAACCGGATGACTCGGTTCGCCCAGTCGTGGACCGAATGCAAGTGGCGGTGGGACTACGGTAGGAGAGAGACAAGGAATCCGGACTTGGGAAATCGAGGTGACCGGTGGGCGCAAGAGGTGGCGAAGATGCAACCACCCAAATTCGACCAGTATTTCGAGTCTCCCACAGGACCATTGGTTGAAAGGCGGAGAAAATCTTTGCCTAATTAATCGCCGGATGACCGGAGAGCTTCTATCGCTCAATACTTTTTGATAGGGGAAGCATCCGAATGGTGGGAAGCTATCTGGCCTATAAACCATGATGCTGATTGGACAGAGTTTAAATTGATGGTGGAAGCTCAGTACTGCCCTCGTCCTGTGAAGGAAGCTAAGGTTCGGGAGTTTTTCTCCGCTCAGCCTTCAGATGTGCCAGTATCTCAGGCAATTAAGACGTTTAACCAGCAGCTGGCATTTGTTCGACATCTGGTCAGAACAGATGCAGAAATGATGATCCATTTTGATATGAGGATGAAACCAGAAATCCAGAGGTATATGTCCGGTTTTGAATGTACCACACTCCGTCAATACCAGGATAAGGCATTGGCGTATGAGATCAAGGAAGCAGCTATGGAGAAATTTTCAGAATCCAAGAAGCAGAAAGTCTCTGGTACTTTTACAGAGCACAAGAACAGCGGGCCCCGCAAGGCCCAGTCATCTTTTCATTCTTTCAAGAAACCTCCGCACCCAGTTAGGAGCGGAAAGAACTTTGGAGCGACATCAACTATGACTGATGTTATCAGGAAATGCTTTAACTGCACCCAGACGGGGCACTATCGACGGAATTGCCCCCTACCTGCCGTGACTTGTTTTGATTGTGGTCGAGAGGGACATCGTGCGGTGTTCTGTGAAGAGGCTGCAAAGTCTTTAAGAGCCCGTACACCACGGCCGATCGAAGGAAACCAAGATCAACAAACGCAGCAAAGTGTTCAGATGCCTCAGAATTTTGGCCGCGGGCGAGGCAGAGGACAGTGGGACGGAAAGGGTACATCGAGTGCCGGATCTGTTCCCCCACGTCTGTACGAGATGAGGAGAACAGACGATCAAGATGCTGCTGTTGCATCAGGTACTGTCCAGATCCTTTCCCAGCCAGTTAGCGTTTTATTCGATACAGGAGCTACGCATTCTTTTATATCCTTGTCTTGTGTAAATCGTTTGAATGTTTCTGGTTTTCATAATTGTGAACCTTATGTTGTTGGTTTACCGAGTGGAGAGAGGATTGTTGGAAACTTAGAAACTAGAGATTTCCCTGTATCATTTGGAGGCAGAGAGTGGCTCTCAAATCTGATTGTAATAGAAATGCAAGGGGGCGATCTGATACTCGGAGACGATTGGCTTAATCGATATGGAGCTATTGTAAACTACCGAAGGAGGAATATCTCGCTGATCGCTGACGATGGTTCCGAAATACTGTTTGAGAGATGGAAACCGGGAAGCTCAGGAAAGTTGATCAAAGCGATGAAACCTGTCAAATTGTTGAAACAGGGCTGTACCGGATACTGGTGTTATGCAATGAAGAAAGAAGACGAAATTGTGGAACTTTCATCCATTCCTGTTGTGAACGAATTTCCAGGTGTATTTCCTGACGAGTTACCTGGACTACCTCTACGAAGGGATGTAGAATTTACCATTGAACTAGAACCCGGAGCTACACCAATTTCTAAGGCGCCGTATCGTATGGCACCTACTGGGATGTATGAACTGAAAAAGCAACTGGAGGAGTTACTGGACAAAGGCTATATTCAGCCAAGCGTTTTGCCCTGCGGTGCGCCGGTTCTTTTTGTCCGAAAGAAGGATAGATCACTTCGACTGTGTATCGACTATCGAGAGCTGAACAAGATGACGATTAAGAACAAATATCCGTTGCCACGGATTGATGATTTATTTGACCAGTTGCAAGGAGCAACAGTATTCTCTAAAATTGATCTGAGATCAGGATATCATCAGCTAAGGATTAAAGAATCAGATGTTCCGAAATCAGCGTTCAGAACTCGCTACGGACACTATGAGTTTGTAGTGATGCCGTTTGGTCTCACTAATGCACCTGTTGTATTCATGCAGTTGATGAACCGAGTGTTCATCGAATATTTGGATAAATTTGTGGTCGTGTTCATTGATGACATTCTAGTGTATTCTAAGAACCCGGAAGAGCATGCACAGCATTTGCGGATTGTATTAGAACTTTTAAGAAGCGAGCAACTGTACGCCAAACTCTCTAAGTGTGAATTCTGGCTAAAGGAAGTAATGTTCCTCGGTCATGTGGTATCAGCTAAAGGAGTCCGAGTAGATCCTCAGAAGATTGAAGCGGTTTTGGATTGGAAGCCTCCTAAGAACGTGAAAGAAGTCCGAAGTTTCTTAGGACTTGCTGGGTATTATCGTCGGTTCGTGGAAGGGTTTTCCAAAATTTCCCGCCCACTTACTCGACTCCTGCAGAAAACTCAAAAGTTTGAGTGGAATGAGTTGTGTCAGGTTAGCTTTGATGAATTGAAGAAGAGATTGACGACGGCACCAATTCTATCACTTCCACAGGGAACAGGAGGATTTATAGTTTACAGTGATGCTTCGAACCAAGGACTCGGATGCGTATTAATGCAGAATGACAAGGTGATCGCTTACGCGTCGCGACAGCTGAAACCTTATGAAGTTAATTACCCAACACATGATTTGGAGCTAGCGGCAGTAGTTTTTGCTTTGAAGATCTGGAGGCATTATCTGTACGGGACTCACTGTCAGATCTTTACGGATCACAAGAGTCTCAAATACATCTTCAGTCAGAAAGAGTTGAACATGCGGCAAAGGAGATGGTTAGAGCTGATTAAGGACTACGACTTGGAGATTTTGTATCATCCGAGCAAAGCGAATGTAGTGGTCGGCACTCGGCCGCAAACTGTTTCTATTCGAGATCTTTGGAGACTCGACCTCCCAACTTAGCCTTCAACGAGAGATTATTCGAGAAGGAATTGAAGTATGGTTACAAAGAGTCCAAGGACAAGCGTGCATGATGGAAATAACTTCATCATTAATCAAGAAATCAAATCTAGACAGGCAGATGATCCTCTGATGATTCGGTTACGTGATGAAGTGATCAAGGGGAAAGCCCCCGGATTTGTAATTCATGATGATGGAGTTTTGAAATTTCAGAACCGACTCTGCGTTCCCGATGTCGATGTTCTGAAACAGACGATTCTGAAGGAAGCTCACAGTTCGCCCTATTCTATCCACCCGGGCACCAGTAAGATGTATAAGGACTTGAAGCAGAATTTCTGGTGGGGCAACATGAAGAAAGATGTAGCGGACTATGTTTCGAAATGCTTGACTTGTCAGCAGGTTAAGATCGAGCATCAACGACCTGCCGGAATGTTGAAACCACTCCCGATTCCTGAATGGAAGTGGGAGGACATATCGATGGACTTTGTCACTAGTATGCCGAGAACCAAGACAGGAATGAACATTGGGTGATAGTTAATCGTTTAACCAAATCAGCTCATTTTCTAAGCATTAAGGACATGTGGGGACCAGAAAGGTTGGCACGAGTATTTATTTCGGAGATAGTTCGATTGCATGGAACGCCGAAGACCATTGTTTCTGATCGAGACGGCCGTTTTGTGTCTCATTTTTGGAAAGTAGTTCATAAGGCCTTGGGGATAGAATTGAACTTCAGTACAGCTTATCACCCGCAGACTGACGGACAATCCGAGAGGACCATTCAAACGGTGGAAGACATGCTAAGGGCTTGTGCCTTAGATTGGTCAAATGATTGGGAAATTCATCTACCGTTGATTGAATTTACCTACAACAATAGTTGGCATGCTTCCATTAAGATGGCACCGTTTGAGGCATTATACGGGAGGAGATGTAGATCGCCCCTGTGTTAGGACGATTCATCAGACTTAATCGGGACAGAACCAGAGTTGATCATACAGACTCGAGAGAAGATAGCCTTGATTCGTGAAAGGCTGTTGACCGCCCAGAGTCGCCAGAAATCTTACGCAGACATACGTCGTCGCCCTTTGGAGTTCAGTACTGGAGACCACGTAGTTTTAAAGGTTTCTCCTACTCGGGGAATTTTCCATTTTGGAAGAAGGGGAAAACTGAGTCCGAGATATATCGGACCGTTCAAAATCCTTGAGAGAGTTGGAGAGTTGGCATACAGATTGGCATTACCGCCGTCATTGAGCCATGTTCATAACGTGTTCCACGTATCCCAATTACGGAAGTATATACCAGATCCTAGTCATGTCATTGATTTCGGCGAGATCGAAGACGCTCAAGATGGCACGTTTGAAGAGAAACCGATCAGGATACTCGAGAGTCGAGTTAAGCAGTTGAGAAACAAACCGATCGCATTGGTCAAGGTTCAGTGGTCGCGCCACGGAGTGGAAGAAGCCACTTGGGAAACAGAAGAAAGTATGAAGTCCATATATCCAGGATTATTTTCGTCTTGAGTTTCGGGACGAAACTCCTTTTTAGTAGGAGAGTATGTAATATCCGGATTAATTACCGAGTATTTCACTTGTATTTGAACCCTGTATTAGTTGGAATTGTGATATCAATAAATGGAATAAGGTATTTACCGTATTTGTATTTTCATGCATGAGTATGGCAGCATATTACTTGTCTCATACAAATACTCAATAATACAAATTATTGAGTATGGCTGCATATTATAAGTAAAGTAATCAATTATGGAGTTGGGTGGAGGCCGGCCACATAGTCTGGAGCTTTTAATTATTAAGCACAGACTGACTTTGGAATCTAGCGTAGGAAATTATTGAGCACGGGGTCCGAAACATTTTATAAAGGACAAGACCTCATTTCATTTGGTTTTCATCTTCCTTCACTGTTCTTAGTTCCCTGAAAGTCCAGAGGGTTTTCCTACCTCTTAAACACATTTAGACCACCCCTTTTGTGATCTTTGAAGATTGGGTGTCACTGGTGATTGATCATTGAAAGTGGAGAAACATCTTGATCTGGCAAGCAAGCAACCGGAGTTGGATTCTACTTATTGTCTCGGTGTTTTCTTCATATTAAGGTATGTTAATACTAATTCCTACTTGGATTCGTGTTATCAAGGATATGATAGAAGTATCTTTGTCAAGATATTGAGTTCACGATAAAATCATCCAAGCATCATCATGTTTTAGAAATTGGGATGTTTATACTTATGAATAAATCATCAGAGGTTATATCCTTCCATATAAGTTGGATTTGTTAGATGTTTTCTGGATATAATGATGATATTGGAATCTAACACATCAATCTTGGATCACCCAACTTCACCTGAGAATTTCGTATGTTCAATTTTCTACCCAGTACCCTACTGTCATCAACTAGGCGAGTCAAGTAGGCTGATCAGCGAGGTTGACTTCTGACTCGGCTGATCAGCGAGGTTGACTTCTGACTCGGCTGATCAGCGAGGTTGACTTCTGACTCGGCTGATCAGCGAGATTGACTTCTGACTCGGCTGATCAGCGAGGTTGAATTTCTGGTCCAATCGGGTGTTGACATGTGGCACAATATGATCCGTCTATTTAATTGTCCTTCGAACGGTCATAACTTCTTCATACGAACTCGGATTCAGATGAATTTTTTTTTTAAAACGATCGTCTCGACGGGACGAATAAAATAGATTCGGCTGATCAGCGAGGTTGACTTCTGACTTGGCTGATCAGCTATGTTGACTTTTGACTCGGCTAATCAGCGAGGTGACTTTTGACTCGACTAATTAGGTTACATTTTATGAACTTCCGACCGTGATTTGGATTGTTAGATGTTAAATGCATTGTAAATGAAATCTATATTACTTATTTTGTTAAGGTCCGAGCTTAGCAACGTGATTGATTGAAGGGGCGACCTTCGAGTGTTTCGTTTTCGTGGAAGTTTCGTTCTTGTCTTCGAATCGAGGCAAGTACCTTATTTGTTTTATGTATTGTTGTTATACATATTGTCGTGCATGTATGTCGTTATTGTATGTCCACCTCGTGTTGGTCCGACGGGATCATCGGGGGATCTATGCTAGCGTGCGCTGGATCATCGGACGGGTTTTTCCACCACGGGTTGGTCTGACGGGATCATCGTGGGTTCTAGACAGTGAACGCTGGATCGTCGGAATTACCATGTATATGTTATGATATCATGTTTTGATTATCAGTTGTGTATGTTATTTATTGAGTTTCTCGTAGGAGAAGACTCGTTGGTATTTTTGTCAATTACGTATTATTATTCTGCGTGAGATGTTGAATAATACGTTGTGGTACTTGTACTAGCATCGTTGTGCTAACCCCTTCGGGGGTGAACATTTTGTTTATGTTCGAGATCCAGAGAGCGAAACAACCACTGGAGCTGCATGACGACGGGGGTGCAGAGTGATGTTCTGGCCGGGTTTACTTGTCTGTTGTTTGTTAGTTATTTCAATAAGTACTCGAGTACGTAGTCGCTTTTGATGATTTTGAATTTGATGATGTAGTAATAATTTCTGTTGAACATTTGTATTTTCAGTATTTGGTCAGAACTGTTGTATCTTAATTTCGTTATTTTCATTCGTTGGTACCTGTTAATGCCTTTTCAACTCTTTAGCCTTGTAAATCCTGATGTAAAGGATTTACGGCGCTGTAATATTCCTGAATATATCAGGGGTGTTACATTGACCACCTCACGTGAACCATAATTCAATGGGGATTCTTCACATGTGATATGTTGGTTGAAATAATAAATTGATAATTCATTATTAATGGTACATGTTATAATGCTTGAAAGACCAAGCATTGGCAGAAAGAAACAAACACGGCAAGAGAGAGAGGGAGAGAGAGGGAGGGAGGGAGGGAGAGAGAGAGAGAAGAAAAGGAGAGAAAGAATTGTTCTTACTCTTTTTCAATTTTAGATAAATTTTATCATCAAATTTAATTCTTTAAGGGTTAGAATTAATAGAAAAATTTATCCTATCATGTCTTCAATAGCCGTCGACCTTGGGGTCTTCGAGTGACGATTATATTTTTTGGGTCATCTTTTCAACGTGTGATACGTATAGGCATGGTAATTTCGGTGCTCGGGACATTGCGAAAGCTTGGATCATTTTCTACAACATTTAATCAAATAACTTCAAGGGTATGATTCTTAATTCATACTTTGTATATATATTCGTATATACGATGCATGGACGATCCTCTTAGGGGTTCAGATTATTCGATTTGATCTGTTTATTTTTTTGCTGCGTAATTCGATTATTATTATCGAATCCCAATATGTAATTACTTATGATGATGTGATCGTTATCATTGTTGGTATTATGACTGACTCCATGATGGGCTTTATTTTTAGGTTCTTGGAGTTTGAGCTTGTAGCAGTCGTGAAGTGATGAACTTTCTGGGTGATACTGGCTATGCCATGTATTTTGAGAACTGATATTTTGCTGGTTGTTATTTTCTGCTGCGTGTGTATTTGAAACGGCTTTCTGGTATGTTGCAACTTGGACTTATTTTGGAAACCAATTTCTCAAACTATTTTACTGATACGTGTAAATGATGACTATATATACGCTTTGAAACTATTGAGTTTTGGCATTTTTGCCCTTTTACATTCAAATAGGATTTTATGATTGTATTTGGAAAATGGATTTTGGAAAGTATTCAAGTATTTGAAAGATATTACCATCATTGGCTTTTTTGGCGTGTTTGAAATGATTGTGAAAATGATTTTTAGCCTGGTGTGTTCCGGTGCGGGCGCACGATGCTGTAATATACACAAATGGTTTTGAGGGTGGTACAGTGTATGCCGGTGCTGCAGGCATGGTAATGGTGCGGCTCCTGTCAGGCTTCTAAGCAAAGAAAACTTGAAATTATGAGTCCCACACGCGAATGAGAATCTTTTGAGATTGGGCATTGAGTTTTGCGTGACTGTGGGATCATATGGTGGTGCCACAAATTCTTAATAATGTTATAATTTACTAGTTTTGCTGCGATTCAGTTTTATTCGTGCAGTCGGCTATCAATAGTTAATGATTTATTTGGTTTTCAAGAACTTTGCTTTGAACCAAGCCAGATGTGAGTATGATAGATTTTGTCGTGGTTTCTTCGACAAAAAGAAACATGTTACCATCTATGATATGATTTTCTGAGTTGAAAACTATTAATTGAAAACGAGTTTTGGCAAAGTGATTTTCAGAATAAGTAATTTATAAACTCATGCAGACAACACGGTTACTAAGTATCTACAGGGGATTTATAAAGATGCATGAATATTATATTATCATTACATATCATTTGATTAGAGAGTTATTTTTTTCGGAATCGCTTGTGTTAAGGGATGAGATTTCGGTGCTTGTAATAGCTCAAGTGGTCCCACCTTAGCGTGGAAGACATCACCTAAGAGACAAAAGAGGCTACACCGAATGCTGTTCTAGTCATAAATTTTTGGCCGAAACTTATTTTTAGAGGGAGAATATTTAATATCCAAATTATTACTATTTCAAAACGGATGGAATATTTTGTTAAGACGGCGTGATATTATACTTGGTGTATTTGCTACAATTAATATTTTTACTGCTAGTGCTTTGATACCTGATGTGTTCCTCCTATTGATGTTGTACTTTATATTTTAAAGGAATCTAATAATATTATCCATTAATCATCAAAAAAAATCCACAATAAAATCCGACAGAGCGCAATATCGTATTCTCAGGTATGAATTTTAAACGAAGATTAGGAAATGTACGCGAAAATAACTTGATGATGGTGACCTCGTTTCAAGTTTCAGGATGAAACTTATTTTTAGAGGATGAGTACATAAATCCCAATATACGTCAAAGAAAATAATAATAAATAAGTATTACTCTGTGAGAAATAATTAATGAGATTATTTCCTGAAATAATTTAATAATATTCTGATATTTTCTCAGTGAATTTTTATTCCTAATACTATTTCGGGTATTTTTTGTGTACGGTACAATTGGTAGTAGAAAGATGAAATCACGTTTTAAGGATTTTATGATGGCACATGGATCATAATAATTTCTAAAATATATATTTAGAATTTATGAAACTGATCAGATCAAGATTTGATAATTTCGACTCGGTCGAAACTCATCACTAGACTGAATAGTAGGTAAATATCCTGAATTTTAGAATAATATTTTATCATTGACCTTGTCAGAATATTGGTAATATGATTTTTTTCGGTTATCGACTTAATATTGAGTATACGAGAGTAAGATGTCGGATGTTATTTTTTAATATCGTCGAATAATTATTGGTAAGAATGCGACGATGGCCAACGTTGTATTCTTCGATAAATTATTCAATGAGGATTAGAGAAATTAACTACACAAAATATAGGATTTGTTAATTTGTATAGATGTATTAAAGATGCAATTATGGACTTGGATCATTAAAAATACCAAATAAATACTGAAAATATTAGTGGATATGCGATTGGATATTTTTCAGAAAGTACCTTGTATAAGGATCAATCTTGAAAAATCACCACTAATTTTTGAGAAGTACAAAAATTATGAAGCTTAATAATATAATAGATAATTCAGTTAGTTTTCTAACGGTCCAAACGGTGAGTTAATCAGAATCCGACGAAGAAGTTATGGCCGAATAAGTGGGGACTGCCAGCTGCCAAGTACCGTGCGTCACACTCCGTGCGTCAGCACTCGACAGGCGTCCGGGAATCCAGCATGCGCGAGGTGTGGGTCGACCAAAGACTCTCTTAGGCGGATGTTGACTGACCAGTCATGTTAGACCATATAACTACCTGCCTTCCCGATTGCATTTTTCCATCCGGTTTCCTGAACCTAGTAGACAATATATATTCATTACTTTTTCATATCTTTATATTCTAATTTAATTATTTCTATGTCCTTCAAGAAGCTGAAAGTTCGAGCGAGTCAGGGCTGAATTTGTATGTTGCTGGCCGAAAGGTGTTTAACAAATTTCCCAGGTCTCGAGTAATCTATAACTCGTAAATCTTTCTTGAATCGATTTCGAGCATCTCGTAGCTAAATACCTGTATATATTTATAGTCCACGAACCATCAACTTTGGTGACAGGCACTAAGATAAACGAACCTTTTTCTAGCGAGTAAACCCTATAATTTCTAGTCACGTTGATGCTTAGAAATTTACAGTGAACTTTGGTCACAAATAACTTTTAATATGTGAAATATTTCTCAATTCCGTTTCATGCATTTGTATCGAAGCTATTCATTTACGTATTTCAGTTTTTATTTTAATTTTTGGAGCATTAATTCCCATTTTCGATGCCTCCATAATTGAACCTAATTAATATTCACATTCAAAACCCGCAAAATCAATCGAGATGGAAATTTTAAAATCTTTATTCAAAGACTAGAAATATGATTAACAAGACGTAATAATAATATCGATAGTAGCATGTTATTAATAGTAAAATATTAAAACTTTGTCTAAGTGTGGATAATCAATCTCTCGAGACTTTTCACCCGCTTTATCGACCAAATTTTTAAGGCAAGTTCGTTCAACTTACTCGGTCCTAACATTATTACAATTTTATTGTTCATTATATACCGATTACATGCGCCAATTGTGATGTTGTAGATATTGTGAATTTATCTATTTGATTGATATATTTATATATATAAATATGTACATGTGTATGTGTGTGTATAAGTAGAAATATGTGAGCTATGAAAATTATACCGTTCTAGTGGGAAAAAAGAGAAATTGAAAACGAATGTTTGTTCTGCACTCAAACAGTGGGGATGTGCTTATGTGCTCTTGTATATGTGTTATATATGTATTATGTATATATATAGAGAGAGTTGAGTTATTTCAAAAACCATAATTTACTCACATACCAAGGGACAAAAATGGACCGTAGATTTCATTTTGATCAACGGTTGAGATCAAAACAGTTACCACTAAAAAAAAACACGGAGGGGTAAATTGGTAAAATCACAACACAAACAAAACAACACAACCCCTAACATTTCATTTCATTTACATCTAACACACACTAAAAACACACAGTACACACACAAAAACCCCGATCAAAATACAAATCCTAATTCCTCACCGGATCTACAAAATCTAATCGGAAAAAACGGCAGAAAGTGACGACGATAACACTGTTCTGAAACCCTACCTATCTCCGGCTAAAAAGAAGGATAAAAAAACGGCTAAAAATCCGATTTCAGGTATAATCATACGATTTAAACAACTATTTTACTATCTCTTACTATAATATATGATTGAAATATTGATGCGCAATGTGTATAGAGATTATATTGAAGATGTTATGAATTTAAACTGATTATTGAATGTTTATGCAAGTTATTGAGATTTTGTGAAGAAATAGTAAACTAGAAATTAGGTTTTCAAAGATAATAGATAGATTCAGTTGAAGTTGAAATAAAAAACACAGAATAGAAGCATTTATTGAAGGCGACTTATGCGGCTGAGGCTAAGACACAGAAGACGCCTTTTGACTAAGCCGCAGAAGATGCCTTCAGCTTCGCCGAAGGCGTCGTCCGACGCTAAGATACAGAAGACGCCTTCGGCTTAACAAAAGGCATTGGTTGCGGCCAAGCCGCAGAAGATGTGTTACTTTAGAATAGATGTAGGCGTAGGATGCTGCTTAGCAATATGCTTAGCCGAATCATACTCTGCCGATAAGCGTTTAGCTTAGATGCAGAAGATGACTTTAGCTTATTGTTGTAGAAACAGCATTTCATGAATTTTGTTTGCCTTGAAATCCGTATCATATATGATATAGAAAAATATTCAGTTATAGATATGTTCAGTTGATATGGAATGTATTCTATATCATATATGATCTGAAATCAAACAATTGCCTTAGTGCAGCGATAGCCTTCGGCAACTATCGCTGCAGCTAAGACTTCGACAAAAGAAACGACGATGTATGTTAATTAGTCATTGTACATAAATAATTAAAATATCTATTTTAAAAATGTAGATAAAGGCAAAGGAAAGGGTATCGCTGATGTGGATAAAGTCATAAGCTCATTGCCATTCTTAAAGACATCAACGAAAGGAAAAAAAGCTGCCAAAGGTACATATTATTGCTTTTATGTATTACAAGTTGTATAAAACAATGTTGTGTACTGAATATATAATGCATTAAACAATGTTGAAGACATGGAAATTGAAGAGGAAGCGGATGATAAAAACAAAAAGAAGAGGTATAAAATCAAAGAAGAACCACCAGCATCACCTCAGAAAGTAAAGGGAAGATATAAGAAAATGAGATGTTCTAGAACAAGGCGTGGAAAGAAAACAACAAAAGAAGCTTCGAAACCTGCAACAACTTCGAAGAGATACACAAGAGGGGATGCTAAGAAAACAATGGAAGAAGAAGAAATGAATCAGGAAAGTGAAGAGGAGGAGGAGGAGGAGGAAGACAAGCTGATATTTGAAGAAAGTGAAACTGAAGAGGAACAAAAAAAAACAAGAAAAAGAAAAATGGAAACAGTTGAAGAAGATGGGGAGGAGGAAGATGAGGAGGAGAAAGATGAGGAGGAAGATGAGGAGGAAGAGAGGATTGTTATTTTCAAAAGAGAAAATATAAAAAAACGAAAAGCACAAAAACCAACCAAAAAGGTGACATATCCAAGTTGCTTAACTAGGTCATCACCAAAACCCATGTTTGATGCAATGGCTGGTTTAACAGAGATTAGAAAGAAAACTTTGAAAGACATCAGTTTTGAGAGATTCATAAACTTTCCAATAACCGAACTTCCAGGAGCTTTGTTATACCATGTTGTTCACAAATTCCATCCACCAAGCATGGAATTAAGGTTGCAGAAAGGGTCAATCAAGATAACCAAACAAATCATACATGATATGCTAGGTGTGCCAATGGGAAAAAACAAATTGGAAGATCTAGAACCAAGAGACAAAAATGATCCATTCATAGCAGAATGGGAAGGCCAGTATTCTCATCTAAAGAAAACCACACCAGCTGCAATATCATCGGAGATAACAAGCTCAGTTGATGCTGATTTCATCTTCACGATAAACTTTCTAACTCTGTTTGCTAGCACAATGGGAACAGTTGATAATGGTGCAAAGGTGTTTGCAACAGTGTTGAAGCATGTGAAAGAACATGATGTCATTTCAGATATTGACTGGTGCGGATACATACTTGAATGCTTACGAATAAGTAAGAAAAATTGGGAAAAGGTGGTGACTAAAGGTGACTTCTATTATGGGCCAGCAACATTCTTATGTGTAAGTTATTTTACATGATTCTATAAATTTATCAAATGTGATTCAATACCATACACTTGTTATAATCTAACCGAAATTTGTTTTTTGTATGAAAAAGCTGCTATACCTAGACTCAACAAACTTCCCAAAATATCAAGTTATGCGTCATCGCCCAGCAATGAGAAGTTGGAACACACAGGCAATGAGGAAGAGGATCGGGATCGAAATCAAAGACAATTGCTTGGGAAAACTTGAACATCACGAACAGTTTAATCAAGATGAAGAGCAAACAGGTTTGGATTTTTACAAGGGAACGGATGTTTACAATGAACCATTGCCTCCCAAGAGACCAGAAACGAAAGAGGTAACTTTTACCTTATTAATTTTATTGCTTATATAAATTGATTGTCCTATAAATTGCGGCATAGCCGAAGCCGAAGACTATGCCTACGGCTAAGCCTTTGGCTAAAGCCAAAGGCTATGCCTGCGGCTAAGCCTTTAGCAAGCTAAAATTAAGTTATGCCAGCAATGATCACATATGATTCTGAATAAGATTTAAATCTCTTTGAAAAATTATATATGATAATTTTGAAAATCATATATGATAATTCAAATGTTTTTGTAAAATTGAAATATCATATATGATTTTGAATATAGATTAAAAAAAAATCAGACAACTTGCTTAATTTACAAGAGTTTGTTGAAAAAATTGAAGAGAAGTTTGAAATAATTTCAAAAGAAAAAACAGAGTTGGTTGACACGTTGAAAGAGGGAATGCAGAAGTTTAAGAGAGACAAAACATTCTTCACTTTGTGTAAGAAGTACAAGAAAATTTTCATTGTTTTGGATTTTGATATACATGAAGGAAAAGGAAAAAAGAATGAACAAAATGACAGTGATGATGGGGAAACTGATGATGAAGACAGTGATGATGATAGAAGCGATAATGATAGAGGCGGAGATGATGGAAACGATGATGGGAAAGATAAAGATGGGAGTGGAGATAAAAGAGATAAAGATGGGAAAGATGGTGAAGAAGGAAGTGGGAGTGAGAGTGGGACTCAGAGTGGGAGTGACAGTGAAGAAGAAGAGAGTGGGAGTGAGAGTGAGAGTGAGAACAAAGAAGGTGACAAGAAAAGTCAAGTTGAAAAAGAAAAAGACAGTGAAAAAGCAAGTGGAATTGAGAGCAACAAAGTAGAACAAATGGAAACGAATGTCCCAGAAGATGAGAGTGAAACTGAAGATGAGCCGGAAAAAGAATTGGAGACCGAAAAAGAAACTCCAGTTGAGAATGAAAAAGAGAAAGAAATTGAATTGGAGAAGGAAAAGGAAAAAGAATTGGAAAAGAAGGAAAAAGAAACTCTGGCAGAGAATGAAAAAGAGAAAGAAATTGAATTGGAGAAGCAAAAAGAAGAACCAGTTGTCCAGTTAATAGGAAGTACAAGTTTTTCTTATGAGCAATTTGATGACCAAACTCTAGACGAGATTTTTCAACAAGCAGAAAAGGCAACTCAAACAAAACAGGAAAATACAAAAAAAGCAGCAAGAAAATCGGTAACACCACCAGCGAAAATGATGATGACAAGAAGCAAAATGAAATCAATTTCACCACCAAGCTTCAATCTTGAAATAAGCCCAGTTTCCAGCAAACCTGCAGCGGCTCAAACTGACACAACAGTAGAAGAAACACCAAAGGTTGAGAAAAAGGCTGTTGTTGAAACTGAAACAAGTGAACCAAAACAAAAGATGGAAAAAAGGGCGAGAAAGGTGGTTGATGAAGAAGAAAACAAGGAACAAGAGCCACCCGCAAAGAGAATAAAGAAGCCTTCAAGATACCTGGTTTCACCATACAACAACCGGAAAACTGCCTTGAAAGCACCGCAAACACCGGATGAATCCATGGTATCCGAGGCTTTATTCTCAATGCAAGGAGATCCATAGTAAGTCTGCTTTACCTTATTAAAAAAATCATAAAAATAAAAAATGTCAAATTGGGCTATCATATATGATCCAAATCTGCTTTTTTATCTTTTTGTGTAGCGAATTTGTTTTTGAAACTGATTGGGCATGGGGAGCAAAGAATAATCCGGACAAAGATGCAATCACTAGCACCAAAATTAAAAGTGGATGTTAGTGTCATTGTGACTTTGCATGTATTTTGAACTATGAAGAAGCGATCAACAAACTGCTTTGCAAAGAAAGATCAATCGAGTTTTTCACACGGAATACTCGTAAGTACCTACAAAATTAGAACTTAAATAATGAAATCTTAATTTGTTTCTTAAAGATGTGTTTGATTTATGAAAACAGACAAAACAAATAGTGGAAGCAAAGAAAGATGAAGAAGAGAAGCGATCAAGACTTTTGTGCAAACTTGAAAACCGTGTCCAAAAAGAATCCAGATGACATGACGATGAATCATGTGGCATTGGTAACAACTTCTTTCACTAGTTATGAAAAACAAAAAGTTTTACTTGTATAAAAATGAATCTAATTTCTTTTTCTCTCTATTTACTACGTGCATTCTTCCCAATAATCGCCCATGAACACTTTTATCCGGTTGTTTTCAACTTAAGCAAAGGCACTTCAAGAATCATTGACAACTCACCAAAGCCATATGATGCAAAATACAAGAAGGAAATTGATGTTCGTAAGTAATTAGAGAAAATGCGTTTGGGTAACAGTTGGGGGATTTAGCAAAACACTCATGCACATTATCATATATGATAAATCAATAAATCAAATTTTCTATTTTGTGTAGAAAAACTTTTGTCAAGATATCGGAATCACACAAGCATGAAAAGGCGGTGAGATAGCGTCAAAGAAGACAACGGTGATGAAGGTGAATTGGGCAACAAAAGAAAATGTCATTGATCGGAATTTTCGTGATGATGCATATGGAGCATTATGATGGGGAAGCGCAAACAATTGGAATTTGGAGTTTCCGAAAGAAGAAAGACAGCAGGAAATAGAAATAATAAAGATTCGAATCAAGTATGTTACCAAGATGCTCATGCATGAACTCAACATTCACAGAGAAAAGATGAATATGGAAGGATTTGAGTTTGCAGCAAAATACACAGACAAGGCAAAGAAGGAGAATATGATAAGGGCAGCGATAGACAAGAAGAAGAAAGAACAGGCTGCAGATCATGTTGCAAGTGCAATATGATGGAAAAGAAATTGAAGATTCAGAAGTAGGACTAACAAAGGATAGGAGGGGGTGGTAGAAAAACTTTTTGGGGCAACTGATGCTGATTAGAAAAATAATTTCTGTATAATCTCTTATCAAGTGTCGTATGCCATCGAGTATGGCTTAAACAAGTTAGAACAATCTCTTTATTCGTATGCTACAATATCACTTTAAATATATTCTAAGTAGGATGATGTAGGTACTATGATGCCTTTTTTAATTAAGAAATGAATGGCGAAACATCTCCGGATGTGATTTTGGATAATAAGTCTTGATTTTAGATAAATGTAACATATGATATACACTTGTTCATACATTATCATATATGATAAATTAAAAAGTATTAAACCTAGTGTAAAATCATATATGATATCAATGAAATATCACATATGATAATACACTTAAAAAAATTGCTTCTGAATTATCATATATGATAACAGAAATGTCATTAACAAAATTTCTTGAACACAATCAGAAACAGTCTATTACATATAAAAACTCAGTAATAATCAAACAATCATCTGTAAGTCTGTTACTCAAATTCAGTAATAATCAAATATACTAAAAAAATAAGCAGACGATTTATGTTGAAATTCATGGTTGATCCAAGACTTCTTCTCTTCAAATCTCTGGTCCCAACTCCTCTTCTACTGAAACTTCTGCTTGATCCAAGATCTCTTCTCTTGTAACTTCTGCTTGATCCAACTCGGCCTCTTCTGCAAACTTTTTTGGGCACGTCCTCTTGTTGTGACCATCTGTCTCTCCACATAGTGAACAGGCTGCAGATCATGTTGCAAGTGCAATATGATGGAAAAGAAATTGAAGATTTCGAAGTAGGACTAACAAAGGATAGGAGTGGGTGGTAGAAAAACTTTTTGGGGCAACTGATGCTGATTAGAAAAATAATTTCTGTATAATCTCTTATCAAGTGTCGTATGCCATCGAGTATGGCTTAAACAAGTTAGAACAATCTCTTTATTCGTATGCTACAATATCACTTTAAATATATTCTAAGTAGGATGATGTAGGTACTATGATGCCTTTTTTAATTAAGAAATGAATGGCGAAACATCTCCGGATGTGATTTTGGATAATAAGTCTTGATTTTAGATAAATGTAACATATGATATGTACTTGTTCATACATTATCATATATGATAAATTAAAAAGTATTAAAGCTAGTGTAAAATCATATATGATATCAATTAAATATCACATATGATAATACACTTAAAAAATTGCTTCTGAATTATCATATATGATAACAGAAATGTCATTAACCAAATTTCTTGAACACAATCAGAAACAGTCTATTACATATAAAAACTCAGTAATAATCAAACAAGCATCTGTAAGTCTGTTACTCAAATTCAGTAATAATCAAATATACTACAAAAATAAGCAGACGATTTATGTTGAAATTCATGGTTGATCCAAGACTTCTTCTCTTCAAATCTCTGGTCCCAACTCCTCTTCTACTGAAACTTCTGCTTGATCCAAGATCTCTTCTCTTGTAACTAAACTCTAATCATGCATATCATACTTATAACACACATAGGAGTCGACATACAAGCATGGTTCTCGACAATACGAACTCATATATGATAAAAAAAATGAACAATACTTTTTTAAGAAGCTAACATACCTTATATAATCCATCTACTCTATAAAACAGGTTAACTGGCTCTTCTTCTTCAGCTTTATCATCATCCTTACCTTTATTCTTAACTCTCTTCTTAGCTTTTTCTTTCAACTTAGCTTTCTTCTTCTCGATTAGTACATCAACAAATTTTGTCTCTCTAATAACAGACACCTCAGATCCTTCAAGCAAGGTTTTGGTTTCTATTTGGCAATACCATGTGCCTGCAAATATCTCTGCTTGAACCAGCTCGAAAAGAGGACGAGTATAAACCTTCGAAGCATGCTTTTCAATCTTAAGATAGGTTTTAAACTTCGGAACAGAATCAATGGTCTTATGATCAAGCCTCTCTTGTATATGCCTCTGCTTTTCCATCGCCGTCTCAAAACAATTCATAAAATTCATAAGAGTAGAACCTTGATTTGTAAAATGAGAGAAAAAGGAGTTCTCACTCTCAGATCTAGACGTCGTCCTCATCAAACCACACAAGGGGGAATCAATAAAATAAGCAGGAATCCAACACGAACGTATACGAAACATCTTTGTTAACCACTTATGATTCTGCAAACTAAACTCCTCCAATAACTTTGACCATCTATCCTCAAACTCCTCCGGACCGATATACATATTCCACACAATTTGATTGAACTTCTTTTTAAAGTCAGTCTCATCATAGATTTTTGAACATATCTGAAAACAAAACAAATAACATTTGATTTAACAAATGATTTGAAAAAATATATGTGTTATCATAAATGATAAACCAATAATAAATACAAAGAAAATCAAGTATCACATATGATTTAACAAATTATTTGAAAAAAGGTACAAATTATCATATGTGATAAATCAATAAGAAATACACAGAAAATCAAGTATCACATATGATAAAACAACAAAGACAGAAAAATACCTTTCCAGGAGTTTTGAGTAATCTGCCACATGCAAAGTCTGTGTTTCGAACCCGCAAACTCAGCTTCAATGGCATTTCTCATAGCACCATCCTGATCAGTAACAACAATATTAGGAGCCCTACCAAACGCCTTGATGAACGCTTTCAGCAACCAAATATACGAAGCTGTAGTTTCGTTCTTCAACAAGCCTGCTGCGACTGTCACACACCTCCGATGATTATCTATGGTCAGAACGGAACAAACACCATTTTGTACCTAAAAAAACAAAAAAAGATAAAATAACAGATTAAACAATAAAACACAAATCATATAATCAAATCTCATATTTAAACATACAAAAACTTACTTGTTTGTTCTGTAAGTAGCATCAAATGAAACAACATCACAAAACTCTTTGTAGTTGTACTTAGAAACTTCATCAGCCCAAAAAATAGCCGAAAGCTCAGCATTTTCGACCAAATAATCAAATGAAAAATCCGGCACATGCTTCTTCCTATTTTCCATCTTAGATATAAGCATCTGGGCATCACTATCACCTATATAACAATTCACGCCCCTAAAAAAGTTCTTGAAATCAACCGTTGTTCCATGAACAAGCAAGTAAGAACCCTTCAAACCGGTTAAGATGTGATGAGCTTTCGTTGCACCTATATTTACGCTAGCAGCTTTAACGATAAACAATTGCTCAGCATAGGTTAACTGCCTCTCAGTCTTTGACAAATGCTTGTACTCTTCACGTTCAAGCTCATGATTATGAATAATATCAAAAGCATTCACCGTGTAATTACTAGTACCAGGAATCAAATCAAAAATAACACGCGTTTTGCATCCTGTGATATGCATATTCGAACTCCTAATCTGCTTATCACTATTCTCTAAGTCTAACGTGTCCACATGAATTCCCTTAGGACAACCTTCCCTATTACACACTAAATACTTTTGTTTCATAGTACCATTCCTCAACCTTTTCTGGCATGACTTCCTAACCACAAAACCAGCTTTAGCAGCATATTTCATATAGGCAGCAATGCACTCATCAATCGACTTATAAACTTTTCCCTTAACTAATAAAACATCCGCAGAAACTTTAGGAATATAATAAACAGTTCCACCAGGAGTACCAAAATTAGAGTGAGTAGGAAATGACTCAGGAGTTTTAAAAGATTCAAATCTGCAAAAAAATAAACAAAAAATAAAATGAAATCACAAACACATGATATATCATATATGATAAATCACAAACACACGTGTTCTTATCATATCATATATGATATATCATATATGATATCCAAACTAATTATTATCAGCAGGAACTAAAATAGCTTATTCAAAGTTTAAAACAACTTATTCAGAGCTTAAAAACTCATTGACTCAATCAAAAACTAACTAAAGAGCTTATTCAGAGCTTATAACAGATTAACAACATAGCTTATTCACACTAACAAATGAATTATAGTAAAACCCATCCTAGTACTACTCTCGCCCAAGCACGCTTAACTTCGGAGTTCTGATGGGATCCGGTGCATTAGTGCTGGTATGATCGCACCCAGAAGTAGAACCAAATTCTATTCTCTTATGGTAGATTCGACCCGAACTTCAACAGCCATCACTTTCGAACCGGGAAGAGCTACGGGACCCACCACACATGCCGGCGAAGCTCTTCTCGTGCCCATCGTGTGACCCGATGCTCAGAATTCCTATTATAATATGTTTCCGGAAGCGGAACGGCGATTCGTGTCGAACTCATCGCGTTCGCTATGACAAAACTGGTCCCGAGCCTAAATTCCCCCGTTTTCACGCACTTCCGGCCTTTATATCACTTTATTTATATAATATTTCGTTTTTATTTTGATATCTTGGGTCATTATCGATTTAGATGTGTTTCTTCGGCTTAAAAATACATTCTCCAATGTATTGGGAGGCGGAATTTGATAATTTCTAATTAGTAAAATCGCATTTCTTCCCCGTACGACGGGCGTTTGTCATTTACTTTATTACTCCCGTGACGGTATATCATTTTCAATAAGCTTCATATCCAAGGCTTCTTTAGACCGTAGGTGGAAGGATCACCGTGGAGAATTCCTAATAAAACGAAAAATCGAGCGTAAAAAAAGAATCGAGCAGCGCTGGACGGCAAAAAAAAGGGGTGCAACACGAGGACTTCCCAGGGGGTCACCCATCCTAGTACTACTCTCGCCCAAGCACGCTTAACTTCGAAGTTCTGATGGGATCCGGTGCATTAGTGCTGGTATGATCGCACCCAGAAGTAGAACCAAATTCTATTCTCTTATGGTAGATTCGACCCGAACTTCAACAGCCATCACTTTCGAACCGGGAAGAGCTACGGGACCCACCACACATGCCAGCGAAGCTCTTCTCGCGCCTATCGTGTGACCCGACGCTCAGAATTCCTATTATAATATGTCTCCGGAAGCGGAACGGCGATTCGTGTCGAACTCATCGCGTTCCGCCATGACATAACTGGTCCCGAGCCTAAATTCCCCCGTTTTCACGTACTTTCGGCCTTTATATCACTTTATTTATATAATATTTCGTTTTTATTTTGATATCTTGGGTCATTATCGATTTAGATGTGTTTCTTCAGCTTAAAAATACATTCTCCAATGTATTGGGTGGCGGAATTTGATAATTTCTAATTAGTAAAATCGCATTTCTTCCCCGTACGACAGGCGTTTGTCATTTACTTTATTACTCCCGTGACGGTATATCATTTTCAATAAGCTTCATATCCAAGGCTTCTTTAGACCGTAGGTGGAAGGATCACCGTGGAGAATTCCTAATAAAACGAAAAATCGAGCGTAAAAAAAGAATCGAGCAGCGCTGGACGGCAAAAAAAGGGGGTGCAACACGAGGACTTCCCAGGGGGGTCACCCATCCTAGTACTACTCTCGCCCAAGCGCGCTTAACATCGGAGTTCTGATGGGATCTGGTGCATTAGTGCTGGTATGATCGCACCCAGAAGTAGAACCAAATTCTATTCTCTTATGGTAGATTCGACCTGAACTTCAACAACCATCACTTTCGAACCGGGAAGAGCTACGGGACCCACCACACATGCCGGCGAAGCTCTTCTCGCGCCCATCGTGTGACCCGACGCTCAGAATTCCTATATAATATGTTTCCGGAAGCGGAACGGCGATTCGTGTCGAACTCATCGCGTTCCGCCATGACATAACTGGTCCCGAGCCTAAATTCCCCCGTTTTCACGCATTTTCGGCCTTTATATCACTGTATTTATATAATATTTTGTTTTTATTTTGATATCTTGTGTCATTTTCGATTTAGATGTGTTTCTTCGGCTTAAAAATACATTCTCCAATGTATTTGGAGGCGGAATTTGATAATTTCTAATTAGTAAAATCGCATTTCTTCCCCGTACGACGGGCGTTTGTCATTTACTTTATTACTCCCGTGACGGTATATCATTTTCAATAAGCTTCATATCCAAGGCTTCTTTAGACCGTAGGTGGAAGGATGATCGTGGAGAATTCCTAATAAAACGAAAAATCGAGCGTAAAAAAAGAATCGAGCAGCGCTGGACGGCAAAAACAGGGGGTGCAACACGAGGACTTACCATGGGGTCACCCATCCTAGTACTACTCTCGCCCAAGCACGCTTAACTTCGGAGTTCTGATGGGATCCGGTGCATTAGTGCTGCTATGATCGCACCCAGAAGTAGAACCAAATTCTATTCTCTTATGGTAGATTCGACCCGAACTTCAACAGCCATCACTTTCGAACCGGGAAGATCTACGGGACCCACCACACATGCCGACGAAGCTCTTTTCGCGCCCATCGTGTGACCCGACGCTCAGAATTCCTATTATAATATGTTTCTGGAAGCGGAACGGCGATTCGTGTCGAACTCATAGCGTTCCGCCATGACATAACTGGTCCCGAGCCTAAATTCCCCCATTTTCACGCACTTTCGGCCCTTATATCACTTTATTAATATAATATTTCGTTTTTATTTTGATATCTTGGGTCATTATAGATTTAGATGTGTTTCTTCGGCTTAAAAATACATTCTCCAATGTATTGGGAGGCGGAATTTGATAATTTCTAATTAGTAAAATCGCATTTCTTCCCCGTACGACGGACGTTTGTCATTTACTTTATTACTCCCGTGACGGTATATCATTTTCAATAAGCTTCATATCCAAGGCTTCTTTAGACTGTAGGTGGAAGAATTCCGAATAAAACGTGGAGAATTCCGAATAAAACGAAAAATCGAGCGTAAAAAAAGAATCGAGCAGCGCTGGACGGCAAAAAAGGGGGTGCAACACGAGGACTTCCCAGGGGGTCACCCATCCTAGTACTACTCTCGCCCAAGCACGCTTAACTTCGGAGTTCTGATGGGATCCGGTGCATTAGTGCTGGTATGATCGCACCCAGAAGTAGAATCAAATTTTATTCTCTTATGGTAGATTCGACCCGAACTTCAACAGCCATCACTTTCGAACCGGGAAGAGCTACGGGACCCACCACACATGCCGACGAAGCTCTTCTCGCGCCCATCGTGTGACCCGACGCTCAGAATTCCTATTATAATATGTTTCCGGAAGCGGAACGGCGATTCGTGTCGAACTCATCGCGTTCCGCCATGACATAACTGGTCCCGAGCCTAAATTCCCCCGTTTTCACGCACTTTCGGCCTTTATATCACTTTATTTATATAGTATTTCGTTTTTATTTTGATATCTTGGGTCATTATAGATTTAGATGTGTTTCTTCGGCTTAAAAATACATTCTCCAATGTATTGGGAGGCGGAATTTGATAATTTCTAATTAGTAAAATCGCATTTCTTCCCCGTACGACGGACGTTTGGCATTTACTTTATTACTCCCGTGACGGTATATCATTTTCAATAAGCTTCATATCCAAGGCTTCTTTAGACCGTAGGTGGAAGGATCACCGAGGAGAATTCCTAATAAAACGAAAAATCGAGCGTAAAAAAAGAATCGAGCAGCGCTGGACGGCAAAAAAAGGGGGTGCAACACGAGGACTTCCCATGGGGTCACCCATCCTAGTACTACTCTCGCCCAAGCACGCTTAACTTCGGAGTTCTGATGGGATCCGGTGCATTAGTGCTGGTATGATCGCACCCAGAAGTAGAACCAAATTTTATTCTCTTATGGTAGATTCGACCCGAACTTCAACAGCCATCACTTTCGAACCGGGAAGAGCTACGGGACCCACCACACATGCCGGCGAAGCTCTTCTCGCGCCCATCGTGTGATCCGACACTCAGAATTCCTATTATAATATGTTTCCGGAAGCAGAACGGCGATTCGTGTCGAACTCATCGCGTTCCGCCATGACATAACTGGTCCCGAGCCTAAATTCCCCCGTTTTCACGCACTTTCGGCCTTTATATCACTTTATTTATATAGTATTTCGTTTTTATTTTGATATCTTGGATCATTATAGATTTAGATGTGTTTCTTCGGCTTAAAAATACATTCTCCAATGTATTGGGAGGCGGAATTTGATAATTTCTAATTACTAAAATCGCATTTCTTCCCAGTACGACGGACGTTTGTCATTTACTTTATTACTCCCGTGACGGTATATCATTTTCAATAAGCTTCATATCCAAGGCTTCTTTAGACTGTAGGTGGAAGAATTCCGAATAAAACGTGGAGAATTCCGAATAAAACGAAAAATCGAGCGTAAAAAAAGAATCGAGCAGCGCTGGACGGCAAAAAAGGGGGTGCAACACGAGGACTGTCACCCATCTTAGTACTACTCTCGCCCAAGCACGCTTAACTTCGGAGTTCTGATGGGATCCGGTGCATTAGTGCTGGTAAGTAGAATCAAATTTTATTCTCTTATGGTAGATTCGACCCGAACTTCAACAGCCATCACTTTCGAACCGGGAAGAGCTACGGGACCCACCACACATGCCGACGAAGCTCTTCTCGCGCCCATCGTGTGACCCGACGCTCAGAATTCCTATTATAATATGTTTCCGGAAGCGGAACGGCGATTCGTGTCGAACTCATCGCGTTCCGCCATGACATAACTGGTCCCGAGCCTAAATTCCCCCGTTTTCACGCACTTTCGGCCTTTATATCACTTTATTTATATAGTATTTCGTTTTTATTTTGATATCTTGGGTCATTATAGATTTAGATGTGTTTCTTCGGCTTAAAAATACATTCTCCAATGTATTGGGAGGCGGAATTTGATAATTTCTAATTAGTAAAATCGCATTTCTTCCCCGTACGACGGACGTTTGGCATTTACTTTATTACTCCCGTGACGGTATATCATTTTCAATAAGCTCATATCCAAGGCTTCTTTAGACCGTAGGTGGAAGGATCACCGAAGAGAATTCCTAATAAAACGAAAAATCGAGCGTAAAAAAAGAATCGAGCAGCGCTGGACGGCAAAAAAGGGGGTGCAACACGAGGACTTCCCATGGGGTCACCCATCCTAGTACTACTCTCGCCCAAGCACGCTTAACTTCGGAGTTCTGATGGGATCCGGTGCATTAGTGCTGGTATGATCGCACCCAGAAGTAGAACCAAATTTTATTCTCTTATGGTAGATTCGACCCGAACTTCAACAGCCATCACTTTCGAACCGGGAAGAGCTACGGGACCCACCACACATGCCGGCGAAGCTCTTCTCGCGCCCATCGTGTGATCCGACACTCAGAATTCCTATTATAATATGTTTCCGGAAGCGGAACGGCGATTCGTGTCGAACTCATCGCGTTCCGTCATGACATAACTGGTCCCGAGCCTAAATTCCCCCGTTTTCACGCACTTTCGGCCTTTATATCACTTTATTTATATAGTATTTCGTTTTTATTTTGATATCTTGGGTCATTATAGATTTAGATGTGTTTCTTCGGCTTAAAAATACATTCTCCAATGTATTGGGAGGCGGAATTTGATAATTTCTAATTAGTAAAATCGCATTTCTTCCCCGTACGACGGGCGTTTGTCATTTACTTTATTACTCCCGTGACGGTATATCATTTTCAATAAGCTTCATATCCAAGGCTTCTTTAGACCGTAGGTGGAAGGATCACCGTGGAGAATTCCTAATAAAACGAAAAATCGAGCGTAAAAAAAGAATCGAGCAGCGCTGGACGGCAAAAAAAGGGGGTGCAACACGAGGACTTCCCATGGGGTCACCCATCCTAGTACTACTCTCGCCCAAGCACGCTTAACTTCGGAGTTCTGATGGGATCCGGTGCATTAGTGCTGGTATGATCGCACCCAGAAGTAGAACCAAATTCTATTCTCTTATGGTAGATTCGACCCGAACTTCAACAGCCATCACTTTCGAACCGCGAAGAGCTACGGGACCCACCACACATGCCGACGAAGCTCTTCTCGCGCCCATCGTGTGACCCGACGCTCAGAATTCCTATTATAATATGTTTCCGGAAGCGGAACGGCGATTCGTGTCGAACTCATTGCGTTCCGCCATGACATAACTGGTCCCGAGCCTAAATTCCCCCGTTTTCACGCACTTTCGGCCTTTATATCACTGTATTTATATAATATTTTGTTTTTATTTTGATATCTTGTGTCATTTTTGATTTAGATGTGTTTCTTCGGCTTAAAAATACATTCTCCAATGTATTTGGAGGCGGAATTTGATAATTTCTAATTAGTAAAATCGCATTTCTTCCGCATTTACGGACGCTTGTCATTTACTTTATTACTCCCGTGACGGTATATCATTTTAAATAAGCATCATATAAAAGGCATCATTAGACAGTAGGTGGAAGGATCACCTAGGAGAATTCCTAATAAAACGAAAATCGAGGGTAAAAAAGAATCGAGCAATACTGACGGCAAAAAAGGGGGTGCAACACGAGGACTTCCCAGGGGGTCACCCATCCTAGTACTACTCTCGCCCAAGCACGCTTAACTTCGGAGTTCTGATGGAATCCGGTGCATTAGTGCTGGTAAGTAGAATCAAATTTTATTCTCTTATGGTAGATTCGACCCGAACTTCAACAACCATCACTTTCGAACCGGGAAGAGCTACGGGACCCACCACACATGCCGACGAAGCTCTTCTCGCGCCCATCGTGTGACCCGACGCTCAGAATTCCTATTATAATATGTTTCCGGAAGCGTAACGGCGATTCGTGTCGAACTCATCGCGTTCCGCCATGACATAACTGGTCCCGAGCCTAAATTCCCCCGTTTTCACGCACTTTCGGCCTTTATATCACTTTATTTATATAGTATTTCGTTTTTATTTTGATATCTTGGGTCATTATAGATTTAGATGTGTTTCTTCGGCTTAAAAATACATTCTCCAATGTATTGGGAGGCGGAATTTGATAAATTTCTAATTAGTAAAATCGCATTTCTTCCCCGTACGACGGACGTTTGGCATTTACTTTATTACTCCCGTGACGGTATATCATTTTCAATAAGCTTCATATCCAAGGCTTCTTTAGACCGTAGGTGGAAGGATCACCGAGGAGAATTCCTAATAAAACAAAAAATCGAGCGTAAAAAAAGAATCGAGCAGCGCTGGACGGCAAAAAAAGGGGGTGCAACACGAGGACTTCCCAGGGGGTCAGCCATCCTAGTACTACTCTCGCCCAAGCACGCTTAACATCGGAGTTCTGATGGGATCCGGTACATTAGTGCTGGTATGATCACACCCAGAAGTAGAACCAAATTCTATTCTCTTATGGTAGATTCGACCTGAACTTCAACAGCCATCACTTTCGAACCGGGAAGAGCTACGGGACCCACCACACATGCCGGCGAAGCTCTTCTCGCGCCCATCGTGTGACCCGACGCTCAGAATTCCTATTATAATATGTTTCCGGAAGCGGAACGGCGATTCGTGTCGAACTCATCGCGTTCCGCCATGACATAACTGGTCCCGAGCCTAAATTCCCCCGTTTTCACGCACTTTCGGCCTTTATATCACTGTATTTATATAATATTTTGTTTTTATTTTGATATCTTGTGTCATTTTTGATTTAGATGTGTTTCTTCGGCTTAAAAATACATTCTCCAATGTATTTGGAGGCAGAATTTGATAATTTCTAATTAGTAAAATCGCATTTCTTCCCCGTACGACGGACGTTTGTCATTTACTTTATTACTCCCGTGACGGTATATCATTTTCAATAAGCTTCATATCCAAGGCTTCTTTAGACCGTAGGTGGAAGGATCACCGAGGAGAATTCCTAATAAAACGAAAAATCGAGCGTAAAAAAAGAATCGAGCAGCGCTGGACGGCAAAAAAGGGGGTGCAACACGAGGACTTCCCAGGGGGTCACCCATCCTAGTACTACTCTCGCCCAAGCACGCTTAACTTCGGAGTTCTGATGGGATCCGGTGCATTAGTGCTGGTAAGTAGAATCAAATTTTATTCTCTTATGGTAGATTCGACCCGAACTTCAACAGCCATCACTTTCGAACCGGGAAGAGCTACGGGACCCACCACACATGCCGACGAAGCTCTTCTCGCGCCCATCGTGTGACCCGACGCTCAGAATTCCTATTATAATATGTTTCCGGAAGCGGAACGGCGATTCGTGTCGAACTCATCGCGTTCCGCCATGACATAACTGGTCCCGAGCCTAAATTCCCCCGTTTTCACGCACTTTCGGCTTTATATCACTGTATTTATATAATATTTTGTTTTTATTTTGATATCTTGTGTCATTTTCGATTTAGATGTGTTTCTTAGGCTTAAAAATACATTCTCCAATGTATTTGGAGGCGGAATTTGATAATTTCTAATTAGTAAAATCGCATTTCTTCCGCATTTACAGGCGTTTGTCATTTACTTTATTACTCCCGTGACGGTATATCATTTTCAATAAGCTTCATATCCAAGGCTTCTTTAGACCGTAGGTGGAAGGATGACCGTGGAGAATTCCTAATAAAACGAAAAATCGAGCGTAAAAAAAGAATCGAGCAGCGCTGGACGGCAAAAACAGGGGGTGCAACACGAGGACTTCCCATGGGGTCACCCATCCTAGTACTACTCTCGCCCAAGCACGCTTAACTTCGGAGTTCTGATGGGATCCAGTGCATTAGTGCTGCTATGATCGCACCGAGAAGTAGAACCAAATTCTATTCTCTTATGGTAGATTCGACCCGAACTTCAACAGCCATCACTTTCGAACCGGGAAGATCTACGGGACCCACCACACATGCCGACGAAGCTCTTCTCGCGCCCATCGTGTGACCCGACGCTCAGAATTCCTATTATAATATGTTTCCAGAAGCGGAACGGCGATTCGTGTCGAACTCATAGCGTTCCGCCATGACATAACTGGTCCCGAGCCTAAATTCCCCCGTTTTCACGCACTTTCGGCCTTTATATCACTTTATTTATATAATATTTCGTTTTTATTTTGATATCTTGGGTCATTATAGATTTAGATGTGTTTCTTCGGCTTAAAAATACATTCTCCAATGTATTGGGAGGCGGAATTTGATAATTTCTAATTAGTAAAATCGCATTTCTTCCCCGTACGACGGACGTTTGTCATTTACTTTATTACTCCCGTGACGGTATATCATTTTCAATAAGCTTCATATCCAAGGCTTCTTTAGACTGTAGGTGGAAGAATTCCGAATAAAACGTGGAGAATTCCGAATAGAACGAAAAATCGAGCGTAAAAAAAGAATCGAGCGGCGCTGGACGGCAAAAAAGGGGGTGCAACACGAGGACTTCCCAGGGGGTCACCCATCCTAGTACTACTCTCGCCCAAGCACGCTTAACTTCGGAGTTCTGATGGGATTCGGTGCATTAGTGATGGTATGATCGCACCCAGAAGTAGAATCAAATTTTATTCTCTTATGGTAGATTCGACCCGAACTTCAACAGCCATCACTTTCGAACCGGGAAGAGCTACGGGACCCACCACACATGCCGGCGAAGCTCTTCTCGCGCCCATCGTGTGACCCGACGCTCAGAATTCCTATTATAATATGTTTCCGGAAGCGGAACGGCGATTCGTGTCGAACTCATCGCGTTCCGCCATGACATAACTGGTCCCGAGCCTAAATTCCCCCGTTTTCACGCACTTTCGGCCTTTATATCACTTTATTTATATAATATTTTGTTTTTATTTTGATATCTTGTGTCATTTTCGATTTAGATGTGTTTCTTCGGCTTAAAAATACATTCTCCAATGTATTTGGAGGCGGAATTTGATAATTTCTAATTAGTAAAATCGCATTTCTTCCCCGTACGACGGGCGTTTGTCATTTACTTTATTACTCCCGTGACGGTATATCATTTTCAATAAGCTTCATATCCAAGGCTTCTTTAGACCGTAGGTGGAAGGATCACCGTGGAGAATTCCTAATAAAACGAAAATTCGAGCGTAAAAAAAGAATCGAGCAGCGCTGGACGGCAAAAAAAGGGGGTGCAACACGAGGACTTCCCATGGGGTCACCCATCCTAGTACTACTCTCGCCCAAGCACGCTTAACTTCGGAGTTCTGATGGGATCCGGTGCATTAGTGCTGGTATGATCGCACCCAGAAGTAGAACCAAATTCTATTCTCTTATGGTAGATTCGACCCGAACTTCAACAGCCATCACTTTCGAACCGGGAAGAGCTACGGGACCCACCACACATGCCGGCGAAGCTCTTCTCGCGCCCATCGTGTGACCCGACGCTCAGAATTCCTATAATAATATGTTTCCGGAAGCGGAACGGCGATTCGTGTCGAACTCATAGCGTTCCGCCATGACATAACTGGTCCCGAGCCTAAATTCCCCCGTTTTCACGCACTTTCGGCCTTTATATCACTTTATTTATATAATATTTCGTTTTTATTTTGATATCTTGGGTCATTATAGATTTAGATGTGTTTCTTCGGCTTAAAAATACATTCTCCAATGTATTGGGAGGCGGAATTTGATAATTTCTAATTAGTAAAATCGCATTTCTTCCCCGTACGACGGACGTTTGTCATTTACTTTATTACTCCCGTGACGGTATATCATTTTCAATAAGCTTCATATCCAAGGCTTCTTTAGACTGTAGGTGGAAGAATTCCGAATAAAACGTGGAGAATTCCGAATAGAACGAAAAATCGAGCGTAAAAAAAGAATCGAGCGGCGCTGGACGGCAAAAAAGGGGGTGCAACACGAGAACTTCCCAGGGGGTCACCCATCCTAGTACTACTCTCGCCCAAGCACGCTTAACATCGGAGTTCTGATGGGATCCGGTACATTAGTGCTGGTATGATCGCACCGAGAAGTAGAACCAAATTCTATTCTCTTATGGTAGATTCGACCTGAACTTCAACAGCCATCACTTTCGAACCGGGAAGAGCTACGGGACCCACCACACATGCCGGCGAAACTCTTCTCGCACCCATCGTGTGACCCGACGCTCAGAATTCCTATTATAATATGTTTCCGGAAGCGGAACGGCGATTCGTGTCGAACTCATCGCGTTCCGCCATGACATAACTGGTCCCGAGCCTAAATTCCCCCGTTTTCACGCACTTTCGGCCTTTATATCACTGTATTTATATAATATTTTGTTTTTATTTTGATATCTTGTGTCATTTTCGATTTAGATGTGTTTCTTAGGCTTAAAAATACATTCTCCAATGTATTTGGAGGCGGAATTTGATAATTTCTAATTAGTAAAATCGCATTTCTTCCCGTCTGACGGCGTTTGTCATTTACTTTATTACTCCGTGACGGTATATCATTTTCAATAAGCTTCATATCCAAGGCTTCTTTAGACCGTAGGTGGAAGGATCACCGTGGAGAATTCCTAATAAAACGAAAATCGAGCGTAAAAAGAATCGAGCAATACTGACGGCAAAAAAAGGGGTGCAACACGAGGACTTCCTGGGGTCACCCTTCCTAGTACTACTTTCGCCAAGCACGCTTAACTTCGAGTTCTCATGGGATCCGGTGCATTAGTGCCGGTATGATCGCACCTTAAGTAGAATCAAATTTTATTCTCTTATGGTAGATTCGACCCGAACTTCAATGACCATCACTTTCGAACCGGAAGAGCTACGGACCCACCACACATGCCGGCGAAGCTCTTCTCGCGCCCATCGTGTGACCCGACGCCGTAATTCCTATTATATTATAATATGTTTCCGGAAGCGGAACGGCGATTCGTGTCGAACTCATCGCGTTCCGCCATGACATAACTGGTCCCGAGCCTAAATTCCCCCGTTTTCACGCACTTTCGGCCTTTATATCACTTTATTTATATAGTATTTCGTTTTTATTTTGATATCTTGGGTCATTATAGATTTAGATGTGTTTCTTCGGCTTAAAAATACATTCTCCAATGTATTGGGAGGCGGAATTTGATAATTTCTAATTAGTAAAATCGCATTTCTTCCCCGTACGACGGACGTTTGTCATTTACTTTATTACTCCCGTGACGGTATATCATTTTCAATAAGCTTCATATCCAAGGCTTCTTTAGACCGTAGGTGGAAGGATCACCGTGGAGAATTCCTAATAAAACGAAAAATCGAGCGTAAAAAAAGAATCGAGCAATACTGACGGCAAAAAGGGGGTGCAACACGAGGACTTCCTGTGGGGTCACCCATCCTATAACTACTCCCGCCAAAGCACGCTTAACTTCGGAGTTCGATGGGATCCGCATTAATGCCGGTATGATCACACCTAGAAGTAGAACCAAATTTTATTCTCTTATGGTAGATTCGACCCGAACTTCAACACCATCACTTTCGAACCGGAAGAGCTACGGACCCACCACACATGCCGGCGAAGCTCTTCTCGCGCCCATCGTGTGATCCGACGCCTGCATTCCTATTATAATATGTTTCAAGCGGAACGGCGATTCGTGTCGAACTCATCGCGTTCCGCCATGACATAACCGGTCCCGAGCCTAAATTCCCCGTTTTCACGCACTTTCGGCCTTTATATCACTTTATTTATATAATATTTCGTTTTTATTTTGATATCTTGGATCATTATAGATTTAGATGTGTTTCTTCGGCTTAAAAAAACATACTCCAATGTATAGGGAGGCGGAATTTGATAATTTCTAATTACTAAAATCGCATTTCTTCCCGCATTTACGGACGCTTGTCATTTACTTTATTACTCCCGTGACGGTATATCATTTTCAATAAGCTTCATATCCAAGGCTTCTTTAGACCGTAGGTGGAAGGATCACCGTGGAGAATTCCTAATAAAACGAAAATCGAGCGTAAAAAAGAATCGAGCAATACTGACGGCAAAAAAGGGGGTGCAACACGAGGACTTCCTGGGGTCACCCATCCTAGTACTACTCGCCCAAGCACGCTTAACTTCGAGTTCGATGGGATCCTGCATTAGTGCCGGTATGATCGCACCTAAGTAGAACCAAATTTTATTCTCTTATGGTAGATTCGACCCGAACTTCAATGACCATCACTTTCGAACCGAAGAGCTACGGACCCACCACACATGCCGGCGAAGCTCTTCTCGCGCCCATCGTGTGACCCGACGCCGTAATTCCTATTATAATATGTTTCCGGAAGCGGAACGGCGATTCGTGTCGAACTCATCGCGTTCCGCCATGACATAACTGGTCCCGAGCCTAAATTCCCCCGTTTTCACGCACTTTCGGCCTTTATATCACTTTATTTATATAATATTTCGTTTTTATTTTGATATCTTGGGTCATTATAGATTTAGATGTGTTTCTTCGGCTTAAAAATACATTCTCCAATGTATTGGGAGGCGGAATTTGATAATTTCTAATTAGTAAAATCGCATTTCTTCCCGCATTTACTGACGCTTGTCATTTACTTTATTACTCTCGTGACGGTATATCATTTTCAATAAGCTTCATATCCAAGGCTTCTTTAGACCGTAGGTGGAAGGATCACCGTGAGAATTCCTACGAAAACAAAAAATAGAGCGTAAAAAGAATCGAGCAATACTGACGGCAAAAAAAGGGGGAGCAACACGAGGACTTCCCATGGCGTCACCCATCCTAGTACTACTCTCGCCCAAGCACCCTTAACTTCCGAGTACTGATGGGATCCGGCATTAGTGCCGGTATGATCGCACCTTAAGTAGAACCAAATTCTATTCTCTTATGGTAGATTCGACCCGAACTTCAACAAACCATCACTTTCGAACCGGAAGAGCTACGGACCCACCACACATGCCGGCCAAGCTCTTCTCGCGCCCATCGTGTGACCCGACGCCGAATTCCTATTATAATATGTTTCTAAGCGGAACGGCGATTCGTGTCGAACTCATCGCGCTCCGCCATGACATAATCGGTCCCGAGCCTAAATTCCCCGCTTTCACGCACTTTCGGCCTTTATATCACTTTTATTTATATAATATTTCGTTTTTATTTTGATATCTTGGGTCATTATAGATTTAGAAGTGTTTCTTCGCTTAAAAATACATTCTCCAATGTATCGGGAGGCGGAATTTGATAATTTCTAATTAGTAAAATCGCATTTCTTCCGCATTTACTGACGCTTGTCATTTACTTTATTACTCCCGTGACGGTATATCATTTTCAATAAGCTTCATATCCAAGGCTTCTTTAGACCGTAGGTGGAAGGATCACCGTGGAGAATTCCTAATAAAACGAAAATCGAGCGTAAAAAAGAATCGAGCAATACTGACGGCAAAAAAGGGGGTGCAACACGAGGACTTCCTGTGGGGTCACCCATCCTAGTACTACTCTCGCCAAGCACGCTTAACTTCGAGTTCGATGGGATCCTGCATTAGTGCTGGTATTTTCGCACCCTTATGTATTTCCAAATTCTTTTCTCTTATGGTAGATTCGACCAACTTCAATGACCATCACTTTCGAACCGGAAGAGCTACGGACCCACCACACATGCCGGCCAAGCTCTTCTCGCGCCCATCGTGTGACCCGACGCCGAATTCCTATTATAATATGTTTCCTGGAACGGCGATTCGTGTCGAACTCATCGCGCTCCGCCATGACATAATCGGTCCCGAGCCTAAATTCCCCGCTTTCACGCACTTTCGCCTTTATATCACTTTATTTATATAATATTTTGTTTTTATTTTGATATCTTGTGTCATTTTCGATTTAGATGTGTTTCTTCGGCTTAAAAATACATTCTCCAATGTATCGAGGCGGAATTTGATAATTTCTAATTAGTAAAATCGCATTTCTTCCCCGCATTTACTGACGCTTGTCATTTACTTTATTACTCCCGTGACGGTATATCATTTTCAATAAGCTTCATATCCAAGGCTTCTTTAGACCGTAGGTGGAAGGATCACCGTGGAGAATTCCTAATAAAACGAAAATCGAGCGTAAAAAAGAATCGAGCAATACTGACGGCAAAAAAGGGGTGCAACACGAGGACTTCCTCAGGGGTCACCCATCCTAGTACTACTCTCGCCCAAGCACGCTTAACTTCGGAGTTCGATGGGATCCGTGCATTAGTGCCGGTATGATCGCACCTAAGTAGAACCAAATTCTATTCTCTTATGGTAGATTCGACCAACTTCAACACCATCACTTTCGAACCGGAAGAGCTACGGACCCACCACACATGCCGGCGAAGCTCTTCTCGCGCCCATCGTGTGACCCGACGCCGTAATTCCTATTATAATATGTTTCCTAAGCGGAACGGCGATTCGTGTCGAACTCATCGCGTTCCGCCATGACATAACCGTCCCGAGCCTAAATTCCTGCTTTCACGCACTTTCGCCTTTATATCACTTTATTTATATAATATTTCGTTTTTATTTTGATATCTTGGGTCATTATAGATTTAGATGTGTTTCTTCGCTTAAAAATACATTCTCCAATGTATTGGGAGGCGGAATTTGATAATTTCTAATTAGTAAAATCGCATTTCTTCCCCGTACGACGGACGTTTGGCATTTACTTTATTACTCCCGTGACGGTATATCATTTTCAATAAGCTTCATATCCAAGGCTTCTTTAGACCGTATGTGGAAGGATCACCGTGGAGAATTCCTAATAAAACGAAAAATCGAGCGTAAAAAAGAATCGAGCAATACTGACGGCAAAAAAAGGTGCAACACGAGGACTTCCCAGGGGTCACCCATCCTAGTACTACTCTCGCCCAAGCACGCTTAACTTCGGAGTTCGATGGGATCCTGCATTAGTGCTGTATGATCGCACCTAAGTAGAACCAAATTCTATTCTCTTATGGTAGATTCGACCAACTTCAACACCATCACTTTCGAACCGGAAGAGCTACGGACCCACCACACATGCCGGCAAGCTCTTCTCGCGCCCATCGTGTGACCCGACGCCGTAATTCCTATTATAATATGTTTCCTAAGCGGAACGGCGATTCGTGTCGAACTCATCGCTCCGCCATGACATAATCGTCCCGAGCCTAAATTCCCTGCTTTCACGCACTTTCGGCCTTTATATCACTTTATTTATATAATATTTTGTTTTTATTTTGATATCTTGTGTCATTTTCGATTTAGATGTGTTTCTTCGCTTAAAAATACATTCTCCAATGTATCGAGGCGGAATTTGATAATTTCTAATTAGTAAAATCGCATTTCTTCCGCATTTACTGGCGCTTGTCATTTACTTTATTACTCCCGTGACGGTATATCATTTTCAATAAGCTTCATATCCAAGGCTTCTTTAGACCGTAGGTGGAAGGATCACCGTGGAGAATTCCTAATAAAACGAAAATCGAGCGTAAAAAGAATCGAGCAATACTGACGGCAAAAAAGGGGGTGCAACACGAGGACTTCCTGTGGGGTCACCCATCCTAGTACTACTCTCGCCCAAGCACGCTTAACTTCGGAGTTCGATGGGATCCGTGCATTAGTGCTGTATGATCGCACCTAAGTAGAACCAAATTCTATTCTCTTATGGTAGATTCGACCAACTTCAATGACCATCACTTTCGAACCGAAGAGCTACGGACCCACCACACATGCCGGCGAAGCTCTTCTCGCGCCCATCGTGTGACCCGACGCCGTAATTCCTATTATAATATGTTTCCGAGCGGAACGGCGATTCGTGTCGAACTCATTGCGCTCCGCCATGACATAATCCGGTCCCGAGCCTAAATTCCCCGCTTTCACGCACTTTCGCCTTTATATCACTTTATTTATATAATATTTCGTTTTTATTTTGATATCTTGGGTCATTATAGATTTAGATGTGTTTCTTCGCTTAAAAATACATTCTCCAATGTATCGGGAGGCGGAATTTGATAATTTCTAATTAGTAAAATCGCATTTCTTCCGCATTTACTGACGCTTGTCATTTACTTTATTACTCCGTGACGGTATATCATTTTCAATAAGCTTCATATCCAAGGCTTCTTTAGACCGTAGGTGGAAGGATCACCGTGGAGAATTCTAATAAAACGAAAAATCGAGCGTAAAAAAGAATCGAGCAATACTGACGGCAAAAAGGGGGTGCAACACGAGGACTTCCTGTGGGGTCACCCATCCTAGTACTACTCGCCAAGCACGCTTAACTTCGGAGTTCGATGGGATCCGGCATTAGTGCTGGTATGATCGCACCTTAAGTAGAACCAAATTCTATTCTCTTATGGTAGATTCGACCAACTTCAACAACCATCACTTTCGAACCGGAAGAGCTACGGACCCACCACACATGCCGGCCAAGCTCTTCTCGCGCCCATCGTGTGACCCGACGCCGTAATTCCTATTATAATATGTTTCTAAGCGGAACGGCGATTCGTGTCGAACTCATCGCGCTCCGCCATGACATAATCGGTCCCGAGCCTAAATTCCCCGCTTTCACGCACTTTCGCCTTTATATCACTTTATTTATATAATATTTCGTTTTTATTTTGATATCTTGGGTCATTATAGATTTAGATGTGTTTCTTCGCTTAAAAATACATTCTCCAATGTATCGGGAGGCGGAATTTGATAATTTCTAATTAGTAAAATCGCATTTCTTCCGCATTTACGGACGCTTGTCATTTACTTTATTACTCCCGTGACGGTATATCATTTTCAATAAGCTTCATATCCAAGGCTTCTTTAGACCGTAGGTGGAAGGATCACCGTGAGAATTCCTAATAAAACGAAAAATCGAGCGTAAAAAGAATCGAGCAATACTGACGGCAAAAAAAAAGGGGGTGCAACACGAGGACTTCCTGTGGGGTCACCCATCCTAGTACTACTCTCGCCCAAGCACGCTTAACTTCGGAGTTCGATGGGATCCTGCATTAGTGCTGTATGATCGCACCTAAGTAGAACCAAATTCTATTCTCTTATGGTAGATTCGACCGAACTTCAACAAACCATCACTTTCGAACCGAAGAGCTACGGACCCACCACACATGCCGGCCAAGCTCTTCTCGCGCCCATCGTGTGACCCGACGCCGTAATTCCTATTATAATATGTTTCCGGAAGCGGAACGGCGATTCGTGTCGAACTCATCGCGTTCCGCCATGACATAACTGGTCCCGAGCCTAAATTCCCCCGTTTTCACGCACTTTCGGCCTTTATATCACTTTATTTATATAATATTTTGTTTTTATTTTGATATCTTGGGTCATTATAGATTTAGATGTGTTTCTTCGGCTTAAAAATACATTCTCCAATGTATTGGGAGGCGGAATTTGATAATTTCTAATTAGTAAAATCGCATTTCTTCCCCGCATTTACTGACGCTTGTCATTTACTTTATTACTCCCGTGACGGTATATCATTTTCAATAAGCTTCATATCCAAGGCTTCTTTAGACCGTAGGTGGAAGGATCACCGTGGAGAATTCCTAATAAAACGAAAATCGAGCGTAAAAAAGAATCGAGCAATACTGACGGCAAAAAGGGGTGCAACACGAGGACTTCCTGTGGGGTCACCCATCCTAGTACTACTCTCGCCAAGCACGCTTAACTTCTGAGTTCGATGGGATCCGTGCATTAGTGCCGGTATGATCGCACCTTAAGTAGAACCAAATTCTATTCTCTTATGGTAGATTCGACCAACTTCAACACCATCACTTTCGAACCGGAAGAGCTACGGACCCACCACACATGCCGGCAAGCTCTTCTCGCGCCCATCGTGTGACCCGACGCCGTAATTCCTATTATAATATGTTTCCTAAGCGGAACGGCGATTCGTGTCGAACTCATCGCGCTCCGCCATGACATAATCGGTCCCGAGCCTAAATTCCCTGCTTTCACGCACTTTCGCCTTTATATCACTTTATTTATATAATATTTCGTTTTTATTTTGATATCTTGGGTCATTATAGATTTAGATGTGTTTCTTCGCTTAAAAATACATTCTCCAATGTATCGGGAGGCGGAATTTGATAATTTCTAATTAGTAAAATCGCATTTCTTCCGCATTTACTGACGCTTGTCATTTACTTTATTACTCCCGTGACGGTATATCATTTTCAATAAGCTTTATATCCCAGGCTTCTTTAGACCGTAGGTGGAAGGATCACCGTGGAGAATTCCTAATAAAACGAAAATCGAGCGTAAAAAAGAATCGAGCAATACTGACGGCAAAAAAAGGGGGTGCAACACGAGGACTTCCCAGGGGTCACCCATCCTAGTACTACTCTCGCCCAAGCACGCTTAACTTCGGAGTTCGATGGGATCCTGCATTAGTGCCGGTATGATCGCACCTTAAGTAGAACCAAATTCTATTCTCTTATGGTAGATTCGACCAACTTCAACAACCATCACTTTCGAACCGGAAGAGCTACGGACCCACCACACATGCCGGCAAGCTCTTCTCGCGCCCATCGTGTGACCCGACGCTCAATTCCTATTATAATATGTTTCCTAAGCGGAACGGCGATTCGTGTCGAACTCATCGCGCTCCGCCATGACATAATCGTCCCGAGCCTAAATTCCCCGCTTTCACGCACTTTCGCCTTTATATCACTTTATTTATATAATATTTCGTTTTTATTTTGATATCTTGGGTCATTATAGATTTAGATGTGTTTCTTCGCTTAAAAATACATTCTCCAATGTATCGGGAGGCGGAATTTGATAATTTCTAATTAGTAAAATCGCATTTCTTCCGCATTTACTGACGCTTGTCATTTACTTTATTACTCCCGTGACGGTATATCATTTTCAATAAGCTTCATATCCAAGGCTTCTTTAGACCGTAGGTGGAAGGATCACCGTGGAGAATTCCTAATAAAACGAAAAATCGAGCGTAAAAAAGAATCGAGCAATACTGACGGCAAAAAAGGGGTGCAACACGAGGACTTCCCAGGGGTCACCCATCCTAGTACTACTCTCGCCCAAGCACGCTTAACTTCGGAGTTCGATGGGATCCGCATTAGTGCTGTATGATCGCACCCTTAAGTAGAACCAAATTCTATTCTCTTATGGTAGATTCGACCCGAACTTCAACACCATCACTTTCGAACCGGAAGAGCTACGGACCCACCACACATGCCGGCGAAGCTCTTCTCGCGCCCATCGTGTGACCCGACGCCGAATTCCTATTATAATATGTTTCCTAAGCGGAACGGCGATTCGTGTCGAACTCATTGCGCTCCGCCATGACATAACCGGTCCCGAGCCTAAATTCCCCGCTTTCACGCACTTTCGGCCTTTATATCACTTTATTTATATAATATTTTGTTTTTATTTTGATATCTTGTGTCATTTTCGATTTAGATGTGTTTCTTCGCTTAAAAATACATTCTCCAATGTATCGAGGCGGAATTTGATAATTTCTAATTAGTAAAATCGCATTTCTTCCCCGCATTTACGGACGCTTGTCATTTACTTTATTACTCCCGTGACGGTATATCATTTTCAATAAGCTTCATATCCAAGGCTTCTTTAGACCGTAGGTGGAAGGATCACCGTGGAGAATTCCTAATAAAACGAAAAATCGAGCGTAAAAAAGAATCGAGCAATACTGACGGCAAAAAAGGGGGTGCAACACGAGGACTTCCCAGGGGTCACCCATCCTAGTACTACTCTCGCCCAAGCACGCTTAACTTCGAGTTCGATGGGATCCGTGCATTAGTGCCGGTATGATCGCACCTTAAGTAGAACCAAATTCTATTCTCTTATGGTAGATTCGACCCGAACTTCAACACCATCACTTTCGAACCGAAGAGCTACGGACCCACCACACATGCCGGCCAAGCTCTTCTCGCGCCCATCGTGTGACCCGACGCCGTAATTCCTATTATAATATGTTTCCTAAGCGGAACGGCGATTCGTGTCGAACTCATCGCGCTCCGCCATGACATAACCGGTCCCGAGCCTAAATTCCCCGCTTTCACGCACTTTCGCCTTTATATCACTTTATTTATATAATATTTCGTTTTTATTTTGATATCTTGGGTCATTATAGATTTAGATGTGTTTCTTCGCTTAAAAATACATTCTCCAATGTATCGGGAGGCGGAATTTGATAATTTCTAATTAGTAAAATCGCATTTCTTCCTCGCATTTACTGACGCTTGTCATTTACTTTATTACTCCCGTGACGGCATATCATTTTCAATAAGCTTCATATCCAAGGCTTCTTTAGACCGTAGGTGGAAGGATCACCGTGGAGAAATCCTTATAAAACGTAAAAAAATCGAGCGTAAAAAGAATCGAGCAATACTGACGGCAAAAAGGGGGTGCAACACGAGGACTTCCCAGGGGTCACCCATCCTAGTACTACTCTCGCCCAAGCACGCTTAACTTCGGAGTTCGATGGGATCCTGCATTAGTGCCGGTATGATCGCACCTTAAGTAGAACCAAATTCTATTCTCTTATGGTAGATTCGACCCGAACTTCAACACCATCACTTTCGAACCGGAAGAGCTACGGACCCACCACACATGCCGGCGAAGCTCTTCTCGCGCCCATCGTGTGACCCGACGCCGTAATTCCTATTATAATATGTTTCCAAGCGGAACGGCGATTCGTGTCGAACTCATCGCGCTCCGCCATGACATAACCGGTCCCGAGCCTAAATTCCCGCTTTCACGCACTTTCGCCTTTATATCACTTTATTTATATAATATTTCGTTTTTATTTTGATATCTTGGGTCATTATAGATTTAGATGTGTTTCTTCGCTTAAAAATACATTCTCCAATGTATCGAGGCGGAATTTGATAATTTCTAATTAGTAAAATCGCATTTCTTCCGCATTTACTGACGCTTGTCATGTACTTTATTACTCCCGTGACGGTATATCATTTTCAATAAGCTTCATATCCAAGGCTTCTTTAGACCGTAGGTGGAAGGATCACCGTGGAGAATTCCTAATAAAACGAAAATCGAGCGTAAAAAGAATCGAAAGCAATGACGGCAAAAAAGGGGGTGCAACACGAGGACTTCCTGTGGGGTCACCCATCCTAGTACTACTCTCGCCCAAGCACGCTTAACTTCGAGTTCGATGGGATCCGTGCATTAGTGCCGGTATGATCGCACCTAAGTAGAACCAAATTCTATTCTCTTATGGTAGATTCGACCAACTTCAACAAACCATCACTTTCGAACCGGAAGAGCTACGGACCCACCACACATGCCGGCCAAGCTCTTCTCGCGCCCATCGTGTGACCCGACGCCGAATTCCTATTATAATATGTTTCTAAGCGGAACGGCGATTCGTGTCGAACTCATCGCGCTCCGCCATGACATAATCGGTCCCGAGCCTAAATTCCCTGCTTTCACGCACTTTCGCCTTTATATCACTTTATTTATATAATATTTCGTTTTTATTTTGATATCTTGGGTCATTATAGATTTAGATGTGTTTCTTCGCTTAAAAATACATTCTCCAATGTATCGGGAGGCGGAATTTGATAATTTCTAATTAGTAAAATCGCATTTCTTCCCCGCATTTACTGACGCTTGTCATTTACTTTATTACTCCCGTGACGGTATATCATTTTCAATAAGCTTCATATCCAAGGCTTCTTTAGACCGTAGGTGGAAGGATCACCGTGGAGAATTCCTAATAAAACGAAAATCGAGCGTAAAAAAGAATCGAGCAATACTGACGGCAAAAAGGGGGTGCAACACGAGGACTTCCTGTGGGGTCACCCATCCTAGTACTACTCTCGCCCAAGCACGCTTAACTTCGGAGTTCGATGGGATCCGTGCATTAGTGCCGGTATGATCGCACCTAAGTAGAACCAAATTCTATTCTCTTATGGTAGATTCGACCAACTTCAACACCATCACTTTCGAACCGGGAAGAGCTACGGACCCACCACACATGCCGGCGAAGCTCTTCTCGCGCCCATCGTGTGACCCGACGCCGTAATTCCTATTATAATATGTTTCCTAAGCGGAACGGCGATTCGTGTCGAACTCATCGCGCTCCGCCATGACATAACCGGTCCCGAGCCTAAATTCCCTGCTTTCACGCACTTTCGGCCTTTATATCACTTTATTTATATAATATTTCGTTTTTATTTTGATATCTTGGGTCATTATAGATTTAGATGTGTTTCTTCGCTTAAAAATACATTCTCCAATGTATCGGGAGGCGGAATTTGATAATTTCTAATTAGTAAAATCGCATTTCTTCCGCATTTACGGACGCTTGTCATTTACTTTATTACTCCCGTGACGGTATATCATTTTCAATAAGCTTCATATCCAAGGCTTCTTTAGACCGTAGGTGGAAGGATCACCGTGAGAATTCCTAATAAAACGAAAAATCGAGCGTAAAAAGAATCGAGCAAATACTGACGGCAAAAAAAGGGGGTGCAACACGAGGACTTCCCAGGGGTCACCCATCCTAGTACTACTCGCCCAAGCACGCTTAACTTCGGAGTTCGATGGGATCCGTGCATTAGTGCCGGTATGATCGCACCTTAAGTAGAACCAAATTCTATTCTCTTATGGTAGATTCGACCAACTTCAACAAACCATCACTTTCGAACCGGAAGAGCTACGGACCCACCACACATGCCGGCCAAGCTCTTCTCGCGCCCATCGTGTGACCCGACGCCGAATTCCTATTATAATATGTTTCTAAGCGGAACGGCGATTCGTGTCGAACTCATCGCGCTCCGCCATGACATAATCGGTCCCGAGCCTAAATTCCCTGCTTTCACGCACTTTCTACCTTTATATCACTTTATTTATATAATATTTCGTTTTTATTTTGATATCTTGGGTCATTATAGATTTAGATGTGTTTCTTCGCTTAAAAATACATTCTCCAATGTATCGAGGCGGAATTTGATAATTTCTAATTAGTAAAATCGCATTTCTTCCCGCATTTACGGACGCTTGTCATTTACTTTATTACTCCCGTGACGGTATATCATTTTCAATAAGCTTCATATCCAAGGCTTCTTTAGACCGTAGGTGGAAGGATCACCGTGAGAATTCCTAATAAAACGAAAATCGAGCGTAAAAAAGAATCGAGCAATACTGACGGCAAAAAGGGGGTGCAACACGAGGACTTCCCAGGGGTCACCCATCCTAGTACTACTCTCGCCCAAGCACGCTTAACTTCGGAGTTCGATGGGATCCTGCATTAGTGCTGTATGATCGCACCTAAGTAGAACCAAATTCTATTCTCTTATGGTAGATTCGACCGAACTTCAACACCATCACTTTCGAACCGGGAAGAGCTACGGACCCACCACACATGCCGGCGAAGCTCTTCTCGCGCCCATCGTGTGACCCGACGCCGTAATTCCTATTATAATATGTTTCTAAGCGGAACGGCGATTCGTGTCGAACTCATCGCGCTCCGCCATGACATAACCGGTCCCGAGCCTAAATTCCCCTTTCACGCACTTTCGGCCTTTATATCACTTTATTTATATAATATTTTGTTTTTATTTTGATATCTTGTGTCATTTTCGATTTAGATGTGTTTCTTCGCTTAAAAATACATTCTCCAATGTATCGAGGCGGAATTTGATAATTTCTAATTAGTAAAATCGCATTTCTTCCCGCATTTACGGACGCTTGTCATTTACTTTATTACTCCCGTGACGGTATATCATTTTCAATAAGCTTCATATCCAAGGCTTCTTTAGACCGTAGGTGGAAGGATCACCGTGGAGAATTCCTAATAAAACGAAAATCGAGCGTAAAAAAGAATCGAGCAATACTGACGGCAAAAAGGGGGTGCAACACGAGGACTTCCTCAGGGGTCACCCATCCTAGTACTACTCTCGCCCAAGCACGCTTAACTTCGGAGTTCGATGGGATCCTGCATTAGTGCTGTATGATCGCACCTAAGTAGAACCAAATTCTATTCTCTTATGGTAGATTCGACCAACTTCAACAACCATCACTTTCGAACCGGAAGAGCTACGGACCCACCACACATGCCGGCCAAGCTCTTCTCGCGCCCATCGTGTGACCCGACGCCGTAATTCCTATTATAATATGTTTCCTAAGCGGAACGGCGATTCGTGTCGAACTCATCGCGCTCCGCCATGACATAACCGGTCCCGAGCCTAAATTCCCTGCTTTCACGCACTTTCTACTTTATATCACTTTATTTATATAATATTTTGTTTTTATTTTGATATCTTGGGTCATTATAGATTTAGATGTGTTTCTTCGCTTAAAAATACATTCTCCAATGTATCGGGAGGCGGAATTTGATAATTTCTAATTAGTAAAATCGCATTTCTTCCGCATTTTACGGACGCTTGTCATTTACTTTATTACTCCCGTGACGGTATATCATTTTCAATAAGCTTCATATCCAAGGCTTCTTTAGACCGTAGGTGGAAGGATCACCGTGGAGAATTCCTAATAAAACGAAAATCGAGCGTAAAAAAGAATCGAGCAATACTGACGGCAAAAAGGGGGTGCAACACGAGGACTTCCCAGGGGTCACCCATCCTAGTACTACTCTCGCCCAAGCACGCTTAACTTCGGAGTTCGATGGGATCCGCATTAGTGCCGTATGATCGCACCTTAAGTAGAACCAAATTCTATTCTCTTATGGTAGATTCGACCCGAACTTCAACACCATCACTTTCGAACCGGAAGAGCTACGGACCCACCACACATGCCGGCGAAGCTCTTCTCGCGCCCATCGTGTGACCCGACGCCGTAATTCCTATTATAATATGTTTCCTAAGCGGAACGGCGATTCGTGTCGAACTCATTGCGCTCCGCCATGACATAACCGGTCCCGAGCCTAAATTCCCTGCTTTCACGCACTTTCGCCTTTATATCACTTTATTTATATAATATTTCGTTTTTATTTTGATATCTTGGGTCATTATAGATTTAGATGTGTTTCTTCGCTTAAAAATACATTCTCCAATGTATCGAGGCGGAATTTGATAATTTCTAATTAGTAAAATCGCATTTCTTCCCGCATTTACGACGCTTGTCATTTACTTTATTACTCCCGTGACGGTATATCATTTTCAATAAGCTTCATATCCAAGGCTTCTTTAGACCGTAGGTGGAAGGATCACCGTGGAGAATTCCTAATAAAACGAAAATCGAGCGTAAAAAGAATCGAGCAATACTGACGGCAAAAAAGGGGGTGCAACACGAGGACTTCCTGTGGGGTCACCCATCCTAGTACTACTCTCGCCAAGCACGCTTAACTTCGAGTTCGATGGGATCCGGCATTAGTGCCGGTATGATCGCACCTAAGTAGAACCAAATTCTATTCTCTTATGGTAGATTCGACCAACTTCAACACCATCACTTTCGAACCGAAGAGCTACGGACCCACCACACATGCCGGCCAAGCTCTTCTCGCGCCCATCGTGTGACCCGACGCTCAATTCCTATTATAATATGTTTCCTAAGCGGAACGGCGATTCGTGTCGAACTCATTGCGCTCCGCCATGACATAATCGGTCCCGAGCCTAAATTCCCTGCTTCACGCACTTTCTACCTTTATATCACTTTATTTATATAATATTTTGTTTTTATTTTGATATCTTGTGTCATTTTCGATTTAGATGTGTTTCTTCGCTTAAAAATACATTCTCCAATGTATCGGGAGGCGGAATTTGATAATTTCTAATTAGTAAAATCGCATTTCTTCCCGCATTTACTGACGCTTGTCATTTACTTTATTACTCCCGTGACGGTATATCATTTTCAATAAGCTTCATATCCAAGGCTTCTTTAGACCGTAGGTGGAAGGATCACCGTGGAGAATTCCTAATAAAACGAAAAATCGAGCGTAAAAAGAATCGAGCAATACTGACGGCAAAAAAAGGGGGTGCAACACGAGGACTTCCTGTGGGGTCACCCATCCTAGTACTACTCTCGCCAAGCACGCTTAACTTCGAGTTCGATGGGATCCGGCATTAGTGCCGGTATGATCGCACCTTAAGTAGAACCAAATTCTATTCTCTTATGGTAGATTCGACCCGAACTTCAACACCATCACTTTCGAACCGGAAGAGCTACGGACCCACCACACATGCCGGCGAAGCTCTTCTCGCGCCCATCGTGTGACCCGACGCCGTAATTCCTATTATAATATGTTTCCTAAGTGGAACGGCGATTCGTGTCGAACTCATTGCGCTCCGCCATGACATAACCGGTCCCGAGCCTAAATTCCCGCTTTCACGCACTTTCGGCCTTTATATCACTTTATTTATATAATATTTCGTTTTTATTTTGATATCTTGGGTCATTATAGATTTAGATGTGTTTCTTCGCTTAAAAATACATTCTCCAATGTATCGAGGCGGAATTTGATAATTTCTAATTAGTAAAATCGCATTTCTTCCGCATTTACGACGCTTGTCATTTACTTTATTACTCCCGTGACGGTATATCATTTTCAATAAGCTTCATATCCAAGGCTTCTTTAGACCGTAGGTGGAAGGATCACCGTGGAGAATTCCTAATAAAACGAAAATCGAGCGTAAAAAGAATCGAGCAATACTGACGGCAAAAAGGGGGTGCAACACGAGGACTTCCCAGGGGTCACCCATCCTAGTACTACTCTCGCCCAAGCACGCTTAACTTCGGAGTTCGATGGGATCCGGCATTAGTGCCGGTATGATCGCACCTTAAGTAGAACCAAATTCTATTCTCTTATGGTAGATTCGACCAACTTCAACAAACCATCACTTTCGAACCGGGAAGAGCTACGGACCCACCACACATGCCGGCGAAGCTCTTCTCGCGCCCATCGTGTGACCCGACGCCGTAATTCCTATTATAATATGTTTCCTAAGCGGAACGGCGATTCGTGTCGAACTCATTGCGCTCCGCCATGACATAATCGGTCCCGAGCCTAAATTCCCCTGCTTTCACGCACTTTCGGCCTTTATATCACTTTATTTATATAATATTTTGTTTTTATTTTGATATCTTGTGTCATTTTCGATTTAGATGTGTTTCTTCGCTTAAAAATACATTCTCCAATGTATCGGGAGGCGGAATTTGATAATTTCTAATTAGTAAAATCGCATTTCTTCCCGCATTTACTGACGCTTGTCATTTACTTTATTACTCCCGTGACGGTATATCATTTTCAATAAGCTTCATATCCAAGGCTTCTTTAGACCGTAGGTGGAAGGATCACCGTGGAGAATTCCTAATAAAACGAAAATCGAGCGTAAAAAGAATCGAGCAATACTGACGGCAAAAAGGGGGTGCAACACGAGGACTTCCCAGGGGTCACCCATCCTAGTACTACTCTCGCCCAAGCACGCTTAACTTCGGAGTTCGATGGGATCCTGCATTAGTGCCGGTATGATCGCACCTTAAGTAGAACCAAATTCTATTCTCTTATGGTAGATTCGACCAACTTCAACACCATCACTTTCGAACCGGAAGAGCTACGGACCCACCACACATGCCGGCGAAGCTCTTCTCGCGCCCATCGTGTGACCCGACGCCGAATTCCTATTATAATATGTTTCTAAGCGGAACGGCGATTCGTGTCGAACTCATCGCGCTCCGCCATGACATAATCGGGTCCCGAGCCTAAATTCCCCGCTTTCACGCACTTTCGCCTTTATATCACTTTATTTATATAATATTTCGTTTTTATTTTGATATCTTGGGTCATTATAGATTTAGATGTGTTTCTTCGCTTAAAAATACATTCTCCAATGTATCGGGAGGCGGAATTTGATAATTTCTAATTAGTAAAATCGCATTTCTTCCTCGCATTTACTGACGCTTGTCATTTACTTTATTACTCCCGTGACGGTATATCATTTTCAATAAGCTTCATATCCAAGGCTTCTTTAGACCGTAGGTGGAAGGATCACCGTGGAGAATTCCTAATAAAACGAAAATCGAGCGTAAAAAGAATCGAGCAATACTGACGGCAAAAAGGGGGTGCAACACGAGGACTTCCTGTGGGGTCACCCATCCTAGTACTACTCTCGCCAAGCACGCTTAACTTCGGAGTTCGATGGGATCCTGCATTAGTGCCGGTATGATCGCACCTTAAGTAGAACCAAATTCTATTCTCTTATGGTAGATTCGACCCGAACTTCAATACCATCACTTTCGAACCGGAAGAGCTACGGACCCACCACACATGCCGGCCAAGCTCTTCTCGCGCCCATCGTGTGACCCGACGCCGTAATTCCTATTATAATATGTTTCCTAAGCGGAACGGCGATTCGTGTCGAACTCATCGCGCTCCGCCATGACATAATCGGTCCCGAGCCTAAATTCCCGCTTTCACGCACTTTCGCCTTTATATCACTTTATTTATATAATATTTCGTTTTTATTTTGATATCTTGGGTCATTATAGATTTAGATGTGTTTCTTCGCTTAAAAATACATTCTCCAATGTATCGGGAGGCGGAATTTGATAATTTCTAATTAGTAAAATCGCATTTCTTCCCCGCATTTACGGACGCTTGTCATTTACTTTATTACTCCCGTGACGGTATATCATTTTCAATAAGCTTCATATCCAAGGCTTCTTTAGACCGTAGGTGGAAGGATCACCGTGGAGAATTCCTAATAAAACGAAAATCGAGCGTAAAAAAGAATCGAGCAATACTGACGGCAAAAAGGGGGTGCAACACGAGGACTTCCTGTGGGGTCACCCATCCTAGTACTACTCGCCCAAGCACGCTTAACTTCGGAGTTCGATGGGATCCGGCATTAGTGCCGGTATGATCGCACCTTAAGTAGAACCAAATTCTATTCTCTTATGGTAGATTCGACCCGAACTTCAACACCATCACTTTCGAACCGAAGAGCTACGGACCCACCACACATGCCGGCCAAGCTCTTCTCGCGCCCATCGTGTGACCCGACGCCGTAATTCCTATTATAATATGTTTCCTAAGCGGAACGGCGATTCGTGTCGAACTCATTGCGCTCCGCCATGACATAACCGGTCCCGAGCCTAAATTCCTGCTTTCACGCACTTTCGCCTTTATATCACTTTATTTATATAATATTTTGTTTTTATTTTGATATCTTGTGTCATTTTCGATTTAGATGTGTTTCTTCGCTTAAAAATACATTCTCCAATGTATCGAGGCGGAATTTGATAATTTCTAATTAGTAAAATCGCATTTCTTCCCCGTACGACGGACGCTTGTCATTTACTTTATTACTCCCGTGACGGTATATCATTTTCAATAAGCTTCATATCCAAGGCTTCTTTAGACCGTAGGTGGAAGGATCACCGTGGAGAATTCCTAATAAAACGAAAAATCGAGCGTAAAAAAGAATCGAGCAATACTGACGGCAAAAAAGGGGGTGCAACACGAGGACTTCCCAGGGGTCACCCATCCTAGTACTACTCTCGCCCAAGCACGCTTAACTTCGGAGTTCGATGGGATCCGTGCATTAGTGCCGGTATGATCGCACCTAAGTAGAACCAAATTCTATTCTCTTATGGTAGATTCGACCCGAACTTCAACAACCATCACTTTCGAACCGGAAGAGCTACGGACCCACCACACATGCCGGCGAAGCTCTTCTCGCGCCCATCGTGTGACCCGACGCCGAATTCCTATTATAATATGTTTCTAAGCGGAACGGCGATTCGTGTCGAACTCATCGCGCTCCGCCATGACATAACCGGTCCCGAGCCTAAATTCCCTGCTTTCACGCACTTTCGGCCTTTATATCACTTTATTTATATAATATTTTGTTTTTATTTTGATATCTTGGGTCATTTTCGATTTAGATGTGTTTCTTCGCTTAAAAATACATTCTCCAATGTATTGGGAGGCGGAATTTGATAATTTCTAATTAGTAAAATCGCATTTCTTCCCCGCACGACGGACGTTTGTCATATACTTTATTACTCCCGTGACGGTATATCATTTTCAATAAGCTTCATATCCAAGGCTTCTTTAGACCGTAGGTGGAAGGATCACCGTGGAGAATTCCTAATAAAACGAAAAATCGAGCGTAAAAAGAATCGAGCAATACTGACGGCAAAAAGGGGGTGCAACACGAGGACTTCCCAGGGGTCACCCATCCTAGTACTACTCTCGCCCAAGCACGCTTAACTTCGGAGTTCGATGGGATCCTGCATTAGTGCCGGTATGATCGCACCTAAGTAGAACCAAATTCTATTCTCTTATGGTAGATTCGACCAACTTCAACAAACCATCACTTTCGAACCGGGAAGAGCTACGGACCCACCACACATGCCGGCGAAGCTCTTCTCGCGCCCATCGTGTGACCCGACGCCGTAATTCCTATTATAATATGTTTCTAAGCGGAACGGCGATTCGTGTCGAACTCATCGCGCTCCGCCATGACATAATCGGTCCCGAGCCTAAATTCCCGCTTTCACGCACTTTCGCCTTTATATCACTTTATTTATATAATATTTCGTTTTTATTTTGATATCTTGGGTCATTATAGATTTAGATGTGTTTCTTCGCTTAAAAATACATTCTCCAATGTATCGGGAGGCGGAATTTGATAATTTCTAATTAGTAAAATCGCATTTCTTCCTCGCATTTACTGACGCTTGTCATTTACTTTATTACTCCCGTGACGGTATATCATTTTCAATAAGCTTCATATCCAAGGCTTCTTTAGACCGTAGGTGGAAGGATCACCGTGAGAATTCCTAATAAAACGAAAAATCGAGCGTAAAAAAGAATCGAGCAATACTGACGGCAAAAAGGGGGTGCAACACGAGGACTTCCCAGGGGTCACCCATCCTAGTACTACTCGCCCAAGCACGCTTAACTTCGGAGTTCGATGGGATCCTGCATTAGTGCCGTATGATCGCACCTTAAGTAGAACCAAATTCTATTCTCTTATGGTAGATTCGACCCGAACTTCAACACCATCACTTTCGAACCGAAGAGCTACGGACCCACCACACATGCCGGCGAAGCTCTTCTCGCGCCCATCGTGTGACCCGACGCCGTAATTCCTATTATAATATGTTTCTAAGCGGAACGGCGATTCGTGTCGAACTCATTGCGCTCCGCCATGACATAATCGTCCCGAGCCTAAATTCCCTGCTTTCACGCACTTTCGCCTTTATATCACTTTATTTATATAATATTTCGTTTTTATTTTGATATCTTGGGTCATTATAGATTTAGATGTGTTTCTTCGCTTAAAAATACATTCTCCAATGTATCGGGAGGCGGAATTTGATAATTTCTAATTAGTAAAATCGCATTTCTTCCCGCATTTACGGACGCTTGTCATTTACTTTATTACTCCCGTGACGGTATATCATTTTCAATAAGCTTCATATCCAAGGCTTCTTTAGACCGTAGGTGGAAGGATCACCGTGGAGAATTCCTAATAAAACGAAAAATCGAGCGTAAAAAGAATCGAGCAATACTGACGGCAAAAAGGGGGTGCAACACGAGGACTTCCCAGGGGTCACCCATCCTAGTACTACTCTCGCCCAAGCACGCTTAACTTCGAGTTCGATGGGATCCGCATTAGTGCCGGTATGATCGCACCTTAAGTAGAACCAAATTCTATTCTCTTATGGTAGATTCGACCCGAACTTCAACAACCATCACTTTCGAACCGGAAGAGCTACGGACCCACCACACATGCCGGCGAAGCTCTTCTCGCGCCCATCGTGTGACCCGACGCCGTAATTCCTATTATAATATGTTTCTAAGCGGAACGGCGATTCGTGTCGAACTCATTGCGCTCCGCCATGACATAATCGTCCCGAGCCTAAATTCCCCGCTTTCACGCACTTTCGCCTTTATATCACTTTATTTATATAATATTTCGTTTTTATTTTGATATCTTGGGTCATTATCGATTTAGATGTGTTTCTTCGCTTAAAAATACATTCTCCAATGTATCGAGGCGGAATTTGATAATTTCTAATTAGTAAAATCGCATTTCTTCCTCGCATTTACGGACGTTTGTCATTTACTTTATTACTCCCGTGACGGCATATCATTTTCAATAAGCTTCATATCCAAGGCTTCTTTAGACCGTAGGTGGAAGGATCACCGTGGAGAAATCCTTATAAAACGTAAAAAAATCGAGCGTAAAAAGAATCGAGCAATACTGACGGCAAAAAAGGGGGTGCAACACGAGGACTTCCCAGGGGTCACCCATCCTAGTACTACTCTCGCCCAAGCACGCTTAACTTCGGAGTTCGATGGGATCCGTGCATTAGTGCCGGTATGATCGCACCCTTAAGTAGAACCAAATTCTATTCTCTTATGGTAGATTCGACCCGAACTTCAACAACCATCACTTTCGAACCGGAAGAGCTACGGACCCACCACACATGCCGGCCAAGCTCTTCTCGCGCCCATCGTGTGACCCGACGCCGTAATTCCTATTATAATATGTTTCTAAGCGGAACGGCGATTCGTGTCGAACTCATCGCGCTCCGCCATGACATAACCGGTCCCGAGCCTAAATTCCCTGCTTTCACGCACTTTCGCCTTTATATCACTTTATTTATATAATATTTTGTTTTTATTTTGATATCTTGGGTCATTATCGATTTAGATGTGTTTCTTCGCTTAAAAATACATTCTCCAATGTATCGAGGCGGAATTTGATAATTTCTAATTAGTAAAATCGCATTTCTTCCTCGCATTTACTGACGCTTGTCATTTACTTTATTACTCCCGTGACGGTATATCATTTTCAATAAGCTTCATATCCAAGGCTTCTTTAGACCGTAGGTGGAAGGATCACCGTGGAGAATTCCTAATAAAACGAAAAATCGAGCGTAAAAAGAATCGAGCAATACTGACGGCAAAAAAGGGGGTGCAACACGAGGACTTCCTGTGGGGTCACCCATCCTAGTACTACTCTCGCCCAAGCACGCTTAACTTCGGAGTTCGATGGGATCCGGCATTAGTGCTGTATGATCGCACCTAAGTAGAACCAAATTCTATTCTCTTATGGTAGATTCGACCCGAACTTCAACAACCATCACTTTCGAACCGGAAGAGCTACGGACCCACCACACATGCCGGCCAAGCTCTTCTCGCGCCCATCGTGTGACCCGACGCCGTAATTCCTATTATAATATGTTTCTAAGCGGAACGGCGATTCGTGTCGAACTCATTGCGCTCCGCCATGACATAATCGGTCCCGAGCCTAAATTCCCCGCTTTCACGCACTTTCGGCCTTTATATCACTTTATTTATATAATATTTCGTTTTTATTTTGATATCTTGGGTCATTATAGATTTAGATGTGTTTCTTCGCTTAAAAATACATTCTCCAATGTATCGGGAGGCGGAATTTGATAATTTCTAATTAGTAAAATCGCATTTCTTCCCCGCATTTACTGACGCTTGTCATTTACTTTATTACTCCCGTGACGGTATATCATTTTCAATAAGCTTCATATCCAAGGCTTCTTTAGACCGTAGGTGGAAGGATCACCGTGGAGAATTCCTAATAAAACGAAAATCGAGCGTAAAAAAGAATCGAGCAATACTGACGGCAAAAAAGGGGGTGCAACACGAGGACTTCCTGTGGGGTCACCCATCCTAGTACTACTCGCCCAAGCACGCTTAACTTCGGAGTTCGATGGGATCCGGCATTAGTGCCGGTATGATCGCACCTTAAGTAGAACCAAATTCTATTCTCTTATGGTAGATTCGACCCGAACTTCAACAAACCATCACTTTCGAACCGGAAGAGCTACGGACCCACCACACATGCCGGCCAAGCTCTTCTCGCGCCCATCGTGTGACCCGACGCCGTAATTCCTATTATAATATGTTTCCTAAGCGGAACGGCGATTCGTGTCGAACTCATCGCGCTCCGCCATGACATAATCGTCCCGAGCCTAAATTCCCCGCTTTCACGCACTTTCGCCTTTATATCACTTTATTTATATAATATTTCGTTTTTATTTTGATATCTTGGGTCATTATAGATTTAGATGTGTTTCTTCGCTTAAAAATACATTCTCCAATGTATCGGGAGGCGGAATTTGATAATTTCTAATTAGTAAAATCGCATTTCTTCCTCGCATTTACGGACGCTTGTCATTTACTTTATTACTCCCGTGACGGTATATCATTTTCAATAAGCTTCATATCCAAGGCTTCTTTAGACCGTAGGTGGAAGGATCACCGTGGAGAATTCCTAATAAAACGAAAATCGAGCGTAAAAAGAATCGAGCAATACTGACGGCAAAAAGGGGGTGCAACACGAGGACTTCCCAGGGGTCACCCATCCTAGTACTACTCTCGCCAAGCACGCTTAACTTCGGAGTTCGATGGGATCCTGCATTAGTGCCTGTATGATCGCACCTTAAGTAGAACCAAATTCTATTCTCTTATGGTAGATTCGACCAACTTCAACAACCATCACTTTCGAACCGGAAGAGCTACGGACCCACCACACATGCCGGCGAAGCTCTTCTCGCGCCCATCGTGTGACCCGACGCCGTAATTCCTATTATAATATGTTTCCTAAGCGGAACGGCGATTCGTGTCGAACTCATTGCGCTCCGCCATGACATAACCGGTCCCGAGCCTAAATTCCCCTGCTTTCACGCACTTTCGCCTTTATATCACTTTATTTATATAATATTTCGTTTTTATTTTGATATCTTGGGTCATTATCGATTTAGATGTGTTTCTTCGGCTTAAAAATACATTCTCCAATGTATCGGGAGGCGGAATTTGATAATTTCTAATTAGTAAAATCGCATTTCTTCCGCATTTACTGACGCTTGTCATTTACTTTATTACTCCCGTGACGGCATATCATTTTCAATAAGCTTCATATCCAAGGCTTCTTTAGACCGTAGGTGGAAGGATCACCGTGGAGAAATCCTTATAAAACGTAAAAAAATCGAGCGTAAAAAGAATCGAGCAATACTGACGGCAAAAAGGGGGTGCAACACGAGGACTTCCTGTGGGGTCACCCATCCTAGTACTACTCGCCCAAGCACGCTTAACTTCGAGTTCGATGGGATCCTGCATTAGTGCCGGTATGATCGCACCTTAAGTAGAACCAAATTCTATTCTCTTATGGTAGATTCGACCCGAACTTCAACACCATCACTTTCGAACCGGGAAGAGCTACGGACCCACCACACATGCCGGCCAAGCTCTTCTCGCGCCCATCGTGTGACCCGACGCCGTAATTCCTATTATAATATGTTTCTAAGCGGAACGGCGATTCGTGTCGAACTCATCGCGCTCCGCCATGACATAATCGGGTCCCGAGCCTAAATTCCGCTTTCACGCACTTTCGCCTTTATATCACTTTATTTATATAATATTTCGTTTTTATTTTGATATCTTGGGTCATTATAGATTTAGATGTGTTTCTTCGCTTAAAAATACATTCTCCAATGTATCGGGAGGCGGAATTTGATAATTTCTAATTAGTAAAATCGCATTTCTTCGCATTTACTTGACGCTTGTCATTTACTTTATTACTCCCGTGACGGTATATCATTTTCAATAAGCTTCATATCCAAGGCTTCTTTAGACCGTAGGTGGAAGGATCACCGTGGAGAATTCCTAATAAAACGAAAATCGAGCGTAAAAAAGAATCGAGCAAATACTGACGGCAAAAAGGGGTGCAACACGAGGACTTCCCAGGGGTCACCCATCCTAGTACTACTCGCCCAAGCACGCTTAACTTCGGAGTTCGATGGGATCCGCATTAGTGCTGTATGATCGCACCTAAGTAGAACCAAATTCTATTCTCTTATGGTAGATTCGACCAACTTCAACAACCATCACTTTCGAACCGGAAGAGCTACGGACCCACCACACATGCCGCCAAGCTCTTCTCGCGCCCATCGTGTGACCCGACGCCGTAATTCCTATTATAATATGTTTCCTAAGCGGAACGGCGATTCGTGTCGAACTCATTGCGCTCCGCCATGACATAATCGGGTCCCGAGCCTAAATTCCCCGCTTTCACGCACTTTCGCCTTTATATCACTTTATTTATATAATATTTTGTTTTTATTTTGATATCTTGGGTCATTATCGATTTAGATGTGTTTCTTCGCTTAAAAATACATTCTCCAATGTATCGAGGCGGAATTTGATAATTTCTAATTAGTAAAATCGCATTTCTTCCGCATTTACGGACGCTTGTCATTTACTTTATTACTCCCGTGACGGTATATCATTTTCAATAAGCTTCATATCCAAGGCTTCTTTAGACCGTAGGTGGAAGGATCACCGTGGAGAATTCCTAATAAAACGAAAAATCGAGCGTAAAAAAGAATCGAGCAATACTGACGGCAAAAAAAAAAGGGGGTGCAACACGAGGACTTCCCAGGGGTCACCCATCCTAGTACTACTCTCGCCCAAGCACGCTTAACTTCGGAGTTCGATGGGATCCTGCATTAGTGCTGTATGATCGCACCTTAAGTAGAACCAAATTCTATTCTCTTATGGTAGATTCGACCCGAACTTCAACACCATCACTTTCGAACCGGAAGAGCTACGGACCCACCACACATGCCGGCGAAGCTCTTCTCGCGCCCATCGTGTGACCCGACGCCGAATTCCTATTATAATATGTTTCCTAAGCGGAACGGCGATTCGTGTCGAACTCATCGCGCTCCGCCATGACATAATCGGGTCCCGAGCCTAAATTCCCCGCTTTCACGCACTTTCGCCTTTATATCACTTTATTTATATAATATTTCGTTTTTATTTTGATATCTTGGGTCATTATAGATTTAGATGTGTTTCTTCGCTTAAAAATACATTCTCCAATGTATCGGGAGGCGGAATTTGATAATTTCTAATTAGTAAAATCGCATTTCTTCCCGCATTTACGGACGCTTGTCATTTACTTTATTACTCCCGTGACGGTATATCATTTTCAATAAGCTTCATATCCAAGGCTTCTTTAGACCGTAGGTGGAAGGATCACCGTGGAGAATTCCTAATAAAACGAAAATCGAGCGTAAAAAGAATCGAGCAATACTGACGGCAAAAAGGGGGTGCAACACGAGGACTTCCCAGGGGTCACCCATCCTAGTACTACTCTCGCCCAAGCACGCTTAACTCGGAGTTCGATGGGATCCTGCATTAGTGCTGTATGATCGCACCTTAAGTAGAACCAAATTCTATTCTCTTATGGTAGATTCGACCAACTTCAACAACCATCACTTTCGAACCGGAAGAGCTACGGACCCACCACACATGCCGGCCAAGCTCTTCTCGCGCCCATCGTGTGACCCGACGCCGTAATTCCTATTATAATATGTTTCCTAAGCGGAACGGCGATTCGTGTCGAACTCATCGCGCTCCGCCATGACATAATCGTCCCGAGCCTAAATTCCCTGCTTTCACGCACTTTCGCCTTTATATCACTTTATTTATATAATATTTTGTTTTTATTTTGATATCTTGTGTCATTTTCGATTTAGATGTGTTTCTTCGCTTAAAAATACATTCTCCAATGTATCGAGGCGGAATTTGATAATTTCTAATTAGTAAAATCGCATTTCTTCCTCGCATTTACGACGACGCTTGTCATTTACTTTATTACTCCCGTGACGGTATATCATTTTCAATAAGCTTCATATCCAAGGCTTCTTTAGACCGTAGGTGGAAGGATCACCGTGAGAATTCCTAATAAAACGAAAAATCGAGCGTAAAAAGAATCGAGCAATACTGACGGCAAAAAGGGGGTGCAACACGAGGACTTCCCAGGGGTCACCCATCCTAGTACTACTCGCCCAAGCACGCTTAACTTCGGAGTTCGATGGGATCCGGCATTAGTGCCGGTATGATCGCACCTTAAGTAGAACCAAATTCTATTCTCTTATGGTAGATTCGACCAACTTCAACAAACCATCACTTTCGAACCGGAAGAGCTACGGACCCACCACACATGCCGGCGAAGCTCTTCTCGCGCCCATCGTGTGACCCGACGCCGAATTCCTATTATAATATGTTTCCTAAGCGGAACGGCGATTCGTGTCGAACTCATCGCGCTCCGCCATGACATAATCGGGTCCCGAGCCTAAATTCCTGCTTTCACGCACTTTCGCCTTTATATCACTTTATTTATATAATATTTCGTTTTTATTTTGATATCTTGGGTCATTATAGATTTAGATGTGTTTCTTCGCTTAAAAATACATTCTCCAATGTATCGAGGCGGAATTTGATAATTTCTAATTAGTAAAATCGCATTTCTTCCTCGCATTTACGGACGCTTGTCATTTACTTTATTACTCCCGTGACGGTATATCATTTTCAATAAGCTTCATATCCAAGGCTTCTTTAGACCGTAGGTGGAAGGATCACCGTGGAGAATTCCTAATAAAACGAAAAATCGAGCGTAAAAAGAATCGAGCAATACTGACGGCAAAAAGGGGGTGCAACACGAGGACTTCCTGTGGGGTCACCCATCCTAGTACTACTCGCCCAAGCACGCTTAACTTCGGAGTTCGATGGGATCCTGCATTAGTGCTGTATGATCGCACCTAAGTAGAACCAAATTCTATTCTCTTATGGTAGATTCGACCCGAACTTCAATACCATCACTTTCGAACCGAAGAGCTACGGACCCACCACACATGCCGGCGAAGCTCTTCTCGCGCCCATCGTGTGACCCGACGCCGTAATTCCTATTATAATATGTTTCCTAAGCGGAACGGCGATTCGTGTCGAACTCATTGCGCTCCGCCATGACATAATCGGTCCCGAGCCTAAATTCCCTGCTTTCACGCACTTTCGCCTTTATATCACTTTATTTATATAATATTTTGTTTTTATTTTGATATCTTGTGTCATTTTCGATTTAGATGTGTTTCTTCGCTTAAAAATACATTCTCCAATGTATCGAGGCGGAATTTGATAATTTCTAATTAGTAAAATCGCATTTCTTCCTCGCATTTACGCTTGTCATTTACTTTATTACTCCCGTGACGGTATATCATTTTCAATAAGCTTCATATCCAAGGCTTCTTTAGACCGTAGGTGGAAGGATCACCGTGGAGAATTCCTAATAAAACGAAAATCGAGCGTAAAAAGAATCGAGCAATACTGACGGCAAAAAAAGGGGGTGCAACACGAGGACTTCCCAGGGGTCACCCATCCTAGTACTACTCTCGCCCAAGCACGCTTAACTTCGGAGTTCGATGGGATCCGTGCATTAGTGCCGGTATGATCGCACCTTAAGTAGAACCAAATTCTATTCTCTTATGGTAGATTCGACCAACTTCAATACCATCACTTTCGAACCGGAAGAGCTACGGACCCACCACACATGCCGGCGAAGCTCTTCTCGCGCCCATCGTGTGACCCGACGCCGTAATTCCTATTATAATATGTTTCCTAAGCGGAACGGCGATTCGTGTCGAACTCATCGCGCTCCGCCATGACATAATCGGTCCCGAGCCTAAATTCCCGCTTTCACGCACTTTCGCCTTTATATCACTTTATTTATATAATATTTTGTTTTTATTTTGATATCTTGGGTCATTATCGATTTAGATGTGTTTCTTCGCTTAAAAATACATTCTCCAATGTATCGGGAGGCGGAATTTGATAATTTCTAATTAGTAAAATCGCATTTCTTCGCATTTACGGACGCTTGTCATTTACTTTATTACTCCCGTGACGGTATATCATTTTCAATAAGCTTCATATCCAAGGCTTCTTTAGACCGTAGGTGGAAGGATCACCGTGGAGAATTCCTAATAAAACGAAAAATCGAGCGTAAAAAGAATCGAGCAATACTGACGGCAAAAAAGGGGGTGCAACACGAGGACTTCCTGTGGGGTCACCCATCCTAGTACTACTCTCGCCAAGCACGCTTAACTTCGAGTTCGATGGGATCCTATGCATTAGTGCCGGTATGATCGCACCTTAAGTAGAACCAAATTCTATTCTCTTATGGTAGATTCGACCAACTTCAACACCATCACTTTCGAACCGAAGAGCTACGGACCCACCACACATGCCGGCGAAGCTCTTCTCGCGCCCATCGTGTGACCCGACGCCGTAATTCCTATTATAATATGTTTCTAAGCGGAACGGCGATTCGTGTCGAACTCATCGCGCTCCGCCATGACATAACCGGTCCCGAGCCTAAATTCCTGCTTTCACGCACTTTCGCCTTTATATCACTTTATTTATATAATATTTCGTTTTTATTTTGATATCTTGGGTCATTATCGATTTAGATGTGTTTCTTCGCTTAAAAATACATTCTCCAATGTATCGGGAGGCGGAATTTGATAATTTCTAATTAGTAAAATCGCATTTCTTCCTCGCATTTACTGACGCTTGTCATTTACTTTATTACTCCCGTGACGGTATATCATTTTCAATAAGCTTCATATCCAAGGCTTCTTTAGACCGTAGGTGGAAGGATCACCGTGGAGAATTCCTAATAAAACGAAAAATCGAGCGTAAAAAGAATCGAGCAATACTGACGGCAAAAAGGGGGTGCAACACGAGGACTTCCCAGGGGTCACCCATCCTAGTACTACTCTCGCCCAAGCACGCTTAACTTCGGAGTTCGATGGGATCCTGCATTAGTGCTGTATGATCGCACCTAAGTAGAACCAAATTCTATTCTCTTATGGTAGATTCGACCCAACTTCAACAACCATCACTTTCGAACCGGAAGAGCTACGGACCCACCACACATGCCGGCCAAGCTCTTCTCGCGCCCATCGTGTGACCCGACGCCGTAATTCCTATTATAATATGTTTCCTAAGCGGAACGGCGATTCGTGTCGAACTCATCGCGTTCCGCCATGACATAACTGGTCCCGAGCCTAAATTCCCCTGTTTTCACGCACTTTCGGCCTTTATATCACTTTATTTATATAGTATTTCGTTTTTATTTTGATATCTTGGGTCATTATAGATTTAGATGTGTTTCTTCGGCTTAAAAATACATTCTCCAATGTATTGGGAGGCGGAATTTGATAATTTCTAATTACTAAAATCGCATTTCTTCCTCGTACGACGGACGTTTGTCATTTACTTTGACGGTATATCATTTTCAATAAGCTTCATATCCAAGGCTTCTTTAGACCGTAGGTGGAAGGATCACCGTGGAGAATTCCGAATAAAACGAAAAATCGAGCGTAAAAAAAGAATCGAGCAGCGCTGGACGGCAAAAAAAGGGGGTGCAACACGAGGACTTCCCAGGGGGTCACCCATCCTAGTACTACTCTCGCCCAAGCACGCTTAACTTCGGAGTTCTGATGGGATCCGCATTAGTGCCGGTATGATCGCACCTGTAAGTAGAACCAAATTCTATTCTCTTATGGTAGATTCGACCCGAACTTCAACAACCATCACTTTCGAACCGGAAGAGCTACGGACCCACCACACATGCCGGCCAAGCTCTTCTCGCGCCCATCGTGTGACCCGACGCCGTAATTCCTATTATAATATGTTTCCTAAGCGGAACGGCGATTCGTGTCGAACTCATTGCGCTCCGCCATGACATAACCGGTCCCGAGCCTAAATTCCCCTGCTTCACGCACTTTCGGCCTTTATATCACTTTATTTATATAATATTTTGTTTTTATTTTGATATCTTGGGTCATTATCGATTTAGATGTGTTTCTTCGGCTTAAAAATACATTCTCCAATGTATTGGGAGGCGGAATTTGATAATTTCTAATTAGTAAAATCGCATTTCTTCCCCGTACGACGGACGATTGTCATTTACTTTATTACTCCCGTGACGGTATATCATTTTCAATAAGCTTCATATCCAAGGCTTCTTTAGACCGTAGGTGGAAGGATCACCGTGGAGAATTCCTAATAAAATGAAAAATCGAGCGTAAAAAAAGAATCGAGCAACGCTGGACGGCAAAAAGGGGGTGCAACACGAGGACTTCCTGTGGGGTCACCCATCCTAGTACTACTCGCCCAAGCACGCTTAACTTCGGAGTTCGATGGGATCCTGCATTAGTGCTGTATGATCGCACCTGTAAGTAGAACCAAATTCTATTCTCTTATGGTAGATTCGACCAACTTCAACAACCATCACTTTCGAACCGGAAGAGCTACGGACCCACCACACATGCCGGCCAAGCTCTTCTCGCGCCCATCGTGTGACCCGACGCCGAATTCCTATTATAATATGTTTCCTAAGCGGAACGGCGATTCGTGTCGAACTCATCGCGCTCCGCCATGACATAATCGGGTCCCGAGCCTAAATTCCCTCTGCTTTCACGCACTTTCGCCTTTATATCACTTTATTTATATAATATTTCGTTTTTATTTTGATATCTTGGGTCATTATAGATTTAGATGTGTTTCTTCGCTTAAAAATACATTCTCCAATGTATCGAGGCGGAATTTGATAATTTCTAATTAGTAAAATCGCATTTCTTCCTGCATTTACTGACGCTTGTCATTTACTTTATTACTCCCGTGACGGTATATCATTTTCAATAAGCTTCATATCCAAGGCTTCTTTAGACCGTAGGTGGAAGGATCACCGTGGAGAATTCCTAATAAAACGAAAATCGAGCGTAAAAAAGAATCGAGCAATACTGACGGCAAAAAAGGGGGTGCAACACGAGGACTTCCCAGGGGTCACCCATCCTAGTACTACTCTCGCCCAAGCACGCTTAACTTCGGAGTTCGATGGGATCCTGCATTAGTGCCGGTATGATCGCACCTAAGTAGAACCAAATTCTATTCTCTTATGGTAGATTCGACCCGAACTTCAACACCATCACTTTCGAACCGAAGAGCTACGGACCCACCACACATGCCGGCCAAGCTCTTCTCGCGCCCATCGTGTGACCCGACGCCGTAATTCCTATTATAATATGTTTCCTAAGCGGAACGGCGATTCGTGTCGAACTCATTGCGCTCCGCCATGACATAATCGGTCCCGAGCCTAAATTCCCTGCTTTCACGCACTTTCGCCTTTATATCACTTTATTTATATAATATTTCGTTTTTATTTTGATATCTTGGGTCATTATCGATTTAGATGTGTTTCTTCGCTTAAAAATACATTCTCCAATGTATCGGGAGGCGGAATTTGATAATTTCTAATTAGTAAAATCGCATTTCTTCCGCATTTACTGACGCTTGTCATTTACTTTATTACTCCCGTGACGGTATATCATTTTCAATAAGCTTCATATCCAAGGCTTCTTTAGACCGTAGGTGGAAGGATCACCGTGGAGAATTCCTAATAAAACGAAAATCGAGCGTAAAAAGAATCGAGCAATACTGACGGCAAAAAGGGGGTGCAACACGAGGACTTCCCAGGGGTCACCCATCCTAGTACTACTCTCGCCCAAGCACGCTTAACTTCGGAGTTCGATGGGATCCGTGCATTAGTGCCGGTATGATCGCACCTTAAGTAGAACCAAATTCTATTCTCTTATGGTAGATTCGACCCGAACTTCAACACCATCACTTTCGAACCGGAAGAGCTACGGACCCACCACACATGCCGGCCAAGCTCTTCTCGCGCCCATCGTGTGACCCGACGCCGTAATTCCTATTATAATATGTTTCCTAAGCGGAACGGCGATTCGTGTCGAACTCATTGCGCTCCGCCATGACATAATCGGTCCCGAGCCTAAATTCCCTGCTTTCACGCACTTTCGGCCTTTATATCACTTTATTTATATAATATTTCGTTTTTATTTTGATATCTTGGGTCATTATCGATTTAGATGTGTTTCTTCGCTTAAAAATACATTCTCCAATGTATCGAGGCGGAATTTGATAATTTCTAATTAGTAAAATCGCATTTCTTCCCGCATTTACTGACGCTTGTCATTTACTTTATTACTCCCGTGACGGTATATCATTTTCAATAAGCTTCATATCCAAGGCTTCTTTAGACCGTAGGTGGAAGGATCACCGTGGAGAATTCCTAATAAAACGAAAATCGAGCGTAAAAAGAATCGAGCAATACTGACGGCAAAAAAAGGGGGTGCAACACGAGGACTTCCCAGGGGTCACCCATCCTAGTACTACTCTCGCCCAAGCACGCTTAACTTCGAGTTCGATGGGATCCTGCATTAGTGCCGGTATGATCGCACCTTAAGTAGAACCAAATTCTATTCTCTTATGGTAGATTCGACCCGAACTTCAACAACCATCACTTTCGAACCGGAAGAGCTACGGACCCACCACACATGCCGGCCAAGCTCTTCTCGCGCCCATCGTGTGACCCGACGCCGTAATTCCTATTATAATATGTTTCCTAAGCGGAACGGCGATTCGTGTCGAACTCATTGCGCTCCGCCATGACATAATCGTCCCGAGCCTAAATTCCCTGCTTTCACGCACTTTCGCCTTTATATCACTTTATTTATATAATATTTCGTTTTTATTTTGATATCTTGGGTCATTATCGATTTAGATGTGTTTCTTCGCTTAAAAATACATTCTCCAATGTATCGGGAGGCGGAATTTGATAATTTCTAATTAGTAAAATCGCATTTCTTCCGCATTTACGGACGCTTGTCATTTACTTTATTACTCCGTGACGGTATATCATTTTCAATAAGCTTCATATCCAAGGCTTCTTTAGACCGTAGGTGGAAGGATCACCGTGGAGAATTCCTAATAAAACGAAAATCGAGCGTAAAAAAGAATCGAGCAATACTGACGGCAAAAAGGGGGTGCAACACGAGGACTTCCTGTGGGGTCACCCATCCTAGTACTACTCTCGCCCAAGCACGCTTAACTTCGAGTTCGATGGGATCCGTGCATTAGTGCCGGTATGATCGCACCTTAAGTAGAACCAAATTCTATTCTCTTATGGTAGATTCGACCAACTTCAACACCATCACTTTCGAACCGAAGAGCTACGGACCCACCACACATGCCGGCGAAGCTCTTCTCGCGCCCATCGTGTGACCCGACGCCGTAATTCCTATTATAATATGTTTCCTAAGCGGAACGGCGATTCGTGTCGAACTCATTGCGCTCCGCCATGACATAACCGGTCCCGAGCCTAAATTCCCTGCTTTCACGCACTTTCGGCCTTTATATCACTTTATTTATATAATATTTCGTTTTTATTTTGATATCTTGGGTCATTATCGATTTAGATGTGTTTCTTCGCTTAAAAATACATTCTCCAATGTATCGGGAGGCGGAATTTGATAATTTCTAATTAGTAAAATCGCATTTCTTTCCCGCATTTACGGACGCTTGTCATTTACTTTATTACTCCGTGACGGTATATCATTTTCAATAAGCTTCATATCCAAGGCTTCTTTAGACCGTAGGTGGAAGGATCACCGTGGAGAATTCCTAATAAAACGAAAAATCGAGCGTAAAAAAGAATCGAGCAATACTGACGGCAAAAAAGGGGGTGCAACACGAGGACTTCCCAGGGGTCACCCATCCTAGTACTACTCTCGCCCAAGCACGCTTAACTCGGAGTTCGATGGGATCCGCATTAGTGCCGGTATGATCGCACCTTAAGTAGAACCAAATTCTATTCTCTTATGGTAGATTCGACCAACTTCAATAAACCATCACTTTCGAACCGAAGAGCTACGGACCCACCACACATGCCGGCGAAGCTCTTCTCGCGCCCATCGTGTGACCCGACGCCGTAATTCCTATTATAATATGTTTCCTAAGCGGAACGGCGATTCGTGTCGAACTCATCGCGCTCCGCCATGACATAATCGTCCCGAGCCTAAATTCCCCGCTTTCACGCACTTTCGCCTTTATATCACTTTATTTATATAATATTTCGTTTTTATTTTGATATCTTGGGTCATTATCGATTTAGATGTGTTTCTTCGCTTAAAAATACATTCTCCAATGTATCGGGAGGCGGAATTTGATAATTTCTAATTAGTAAAATCGCATTTCTTCCGCATTTACGGACGCTTGTCATTTACTTTATTACTCCGTGACGGTATATCATTTTCAATAAGCTTCATATCCAAGGCTTCTTTAGACCGTAGGTGGAAGGATCACCGTGAGAATTCCTAATAAAACGAAAATCGAGCGTAAAAAGAATCGAGCAATACTGACGGCAAAAAAGGGGGTGCAACACGAGGACTTCCTGTGGGTCACCCATCCTAGTACTACTCTCGCCCAAGCACGCTTAACTTCGAGTTCGATGGGATCCTGCATTAGTGCCGGTATGATCGCACCTTAAGTAGAACCAAATTCTATTCTCTTATGGTAGATTCGACCAACTTCAACAACCATCACTTTCGAACCGGAAGAGCTACGGACCCACCACACATGCCGGCCAAGCTCTTCTCGCGCCCATCGTGTGACCCGACGCCGTAATTCCTATTATAATATGTTTCCTAAGCGGAACGGCGATTCGTGTCGAACTCATTGCGCTCCGCCATGACATAACCGGTCCCGAGCCTAAATTCCCTGCTTTCACGCACTTTCGCCTTTATATCACTTTATTTATATAATATTTTGTTTTTATTTTGATATCTTGTGTCATTTTCGATTTAGATGTGTTTCTTCGCTTAAAAATACATTCTCCAATGTATCGGGAGGCGGAATTTGATAATTTCTAATTAGTAAAATCGCATTTCTTCCCGCATTTACGGACGCTTGTCATTTACTTTATTACTCCGTGACGGTATATCATTTTCAATAAGCTTCATATCCAAGGCTTCTTTAGACCGTAGGTGGAAGGATCACCGTGGAGAATTCCTAATAAAACGAAAATCGAGCGTAAAAAGAATCGAGCAATACTGACGGCAAAAAGGGGGTGCAACACGAGGACTTCCTGTGGGGTCACCCATCCTAGTACTACTCTCGCCCAAGCACGCTTAACTCGGAGTTCGATGGGATCCGGCATTAGTGCTGTATGATCGCACCTTAAGTAGAACCAAATTCTATTCTCTTATGGTAGATTCGACCAACTTCAACAACCATCACTTTCGAACCGGAAGAGCTACGGACCCACCACACATGCCGGCAAGCTCTTCTCGCGCCCATCGTGTGACCCGACGCCGTAATTCCTATTATAATATGTTTCCTAAGCGGAACGGCGATTCGTGTCGAACTCATTGCGCTCCGCCATGACATAACCGGTCCCGAGCCTAAATTCCCCGCTTTCACGCACTTTCGCCTTTATATCACTTTATTTATATAATATTTCGTTTTTATTTTGATATCTTGGGTCATTATCGATTTAGATGTGTTTCTTCGCTTAAAAATACATTCTCCAATGTATCGGGAGGCGGAATTTGATAATTTCTAATTAGTAAAATCGCATTTCTTTCCGCATTTTACGGACGCTTGTCATTTACTTTATTACTCCGTGACGGTATATCATTTTCAATAAGCTTCATATCCAAGGCTTCTTTAGACCGTAGGTGGAAGGATCACCGTGGAGAATTCCTAATAAAACGAAAATCGAGCGTAAAAAAGAATCGAGCAATACTGACGGCAAAAAGGGGTGCAACACGAGGACTTCCCAGGGGTCACCCATCCTAGTACTACTCTCGCCCAAGCACGCTTAACTTCGGAGTTCGATGGGATCCTGCATTAGTGCCGGTATGATCGCACCTTAAGTAGAACCAAATTCTATTCTCTTATGGTAGATTCGACCCGAACTTCAATGCCCATCACTTTCGAACCGGAAGAGCTACGGACCCACCACACATGCCGGCCAAGCTCTTCTCGCGCCCATCGTGTGACCCGACGCCGTAATTCCTATTATAATATGTTTCCTAAGCGGAACGGCGATTCGTGTCGAACTCATTGCTCCGCCATGACATAATCGTCCCGAGCCTAAATTCCCCGCTTTCACGCACTTTCGCCTTTATATCACTTTATTTATATAATATTTCGTTTTTATTTTGATATCTTGGGTCATTATCGATTTAGATGTGTTTCTTCGCTTAAAAATACATTCTCCAATGTATCGGGAGGCGGAATTTGATAATTTCTAATTAGTAAAATCGCATTTCTTCCCGCATTTACGGACGCTTGTCATTTACTTTATTACTCCCGTGACGGTATATCATTTTCAATAAGCTTCATATCCAAGGCTTCTTTAGACCGTAGGTGGAAGGATCACCGTGGAGAATTCCTAATAAAACGAAAATCGAGCGTAAAAAGAATCGAGCAATACTGACGGCAAAAAGGGGGTGCAACACGAGGACTTCCTGTGGGGTCACCCATCCTAGTACTACTCTCGCCCAAGCACGCTTAACTCGGAGTTCGATGGGATCCTGCATTAGTGCTGTATGATCGCACCTAAGTAGAACCAAATTCTATTCTCTTATGGTAGATTCGACCCGAACTTCAACAACCATCACTTTCGAACCGGGAAGAGCTACGGACCCACCACACATGCCGGCGAAGCTCTTCTCGCGCCCATCGTGTGACCCGACGCCGAATTCCTATTATAATATGTTTCCTAAGCGGAACGGCGATTCGTGTCGAACTCATTGCTCCGCCATGACATAATCGGGTCCCGAGCCTAAATTCCCGCTTTCACGCACTTTCGGCCTTTATATCACTTTATTTATATAATATTTTGTTTTTATTTTGATATCTTGTGTCATTTTCGATTTAGATGTGTTTCTTCGCTTAAAAATACATTCTCCAATGTATCGGGAGGCGGAATTTGATAATTTCTAATTAGTAAAATCGCATTTCTTCCCGCATTTACGGACGCTTGTCATTTACTTTATTACTCCGTGACGGTATATCATTTTCAATAAGCTTCATATCCAAGGCTTCTTTAGACCGTAGGTGGAAGGATCACCGTGGAGAATTCCTAATAAAACGAAAATCGAGCGTAAAAAAGAATCGAGCAATACTGACGGCAAAAAGGGGGTGCAACACGAGGACTTCCTCAGGGGTCACCCATCCTAGTACTACTCTCGCCCAAGCACGCTTAACTCGGAGTTCGATGGGATCCTGCATTAGTGCCGGTATGATCGCACCTTAAGTAGAACCAAATTCTATTCTCTTATGGTAGATTCGACCCGAACTTCAACAACCATCACTTTCGAACCGGAAGAGCTACGGACCCACCACACATGCCGGCCAAGCTCTTCTCGCGCCCATCGTGTGACCCGACGCCGTAATTCCTATTATAATATGTTTCCTAAGCGGAACGGCGATTCGTGTCGAACTCATTGCGCTCCGCCATGACATAATCGGTCCCGAGCCTAAATTCCCTGCTTTCACGCACTTTCGGCCTTTATATCACTTTATTTATATAATATTTCGTTTTTATTTTGATATCTTGGGTCATTATCGATTTAGATGTGTTTCTTCGCTTAAAAATACATTCTCCAATGTATCGGGAGGCGGAATTTGATAATTTCTAATTAGTAAAATCGCATTTCTTCCCCGCATTTACGGACGCTTGTCATTTACTTTATTACTCCCGTGACGGTATATCATTTTCAATAAGCTTCATATCCAAGGCTTCTTTAGACCGTAGGTGGAAGGATCACCGTGGAGAATTCCTAATAAAACGAAAAATCGAGCGTAAAAAGAATCGAGCAATACTGACGGCAAAAAAGGGGTGCAACACGAGGACTTCCTGTGGGGTCACCCATCCTAGTACTACTCTCGCCCAAGCACGCTTAACTCTGAGTTCGATGGGATCCGGCATTAGTGCCGGTATGATCGCACCTTAAGTAGAACCAAATTCTATTCTCTTATGGTAGATTCGACCCGAACTTCAACAACCATCACTTTCGAACCGAAGAGCTACGGACCCACCACACATGCCGGCGAAGCTCTTCTCGCGCCCATCGTGTGACCCGACGCCGTAATTCCTATTATAATATGTTTCTAAGCGGAACGGCGATTCGTGTCGAACTCATTGCGCTCCGCCATGACATAATCGGTCCCGAGCCTAAATTCCCTGCTTTCACGCACTTTCGGCCTTTATATCACTTTATTTATATAATATTTCGTTTTTATTTTGATATCTTGGGTCATTATCGATTTAGATGTGTTTCTTCGGCTTAAAAATACATTCTCCAATGTATCGAGGCGGAATTTGATAATTTCTAATTAGTAAAATCGCATTTCTTCCCGCATTTACTGACGCTTGTCATTTACTTTATTACTCCCGTGACGGTATATCATTTTCAATAAGCTTCATATCCAAGGCTTCTTTAGACCGTAGGTGGAAGGATCACCGTGGAGAATTCCTAATAAAACGAAAATCGAGCGTAAAAAGAATCGAGCAAATACTGACGGCAAAAAGGGGGTGCAACACGAGGACTTCCTGTGGGGTCACCCATCCTAGTACTACTCTCGCCCAAGCACGCTTAACTTCGGAGTTCGATGGGATCCGTGCATTAGTGCCGGTATGATCGCACCTTAAGTAGAACCAAATTCTATTCTCTTATGGTAGATTCGACCAACTTCAACCATCACTTTCGAACCGGAAGAGCTACGGACCCACCACACATGCCGGCCAAGCTCTTCTCGCGCCCATCGTGTGACCCGACGCCGTAATTCCTATTATAATATGTTTCCTAAGCGGAACGGCGATTCGTGTCGAACTCATTGCTCCGCCATGACATAACCGGTCCCGAGCCTAAATTCCCCGCTTTCACGCACTTTCGCCTTTATATCACTTTATTTATATAATATTTCGTTTTTATTTTGATATCTTGGGTCATTATCGATTTAGATGTGTTTCTTCGCTTAAAAATACATTCTCCAATGTATCGAGGCGGAATTTGATAATTTCTAATTAGTAAAATCGCATTTCTTCCGCATTTTACGGACGCTTGTCATTTACTTTATTACTCCGTGACGGTATATCATTTTCAATAAGCTTCATATCCAAGGCTTCTTTAGACCGTAGGTGGAAGGATCACCGTGGAGAATTCCTAATAAAACGAAAATCGAGCGTAAAAAAGAATCGAGCAAATACTGACGGCAAAAAAGGGGTGCAACACGAGGACTTCCTGTGGGGTCACCCATCCTAGTACTACTCTCGCCCAAGCACGCTTAACTCGGAGTTCGATGGGATCCTGCATTAGTGCCGGTATGATCGCACCTTAAGTAGAACCAAATTCTATTCTCTTATGGTAGATTCGACCCGAACTTCAACAACCATCACTTTCGAACCGGAAGAGCTACGGACCCACCACACATGCCGGCCAAGCTCTTCTCGCGCCCATCGTGTGACCCGACGCCGTAATTCCTATTATAATATGTTTCTAAGCGGAACGGCGATTCGTGTCGAACTCATTGCTCCGCCATGACATAATCGTCCCGAGCCTAAATTCCCTGCTTTCACGCACTTTCGCCTTTATATCACTTTATTTATATAATATTTTGTTTTTATTTTGATATCTTGTGTCATTATCGATTTAGATGTGTTTCTTCGCTTAAAAATACATTCTCCAATGTATCGAGGCGGAATTTGATAATTTCTAATTAGTAAAATCGCATTTCTTCCTCGCATTTACTGACGCTTGTCATTTACTTTATTACTCCCGTGACGGTATATCATTTTCAATAAGCTTCATATCCAAGGCTTCTTTAGACCGTAGGTGGAAGGATCACCGTGGAGAATTCCTAATAAAACGAAAAATCGAGCGTAAAAAAGAATCGAGCAAATACTGACGGCAAAAAGGGGGTGCAACACGAGGACTTCCCAGGGGTCACCCATCCTAGTACTACTCTCGCCCAAGCACGCTTAACTTCGGAGTTCGATGGGATCCTGCATTAGTGCCGGTATGATCGCACCTTAAGTAGAACCAAATTCTATTCTCTTATGGTAGATTCGACCCGAACTTCAACAGCCATCACTTTCGAACCGAAGAGCTACGGACCCACCACACATGCCGGCCAAG